>KZ308161.1:1649232-1718874 GCA_000376725.2 Ladona fulva
ATTTGGAGGGCGCTCTTAAATGATTACAATAAAGAGAAACATTTCAAATGGAGAGAAGATCCATTAATGTGGTGGAAGGAAAATGATAAATTCAAGGTATTCAAGCCAATCGTGCGTCAGTTTTTATCGGCTCCATCGGGGATCGTTCCTAGCGAACAGCTGTTCAGTGGAGCTGGTTTGATTTACAACCATTTAAGAAATAGACTGGATGGCGAAAAAGCATCCAAATTACTGTTGATAAAATATAATTTATCAATTATAAATTTTGACTATTAGTTTGTAAATTTGTCCTACATATGAAAACATTCGCTAGTTTTTTTTTCAGTTTCATTAACTTTTGTAACAATTCAAAATTTTCCTTTTCTCATTTTGTAAATGAAGGTTGTTTTAAGCAAATTTTATAGTTTCCTGATGTAATTATGTCATCTCCGTCTCCGACTCCGATATACCTCCGACTCCGACGGAGGTCGGAATGGAACCTCCGAATCCGACTCCGCCTCCGATAAAATCACCTCCGTAACATCCCTACTCCAGATTACCGATATCTGGGAAATCCCAATGCACATTTCAGAGACTACGTCTCCATTATCAGGGCGGCTCCATCTACTGTGGAGCCCCCTGATGATGGAGGCGTTGTCGCCTACGGCTGTCGGATACGGCTTACGGAGTGTTTTTAAACCTCTATCGTTTTACTCAAGAGGAGGAGGTGTACGCCTTAAAACCCAAGGTTAAACAGAAGAGAAAATAGCAACCAGCACAATGTACATCTGGTTTTGAGTCACACTCATGTTACTATTTTATACTTCTGTTTATTCTCCTATTTTGATGTCGATTACTTCGTAAAAACTCGCCTGATGACACAATGTCCTGTTTTCCCAGACAGAATTTCTTAATAATTTTAAGGCAATAATTTTTTCATTCTTCGCTTCGTTGCTAATATCCGTAAAACGCTTTCATTTGTGCATTCAATTTTCCAATGTTTGTAATTATTTTTCACTTCGGCCTTTTATCAACATTGCAATTCCTATAAGTGAGAGACAAAAATGGGGAAAAAATCAATAACCGCGTAACCTCGCGTTTGCGTAGGTAGGGGAAGCGTAAGTCGGGGTACTACTGTATTTTCTTTACGACCGTTATAATATTATCCTCTCTTTCATCGTCACAGAACTTTTTACCCAGCTCTTTATTAAAGATTGCTTTCTTTTCTGCGGCCGACCTTAAAAGTTTTCCCAAAGAAAATTATTATTGCTCTCCTTAGGTTCGAGTTTGAGAGCTTTCTAGTTCAAATACATGGCGAAAAAGTGACTTGCTCTTTATGTTAGGTCGATCTCTCCGTCAAAAATGAGATATTCATTAGCTATGCTCTTTCGCCTTCTTGAACCACAATTTTTGAAGGAATTTATTGCTATATTGATATCCTATTCAAACATTAAGTGAAATAAAAATCGCAGCTCCGTCGCCTAAGCGCCCACAGTAATTTTCTTGCTTCCCAAAGATAGAATACATTAGAGGGAACTATGCTGATTATCCTTCCATTTACTCCTCTCAATACGGTTAGTAACTAATTTTCTTAATAATTATTTAATCATAATAGTAATGCTTTAAAATTTAATAGTAATGCTATAAAAGCACCAGCACAGCAGGTTCTTCGAGAAGCCTCTCTGAAAATCTACTTCGCTCTCTGTCCACCCGTTCGGCGCTTACTCTTTTCTTCATTCAGTTTCAAAGCGTTAATTGCAAGGGTTTTCCACCACAACCTTTATACACTTCCCTTTGTTTATTCTCCGCGGTAATTCGGTTTACTAGCGCCGAGGTTTCGGCAAACAGCTCTACGAAAGTTATGCTGGATGCAAACTATCTCCTTTCTAAAACTAGACAAACCTCTCTCGCTCAGCAAATGAACAAACCGTTCACTCTGTCCTTCACAACCACTTCTCTTGGCAGCACAAAATGGTAAACACCCATTTAATGTACGAGAAGGTTTCAAATGCATCCGCGGGCGGAGAGGAAGAATTTACGGATACGGAATTTAGGTATTTCTGGGTTTCAGTATAATGGTGCCCCGTATATCGAAGAGATGACAGCTGGAAGTTGCACGGGAAATAGTTAAATTCTATTAGTTTCTCATCTTGTTTGGGTAACTAACAGTACAATGCACCAGACATCAACCCTCCCCCAGGAAAATAATTACTCCAATGATGAATCCTCGAGAGCAACATTTCATTGTGAACTAGCAGGTGTTTTGCTAAGTACATTAGGCGATCGGTTAGGGAACAGTTAAAATTACGTAAAAAATGGATAATAAATATTTCCAGAAAAGAAAAAAGTTCTCCTTCCCCGAATACATGTTCAGGGAGAACGGCACCGAATAAACCAAAAGTAGCGAAGCTAGACGTTAGATATGTGGAACTTTTTTACTGTCATATTTGACTAAATTACGGAAAGAGACGGTAACAGAAGACAAAAGTCGTTGATTAACCCACTTATTGAAAACCCTACTCCGATTCCTTAAGACGGCTACCGATAGTGGTCCATCTATGATACAGCATTTGGAATAGTTTAAATCAAAATGTCAATGCAGAGTCGTTTTTCAACATGCGTTTCTTTTTCCATAATTGAGTCAAACTAGTAGTAAGTAGTTGATAAAGAAGTAATACAATGTTTTATTTAATACTTTGGGTTTCCAGAACGAATCGATCTAATTCCCATAATAGAGCTACATTGTCATGTAATATCTCCAGAGGTTAGGTGAAAGAGAGTTAATTTTGGTCTAACCTCACCGCAAGAGTAAGATAACAATGCATGATAAACTAAGGGTCGGATAACGAACTTTTAAGGCAACGATCGTCTTTAAAATTTTCAATTTCGTAAACATATCTCTCACTGTGTTGTAAACACAGTTATTAATTTTCTCATTTCTACTTTCGGAGATTGAGGGTTATGTAAATGTTTAGGGTAAGAGGCAAAACATCCGAAAATTTAAATTCCAAAATTTACTTTAATGAATAAACACTTTACTTAACTCTCCCTTTTCTATTATACTCAAGCTAACTGGTACTCTACCGACTTCCTTCACATGTGGAGGAAGTCGGTAGAGAAACACATTCTGCCTTTATTTACAGTACGTAAACCTTGCCGAAATGATCTATTTTCACCCGATGTCGTCAACTATCATTGAAAACTGATCAAGCTGAGTTTATTTTGTTCGAGTGGTGATATGGTGGACAAAATATATACCCTTTACCCCATTAAAGAGGAATGTAAATACGCAGTGGTTAATGCCAACGCCTAACTAACGTAGTTTTATTGCAAAAATGTAAACTATTCTTCATATAATGATCTCAACATGAACCTGAAATATAATAGGAGCGCTGTCAAGTGGCTTACCGGACCAAAACTTCCTCAATTATCACAGGGATATAGTTACTCTCTATTAGCTTCAGTATCCCCGGAGCATAACATGACATACTAATTCACGGTTCAGAAATTGCGAAAGATGTAATCCTTCCTTTTGTCGTTCCTCCTTCCAGAAGACTAGAAACAAAGAGACCAGTAAATTCCCAGAAAATATACGAGATGAGTTCGACAGATTTTTTTTAAAGAGTTTTCCTTGCTTCAGAAACTACTTCATATCCTTCGGTCAAACGGTAATCTTCGAAATAGAGTATAGGTAAAAGGTAATACAGTAGAGCGCGATTCTCTACTCGGGGCATTCGTGAGGAGCTATGATTATTAGAAGTTTCCTATCCCTGAAATATAACATATTGCTGGATCCAACAGCCATGCGTGACAGATTAAAAAGATCCTTTCAGGCTCTTTATACCGACGGGAACGTGACGTGATCTAAATAACAGGGATACCACAATGGTTAATTACTGCTTATCTATCTGTTGATCTTTTCCAAGAACTCCAAATTTAATCCCCAAGAAAATATTTAATATGCCTTCTTGCGCCACAGGCGAAAAATTAGATTGTATCTGAAGTAAATTACAAACGAAAGTCATTATAAATTAAACTGACTTTCATTTCTAAGATACTCCACTTGAAAGAATATTAAAATAAGGGACTTGCAGAGCTCCGAGGTTCAATTTGGTTTTAAAAAGGAGCAAAGATATTGATTCGATCCGGAGATATGCATAAAAGACGAAGGAGGTGCACTAACATCTTCACGCGCTATATACAGCGAAAAAAGTATATCTACAAGATTTTGACACCATTACCATTACCATTGCCAAAACTTTGAATAGCCTTCTACTATATTGTATAGCGCCAGTATACGATCAAATGTTATTTTAATCTTGATTAAATCCTGATTCTTTTAACCGATTATAACGGTTCGATAATTTTAATTAGTTGCATAACAATTTACCGTATAACTTACGTATAAATATGGATTAATGAGGAAATCTTTCCGACTCCATTTGGGACCGATACAATAGGATGTATTTGTTTCTCATCATAGCTCCCATGTTGAAACGAAATGTTTTAAATATTGATACTGAAATAAGGAGAACTTCCCGAAATTTATCTTTACGTAAGATAATCGGTTCAAACAATCAAATTATGCTTCGGTAACGGATAACTACTTAGGCAATCCGGAAATTCATGGAGAGCTTATATTGTTGCATCATAGCCTAAGGCAAATTATGATTTAATACATACCTTGGAAAGAACGGCACCAGAAACAGAACTATACCTTCAATTTTCCAATACACATCAGATTTCACTCTCTGGCTGATTAACACTATCAGAACTATGGTGAAGTACCCCTTTATACCCCTATTCAGAAGAATGTTATTCATTTACTTATTAATTATATCAATAAGTGATAAGAATTTCTCTGTTTTTGGGTTTCCTAATAAACATTATGAATACTTCTCTCAAATACTCATCAGTAGTTTTTCGGTTTCCTATAAATTGAAGAAATAATTTATTATTTTTATTGTATTATTTTTTAATTTTGAACACACGAGACAGTAAAAATACCAAAGAATGTTGAATAGTAGCAATGATAGTATCATTCGGACAACCAGATCAAACGAGTGAGATTTCTTCTATTCCCTACAACACTTATTTATATATGTATTAATTTCTGTGAATGGCAGTTAAAACCTACGATAAAATAAACATGTTATTTAATTTTCACACTTTTTAACAAGGTATATTTCCCCTGCCGGACCAAAAGACGGCTTGCAGGATATTGATGTAGTAGATGCATTTTATCGTTGAAAGGAAACTATTCGATTTAATTTCCCGTTTTTCATTATAAATGTGCCATAATTTTTTGTGGCCGACCTCAGCTTCCTTTTACAAGTGAAATGCTTCCCTTGCCTTCAAAAGCACAACGACGCAAAGGCAAGTGCAGGGAAGAGAAAAAGCGAAAAGGATCTGTTTAATATTGCTTGGGGCTTAAATCTCAGATGAAATGCGTACTTTGCTCTTTTGTGTGGGAGTGAGAATAACACTTAGTTCATTTTTATTTTTTCCTCTCCTTTCAGTCGATTTCTTTTACTGCTCCAAGGTTTTTCTTTCTCATACCCCATACGCACGCATTTATTTTACGAGATAAAAATAATCCTCTCAAGTTTAGTATATTCGAACGGGACACACTACGTGACTGATCACCAACCACAGCGTTTTTTTCATCTAAATCTTGCACTTCAATTTTTTCTCCCGAAATGACAAGAAAAGCAAAGATAAGGATCAACGTAAGACATTGAAAGCAATGCAGTATGAAGAGAAAGTCACGTAGAGCCTGTTTTTTACAACATTATTCAACTCTTGAAGATAAAAATGCACGCTATTTTAAAATTCATCTTCTGAATACTAATGAAGGGGACAGAAAAATGTATTGCCTTCCTTGAAACTCTTATAATGACCGTGTAAAAAAATTCGACACACGCAAACACAAACTCTGAAATCTCCCATGTAGGGCTCCTAAAGTGGCCTCCAAAACCCCATCAAGCTACCTTTCAATGAGCAGCAGGACACAATACAAACCTTAATATAAATGCAACCGGTGAAAATTTTATTTATTTGTTTATTTATTTATTTATTTTAACAAATAGACAATCTGTCGATACAAAATAGAATGAAGGGGATAAAGGACGCTTTACCCTAAAACAACCTAACCCCACTTATTATGAGCTTGTCCTCTCATAACTCATATTCACACGTAGTTTGTTATACTTACAGAATACCCCGCCCCCATCTCAACCTAACCCAACTAATCATATAATCCTAAATTTTTCTTCCGGGGGCTTCTTTCCTCCGGGAGGTATTTTCCTAATGGGCATTTTTCCGGGTGCTTTTCCACACCTCGGAAAGATTATTTTCCGGCATCCTTTGTTTCTGCATAATGTTGCTACCAATTTTGGGTTTCCTATATTAGCACCATAATTCTGAAAACTTGCTTTCTGAATGAAAAAGTAAACAAAATCAGATAGCTATGCCTCAATGCAAATTTTCGTATAATCCTACAGGCTATCGCTTAGACACGGTACAACCAACGTTTTTCGACCCTTCATTCGATCCAAGCCATATACAATTACAAAGCACCATTACCCCATTAAGGGGAACTAAAGGTTCGAGAGGGAGATGTGAAAGGAATGGATGACATACTGAGGAAGGACAGGGATTATAGGGCGGCGAGAGGATCTGCTAGGGATTCGGTCCATGGGAAGACCACGCCAGAACAAATCGCCACTGATTAGGAGAAAGCTGGAGGTAGGGGCAAGAGCTAAGAGAATTGCAGAGAATTGATGCAGAGAGATATGTTAAGAGTATAGGCTAACGCACTAAAGGGATACAATGGATGCTCTATAACAAAGACGCAGAGGAATGAAATCTATATTTGAAGTATTGACAGTTTGCGACAATTTCTTCAACTTGAGATCAGAATTGCCAATAAGATGGGCGTCTGGGCGGTGGACCGATGAATTTTTAGTGCGATGTCATAAATAAGCTTTGCAGAAACCACGAAAGACATCAGCTACAGATTTCATTAAAGAGTCTCCAGTAAAATATTATAAAAAGTTACAAATAATTTCATGGGATCCCACCATCCTATCGTGAATCGTTTTGGGCATAAGTCGTTGGCCGTGCCATATATTTTAGAGAATAGTTTCATCTGTAGTAGAGATATCTCTCCAAATAAATATGTTTCCAAATGTAAGGTCATGATCACATTAAAGGGTTACACCTCTGAAAACTATAAATGTATAGCTTAAATTATCCTCGGGGCTTTCGATGGGAATTAATTACATTTTCTACTTACACCTTATGTTTTTACAACTCAACCAGCTTTCAAATACGAAAACCATTAGTAATAGTAATGACGCCAGAAAAAAGTGAAATAAAAAAAATACGTTTTTACGATTTCGACGCTCATGTTCCAACTGTTCAATTTCTGAAAGCGCATAAAATATTAGGATAGAGTTACAATTCCTCATAATTAACCTATCAAAGAAAACAACACCCCGCCCGAAACAAAAAGATGCCAAGAAAAACCTGAGACTCATGAGATTGCAATTTAACTTTACATTTTCATCTTAAAGGAGGCCCTTTCAAATGAAACCCATATGTTTAAAAAAAACGCAAATTCAAACAGTCAGATAAAAAATTTTCCGACTATTTAACAACATGACGATGATACATCCTGATCTATTGACATCAATTTTCATCATACGGACAATGGACTCATAAAATAACTGAGATCGATGTTACATAAAAATATAACTTGATAATTGAAGCCTTGTTCCTTGGAAAATTAAATTTAAAATCTGTGCAACACAACCATAAAATACCTTAGGATCGCCAAAAATGATTATTATCTTGCGTATCTTATCCAGTTAAAATCTAAAATGTTCACCATCATTTTGAGGAAAATTCGAGTAAACGTTAATTTGAGCGATTTAACTCACTTTCACTACATTTTCCCATCTGACATTTCTATAACTTTTAAAACTCAGGAACAATTTATACAAAATCTACGGAGAAAAATAACCTTTCCTTACGCCTACGTAGAGCACAAATATTTTAATATAAAACATTCCCAGAAGGAAAGAAACGTTTTCTACCTATTTTCATCAACATACATCACTCGAAGCAGATCTGTTGAAAACAGTTAAGTTTTATTTCCCCCGATCTAGAGAGTGGAATGTCTCTCCCAAAGACATATCTGCCTTCGAATTCTTCCTTTCCTCTCGAAAATGAAATACGTCCTGTTTTTTCCCCTCAGCGCAAGGCGTGGGAAGTAGGGCGGTGGCCCTATCGTCCTCGGCCGCTGCGGAGGCGGTGAGCGATGGCGGAGATAGCGGCGGGACGGTTGGAATGTCCCTGCAACCAGGAGGTCGTGTACCGTGCAACGTGTCGGAGTGGGGCGGAGCCGTGTTCCGATGCGATTCACCAGAGGAGGTTTGCCTCCCGGCTGAAAGCAGATGCAACGGCATCACGGAATGCGAGGCTGGAGAAGATGAGAGTGTGGCCGAATGTGGTGAGTAAACATACACTGCAGAAAAATGCAGCTCCATATCCATCGTAATATTCATTCTTCCTTCCAGTGTAATATTTCTTTGGCTATAATTGTAAGAGAGTTGGGATTTGGTATCCAGTATGCGCAATTTCTATTGAAGAATTATTTGGGGCGCACTCTAGAATTCCTTATATTGACCTTGGTGGTGGGTTGGTCAGGATTCTTGCTTGGCAAGGATTCCAGGTTCGAGTCCTTGTGTTTTCTAACTGATGTTATTTTCTGATTAGGAAGTGGATGTCTGTGTGCCTATTGTTGAATCCCTCAATTTGATCGTCCAATGAGTGGATATTTGTGGAGCCATTAAGAAATAAATTTGTTTTGATGAATATATCGTAGGCTTTTGAAACAGTTCGACGAGAAAGCTATGCATCATTTCCTTAAACGACATTTTGCTGTTTATAGAAATCGGCATTAATGCTTGGAAAATTTCTTCTTCTTCCGTTGTCCTTATTTCCTCTTCGTTACGTATACTTTTGCGTATATATCAAGTTTTAAATAAATGTTAACACCGATACTTCTTAATTTAAAAATTGCCAAATGGAAGAATGAGAATATTGAATTTTCACATATCCATAACTACGCAGTGTGCAAATGAATTACTATTATACTAGTGATCAGAACATCGAAAGTAGGCATCCTGCCTTTGGTTCTAAACTTTAATTCTGGCTTCCTTGTGAGAAGAACAAGAGTTAAAAAAAGTTATTCAACATTTTTTTCTGGCAGGCACCGCCTTCGAAGATCTCCAAGCATTAGATGAAGGGCCGCATTTTTTAATTTTGACCCCTTAAGTAATTCGAATACTATGAAAAAACGGTAGAAGTCGTAATTTCACGCATATCGTATATTTGGGAATGACCATACAAATTTTCAAGATCCTCAAGACCCTAAATAAAAAAACCATTTTCGGACTTCAGCCAGCCTTTTACGATATCTGCCGACTACGCTACGTAAGAATTACTGTTGCCCTTAAGCCCTTTCCTCACCAAGGGCTCTTCTAGAACAATTTTCGGAAAACGAACGTTAGCCTCTGTAAATATCAACTATAAGAGAAGCAGTCGATATCAGGAAGTGTTGTACATCGATCATCTGAGAAAACTTCAGAAAGCTTTAAGCCTTACTTTTGGACTTTTGGATGATAAAGGTCAATCTGCAGTCCTATGTAACTTTCGCCATCCTAATAAACTGTATAGTAGTAAAAGAACCTCCTGTCTTCTACCGCCCTCTTCGCCATCCTTACGTCAGCGTCTTTACGTGTGTCAGCGTTATTGCCTTTTTGTACCTCAATAAAGCCGCCCGCCTTTCGCTAGAACGACTCCACATTTTGAGTTAGGTGATGCTAGTGCTGCGGCGTTTACACCGCTACTGCGATCGTTGGAAAGATAGAGGAAAACTTCTGGTTAATCTTTCTCTTCGAATATTTACAATTATAGTGATTGTGCATCATTATCTTACTTTAAGAAAATATCGATAGCTGTTATTATTAGCTAATTGTTCTCAAGTTTTTTTCGCCATGTCTTTCTTTCACTGTGGGAGAAATTATTCACCCGAACACAAAATACGTTTTTAAGTCAAACTATGTTAAAATTTAGTATATATCGGATAGAATAATAGCTGAATATTCTCAAAGTAGGCCAGTTTCAGTGTCCTGAAGGTATGTCGATATGTACAGGTAAAGTATTGTTAAAAGTGCTTCGTATATACAAATTATAACAAAAATCGAACTTCTCTCTGTCAAAATTATTGCATCTATCTCTGTCTTGAGCAATGTCTAAGAGAAATTTTCTCTGATATTTTGTGATTACTTTTAAATTTTGTTTTAAAACTCTTGATAAAGGACAAATTCGAAAACGAAATGGAATGGAATATAGAAGCATCAGCATTAATTTACTCACAATTAAAGTATCCAAATTTACTCATATTGGGCAAGAGCTCAAATGTTTTGCTGAGCCAATACTCGACATTCAATTACTCGACGTACAATTTATCAGTAATAGAAATTACCTGGAGTAATTTTTTGGGCTTCGCAGTTTCATCCAGTGTAGTCCAACGTTTCGCCGACAGTTATGTTATGAATAATAACGAAATAGAAAGTGTTTAAATACAATCGTAAATTTTATCCTCGAAATTTTATGTTATCCTATCACTTCTATGCGTATCTTCCTTCCCTAGGATAGGTATTTTGTTGCGATGCATATTTCCGGAGAAACGTGGGGCTAGGTCATATCACAGTTTTTCACTTCGTAGCGTTAATTTAAGAACTCCTAGAAAGTTCGCGGAATTCCGAGTAAACAACATTATTTTTCTCCTATGGTTTGGTATTTAATGCTTTAAACCAAATTAATCTAATTTCTGAAATACTTAGGAGACATAGACTGATTTTTCTCCTCAGCGTTTCATTTTTCTTAGCCATGTTTCACACGTCTAAGGAGTATTTATTTATCACATATCTTATCTGCAGTAGCCGTGTTCCGTTTGTGATTGATAGCGTATAAATGTATAATTTTCGTACGGGAACTGATATCAATTCCAACTAATATTATAGTTAATGATAAATCTATGTGTATGTACATACAAAGGTTTTCATTGGTACTTGTACTGATTAGCTCACCGCAGTTTTTGTTATAAAACAAAATAATTTAAACTGGGAGCAATTTAATAAATATAAAAAATTAAAGATGGTGATGAGTAAATTGAAATTATCATTTCCAAATTTCCATTTAGTTTCATTCGATTACTCAGCAAAGCGCCCTTTTAATGGAAAGATGTGAAGCATTGTTTCACTTAATGAACTCTTTTCTCCTAAATTCGAATCTCGTACACACAGTGGTATAATATCAAATTCGTACACCTATTAACTAATGTCCATTAAATAACAAACTGCTTCTGAAAGAAAATGAGCAATTCCAATAAGTGAAGTTTTTCACGAAAACCCTCCCCTTCTTTCATTTAATTTTGAAGAAACCTAGATGAGCAAAGGAAGCGAGCATAAATTTAATTCAATTACTCTTTGGATGTCCTAATTCACTGCTGCGGAAAGGCTACGTGATTTTATTCTAAAGACGGACGGTATACCGCCAGCGCTATGTGATAGGACACCAAAGGAGGAAAAAATTGAGAAATTTTAAATCTGATGCGGAGAGCTGATTGCAAGATTGATGAATCAGCGAGTCCACACATTTTAGGATTCGAACCATAAGTTCTATTGGAAACACAGCGGAAACTGAATAATGTAATTTAATATAGCAGTAACATAAAATTGTAAAACAATTATATCAAAAATATCTAAATTAATTTATAAAACAATAATAATAAAAATACATAAATTAATGCTTATACAATTTAATAAATCAACAAGGCCGTAGTTATGACTATGATACGATTCAATGACTTTTTACGTCTCATTATCTTTGGATGTCTTAATGTAATAAGTATAATAATAGTAGCTATTCAATCAAAAATTTGATATCAGTATATGTAGCTTTTTAATCGAACAATGTTTGGATGAGATTTTAAGCAAAATCTTAGAATTTTTTAATTGGTTATTCAATTTAGTAAGATTAAATGGCTCCAATTTCTTGATAACCTTCCCTTCCATTTACTGGAAAAAATAATTGATTTCAACCTTTCACCTTCCCAAAGCTAATACATTTTGGATAAGATGCCCCAGGAAGAATTGTCTGACTTTATTTATCGACAGATGAGAAATTTTTCAGCATTTTCGTAATTTTTTAATAGTAATTTTACAATATTTTGATAAAATTATTTTTCATTTCGCAATTATCTACATTGGAAGTTTAGCACGTAATGTTGATTTTTTATATTCACAACTCTTCAAGGTACAGCTTAACACACAATTAGAAAATGAGGATAAAATTTCATGGGATTTGAATTGGTGAGTAAATTTCAACTAATCGATTCATGATAGTTCATAATTTAACTTCTATCGCATTCTTATCGAAATATGACTAAGACGTACATTGTCAAAATTCTAATTTACCAGGTTTTTTTAGGCTTCATTTTAAGGTTGTCCACTCTTCCGCACTGGTATTTTATCATTATTGGACTGTTCAATAACTTTAAGATTCAAATTTGTAAGTAATGAAATGATTACGCTTTCGGAGTGGAATTACTGGCGAATTTTACCCACTAATACGTTGAATTAATAATATTTCTAAAAGCATTTTAGTTTATGTCCGTAGAGGCAGAGATGAAATCCTGACATTCAGAATAAAATCTTTTCAGGATATTCCAAAAATGCTAAAAATATTATTACAAATCAGTCAATCTAACTTCAGATGAATGTCAGAAGTTCAGTCTCTTTTTTGACTTACAATGGATAATCAATCCTGTTTGTTTGCAAATTTATTTTAAATTAAACATGTAAATACAAGTGCGAAATGAGAATTAAAGAAAACTATTTAAAAACTCTTGAAGACAAAATACGACCAACGTTATAAAACTTCAATACATAACCTATTTCTCTAGTATATCAATTATAGGAATGTAGTGCTGATTGAAACAGGTGTTTGACTCGAGTGATCGTTTACCTCTCAAACGCCGTATTTGACGGCATATAAGAATTATCTTTTTATCAAAATTTGGGCTCAAAAAATTATCCTCGCGTCATTTACGCGAACGTTCGACTTTTGATACCGTTTAGCTCCTCGATATTGAAGGAGGTGCGATCGAGACATCGAACGACCTTCGATTAGAGTATATGATGTTAACTAATCGTAACGTGAAAGCAAAATATTAAAAGATAAATGGAGCTATACCTTATGTTTAAACAGTCCCGCTATATTTTTTCAGTTTACCCTCCTAAAATGGAGGAGCGCCTTATTTGCAAATACGGTACCTCTGTGGGCGCGAATTTATTTATTACAGTTTTGCACAGTTAACCACGAAAACAAGCCAATTCCATTTCTGCGAACTAAACTCAAGTTTTCCTTTAACTCAGCAGAAACTTGAAGTCAAATTTCTCTGGTTAATTAGCTTCTCTAAATATTAAGCACAGGTTGAGGGAACCATATTTTGCTCGTCTTGAGTACGGCTTCGAATTTTCAGTCAATAATCCGCATTCAGCCGAAATTGAAACTCTTCCACGGAACGGGATCAGAGTTGTCCCAAAATAACCAAGGAGATGCAAATAATATACAATAGATAAAATGATTTTCTGTGCAAAAAAAAATTGGAGAGTTGGAACTATTCTTTAACCTCAACTTTGTTTGAGCATTTGATTTTTTTAGGAATACATACTGCAGATATCATTTCGAAATCGACAAAAATTAGAGAAATGAGCTTCAGTTCTTATAACAAAATATTAAGGGTTATTTTGCTAAAATAAACCTTGGTAAATAAACAGTTTTTAATGTAGTAATCTTTCATACGCAAATAAAATCCCATAAAATTTACATTCGGAGATTATCAATAACTTCGCCAGCGTATCGATAGATCTTTCGCTACATTTAAGTACAAAATATGAAATCGATGTCATTATATGAAGCAATAATAAATTGATGACACTCCACAGAATTTAGATTTTGAATACATATTTGAATAACTAAGTTTCCCGATCATAATTCTGATGAGAATACCCGTTTTGGAATCTCTTCAAAACGTGACACGGAATGAATGAGACATAAAGCATTCGAAATCAATGCCAGAGTATAATTACTACTCGAATTCCCATTTGACGAATTAAATAACGGCGAATAATTTTAATTTCAAATGCGATTCTTATTCGGATGAATATCAACGGTAGCACAAGCTCATCCTGGAAGATCGAGCTAAATATTTCAGATCCAGTCCCCCTCTTTCGGAGGATATTAGCAGAGCCCAGTAGGAGGGATGGCTTCCATTAACGTAGGCTATGTATACGGAAAGTTTCCCAGTATGTTCTAACGCTAACTGGACAGGGCTACAGTTAACTCATGCTTTGTCGCAGTCGACAAAGAACCAAGAGATTGAGGGACAGCAAAGAACATCATCAGATGTTTTTGAACCTCATTACGGTCCGCAAGGGAAAGTAATTAATGAGGAAAATTAAAGAATTGGGACGATGGAGTTATGAAGAGGAGATATTTTAAATCATTTTATGCTGATTAAATTTGACAGGAAGCAAATCGGCCGAATGAATTTCATCGAATTGTTTATGCTAAGAGGTCTAAACTAAGGTTAAAATTCCCATTCTCCCTAGGATCTACAATATAAAAACGATGAATACACTTGTCAACGCTATTGGGTATAAAAATATTTCTATTTACCACATTACCATTGGAAATAAAGTTGGAAATCTACGGAATTAACCGAAATGGAATTATTCTTTTGTCATTATCGTATTATCTTCAAACATTTCCTGGGGGAGAATTTCAGCAAATTCACTCCCTTATACTTAGAACTCCTCTTAAGCATCCATAACCTCCGGCAATGTCCCATCAGATTCTCTAGTAGAGAGATGAAAAGCTTGAGATAATTAAGATACTCGTTAAAAACGAGAATAAGATATAAAAATGTTAACTTGTTTTGCTGGAGGGATTGGATTTTTTCACGATCAACTGCCTGCTCTCCACTCATGCTACTCTAAATGAGCACATGCTTTGTAATGGCTCAGCTTATTTCTCTTAATATGATGAAAATAACTGGTTTCTCGGATACAATTGATCGGCGTCCGAGGAATGACATATATTTTTTTCTACTCAAAAATATGAGAAGGAACAAAATATTACCTAAGCAATTTGTTTCTAGTCAGATACCGTAAGAAGAATGACTCTGCTGATTTTTTTTTATTCTATTTCACGAATGCGTCCGGTTGGCAAAGATAAGTAATGTGAGAAACCTTACGGGTCTCTGAGTTGAATGAGTCAGCTGCGAGATTTCCCAGAAGTAAAATATTAATCTTTCGACCGATACAAAAACTTCGACACAATCTAACAAATTGCTAGTCCGTAGCAATAATTGTTAATCCACGTCTATCTTTCGAAGGAAAGTTCACAGCAACAGAGAATAAAGGATGAAATATTGTACACGCCATTTACAGTAAGAACGAAAAATAACCTAGGATTGTTTCAGAAAGACAAGTGAGTGTGCTGAAAAACCTCACCTTAGGGTTTATGCTGAAACAGTAGAGAAATGTTGACAAACAAACTCTTATGAATTAGACTATGATCATTAAATTTAGGAGGATCATTGTATTTGCGTCATGAAAATTCATTCCATCGATTGATCTATATTATAGAGTATGGGTGTGGGTGTAGCTGTTTGAGCGTGTGCATATGTTCACCTAAAACTCGCAAAAATTGCAAAATTTTCAAACTTCGCACATGAATAATAACGAAATTTTACGATGGTAAGGTGAAAATTTCTCGGCCTGACACAGGGATGGCATTCCAATCAGCGAAAATTTATGATCCCTGCCTAGGCGCACGTGTCATTAGTTCGTAAGACAAGTTTCAACTTGTTCTCTCGAGTAGTCTGTTTACACGTATTGTTGCAGTAGACATCTTTCGTTTGTGTGAAAATATCCATCTACGGCCCTCTCAACTTCTTCATTGGAAGCGAAGCGCTTCCCAGAAAAAAATTTCTTCAAGTTTGGGAACATATGGAAGTCTGAAGGTGCTAAATCAGGAGAATAGGGGGGATGGCCGAGCAAATCGTACCCCAAATCCCAGTAGTTTTCCTATCGCCAACGCACCTGTGATCGCGAGCGGTTTGCGTGACGCCAAGTAATGCTGTAAGTCTTAGAAGTACATCCACAGTATTTTTAATCAAAACACTTTTGACTGCAAGGCTATTATTTAACAATTCAGTACGAGTACTCGTACGTCTCATTCACTACAGTGTCTATCTATTGTTTTCGTGAGTGCTAAGTCGCAATTAGAAATATCCTTATCAATTTTTTTTTATTTCCTAAGCAGTTAACCTATTCTTGAGTGTAATCTTGTGTGTGGATGCACATTTTAGCCTTCAATTCGAGAACCAGAAGTTACACAACTTGCAAACCAGTGCATTAATAAAAGTCGACGCCCGCATTTCAGAGACTTCGTTTCGTGTATCTATCGGAGCATGATTTCATCGCAGACTAGTCAAAGTTCTTCCATAAGAAATGCATATAAAGTTAATTTTGTTAGTTTTCAAGCTCTGATTCTATTACAAAATCAATGAAAAAGTATTATCGATCGAATTTAAGTGTCATGAGAAATTCAATGAATATTCATATTCTTATCGTCGATTCTAGATTTTGGCTCCAAATTATAAAAACTTTGATAAGATTGGAAATGTTCGCTCCAATAAACAATCCTATCGAATTAAGCTAAGATGAGAGATTTTAGATTTCATCCCGTACAAATAGGAATTTTTATATTTAACCCTCCTTCCTTTCTCCATTTCTAATCCACGGGCACTTCAGCTAGTTATAAATATAATTAAAAATGTGCATTTTCGATTGTCAGAATATCGAGTAATTCGATAGCGAAAAAAGAAAATTCTTTTACACATAGAACTATTTTATATACGATATAACTAGCTGAAGTGCCCGTTGATTCTCAACGGGGAAAATAGATGTCGGATTAAATATAGAATACATATTTGTACATAAGAGAAAATGACATCTCGCATTTTAGTTTAGTCCAATGGGACAGGCCATCGAAAAAAAAACTTTTTCTCGCAGTTTGAAGCCGATATCTACAATCAACAATAAGAATACGAATCTCTATGAAATTTCCTTCTTATGAAACTTGTCTCAAGTCAATGTGGAAGTTTTCTACATTTGTCCGGGTTCTTCTGGTTATAATCGATCAAACTAGCTTTTATGGTGATATTGAAGCGAAGATAGTCAATAAAGGAATCGCACAAAGTAAGCCACTTTAAAAGTTGCAACATTTAATGCTTTGTTGAGAACAATTAACAATCTGTAATATGTAACAACCTGTAGCTGTATGGAAGTTGTAATTTTACATTTTTTTGATGGGAAATTTAATCGTATAACATGTCATAAGTCCGAATTGATAGACAGAAAGATACTCATCCATCTCCATTAATTCTTTACGGTGCTAGGTATGTTTTTTGTCCCTGCTATTGATCACTACAAGTTTTTCGTTACTGTACTAGTCAAAGTCTCTTAAATTATTCCTCCTCTTCGTATCGTCAATTCTTGCCATTGCTTCTAAATGGGCCTAAATACACAATGTATTCTTATGGGAAAATGCATGAGCTAGGAATCAACAATCGCATTGGTCATCAGGAGGACGGGTTGTTTACAACCTCAAAATTACACAATATATTCGTATATATTATCTAAATTCTCAAAACTTTAAAATAAAACGATATATTTCATGACCATAATAAGAATTCGTATTCAATTTTCCTTCTGTTGGTACTTATTTCGATTTTGTAAGACTGTTCCTTCTAATTTAATTTTGCAAAATAAATAAAGTCTGTAACCGATAAAATCGAACTTTACATGTATTTCTTACGGAAATCTTTCTGAACGATCGAGGTTCAATACCAGTAAAGCTATCGAATGAAAAGGTAACAGTACTTCATTCAGGGTCTCAGAAAACACGTTTGCAAAGTTTGACGCAAATCGGACAAACGGTGTGAACTCCAATCTCAGACAAACAAAACCACAAACATACAAATTCGCAGAATTTCTGCTTTATACATATAGACTAGTAAACGCCCCCGTCAAGCATGACGGGACTTAATTTAGTTTAAAAATATATCTATTATCGTATATATCTGGTCCTCCTTAGCACAAAACAATTCTGCCGCAAGATCATAATAACTCAATATATTTCTTACCATTATTTATAATATTTTTCTACTGTTTTCAAGTCATGAAAGCCTACTTTACGTAATTTTTATAAAATTATGAGAACTGATTATCCCCATGCATTTATATGGGATAACCCATGAAATCAATCTTCAACAATTGTTTTGGTCGTCAAAATTTTCCTTTCTTGTGACACTTGTCTCAATTCCGTAGGACAATTGTTTCTAATTTAATTTTATAAATGAAACAATCTCTGCAGGTAACGAAAACCTAATTTACGTACATCTCGTATGGAAACGTATTTCTTGCTCCTGGGCTTGAACCCGAGCCTTTACAGAGATGAAAATAGTTTTCCTGGGGGCTTCAGCATCTTAGAAATACAATGCAGTTTTTTCAGATCTCTAAGTCAAGCCGTTTCTGAGATAAATAGAGGGACGGACAGACAGACATTTGCTTTTTATATATATGCAAATATAAGCAAATATTTTGTATGATAAAATATATCTTGTAACAGTAACAGAGCACTCAAAATGCCCTTTCTCCAGACTGACTACAGCGGAACACAGATATTGAAGCAACGACTGAAGATTCCCATTTATTACTATATAAGGAAGTTTCAACTGGTTATCTAGGAAAGACGGAGCAAGGAATAACATGATGTAGCCAATTAGGGCTACTTTCCTGTCCCGATTATCTCAAATAGTAAATAGCATTTTATAAAACTCTCCGTCGGTATTGAAAAATGAAAGACAATGCGAGTATGGGAGCGGAAATTAGAGAAAAGAGAGCCAGAAGCAACGGTAGCCAACCTTAAGTATTAATAAGAGCACCGCTGTTTCAAATTAATTTCATGGAACTATTCACCACTGGTTGTATAATATTCGATTGTCTTAAATTTTCTTTCTTCATTTCCCGGTTCATCAACCCTTTTTTCCCGATGTATATAGGATCTAAGGACATCTGCAACGCTTCCGTGAGTTTCAAAGCCTGGCTTCCTCATCCAATACGAAATGGAATTGATTAAGGCGCATAATAAATGTATCCCCTCTTGAGAAAAATTGAAGGCAGTTCTTGGTCATAACGAAATATTCCAGATGCAGACAGATAAGGCTTTAGAAATAATTGAATTACCACTTCTATCGAGCACTTTTTGAAGTTCCGTAAAAAAATTCTATTCTCTAGCTTGAAAGCGAGCATTGAAATTTCTCAGTAAGTTGACTATTATCCATAATGCCAGCACTCCAGGAGTATTAGCAGCGGCCGAAAATAAAACAGTGGACACTACATAGTTTATGTATTTTCTTTATTGGCTTTCAACGAAGCCAAGCATATATTTATTGATGTAATTGAAGAAGCGACTCTTCGTTTATTAATTTTAAGAGTCTATCCCAGAAATATTTTTCCACGTTCAACTAAGTTTCGATACATTACGACACATTTCAGCGAACGTGACATTATAAGGCTGAAGTAAAAATTTTAAATTACAAATGCCTTTAGCAACCATATTAATACTTTGGAATCAATCTAATACAGAGATTCGCAAAAAAGTTATCAAAATTGTTATTTCTTGAAAATTTTACGTGGCGAGATCTCCAATAAAACTTGGCTCATAAATGACAGAAATATACAAAGGTGACAGCCTTGCTCCATTTAATATTAAAATTCCCTTTTAATCTGTCAATAAATAGAACCATAATGTATCCGCTATTTGCAACGCTCCTTCGCCTTCAGAGGATCTAAATGAATTTGTTAACATTCAGATTAAACCCTAATCATCTATTACTCTTTCTGTCTAAGGAAAATTATGATATCAAATACTCTTCGCTCAAATTTAAAGTACATCGAACTATTTAAATTAATCTACGAAATTTCAACTTAGACGACCTTATTAATCTCAAAAAAAAATCAATTATTATATTCTTATTAATGAATACTGTTTTAAAAATAAGGAAACAATACTTCCACAAATGCTGTAAAGGAATTTCTTTATTCACGTAAACTAAAACTTTAACAGCAGATCAACGGAATTCATACCTGATGCCTAAGCATTGTCAGGTTAGTTATGTGACATCTGACGAGGCTACTGGTCAAAGTTCATATGTATCCAAATAAGACTCTCTATAGGTCAAGATGAGTAAATCTAATGCAGGAATCTGCATTTCGATGTTTATCGAGAGTCGGATAACAAGGCCATTATTAAGTAAGACATTTAAGTAAATGACCTCAGCTGTCGAAACACATTTGACAATCCTACTATTCAACGTATTATGTATACTTCAGGACTTTTAGGTAGTGCTTTAGGCAGTCAGTAATAATGAGGCCCGTGTCTATGGATAAAGAAATTCGTAACATTTTTAGTGTGAGGAAATGATGATGTCTCTGATCTTTTTAACACTGCTATGTGACATCTGACGAGGCTACTGGTCAAAGTTCATATGTATCCAAATAAGACTCTCTATAGGTCAAGATGAGTAAATCTAATGCAGGAATCTGCATTTCGATGTTTATCGAGAGTCGGATAACAAGACCATTATTATGTCTCATGCCGTAAAATCAACAAAATTACTACTTTGCTTTCCGAGCACATTTACCTTCACCTTATCCCTTCAATCAACTCAAAAATACAAAATAAAAATTTTTCCACAAAAAGATCATGCTCCACTTACGGAACAACGTATAAATAAAACGTACGGTACAAATGTTCGAATTTTATCGTCAGATTAGTCGGATAGACTTACCTGACGGTAAACTTCGAACACGTTGTTTTTCCTTTTTCTAGCTGAAGCATATTCGTTTAAAACCAAGACCGGTCGCGGCGACTGAGAGATTATTATGGCAACATAAAAGTTCCCAACCATAGGAAGGCTTGACATCTTCTGCATGAGACATTTCTTTCACTACTATCCAAGAGCAATGGGGCGGGAAATTGAATTAACCGAAGCGCTGGAAATCTTGATCTTATCGGTTACGGTGGCGTTACTGCTATTGACTCAAGATCAAGATATACGGAAGAATTTTGAAGAGATGGCTTTCTGGGAGAAGATTGATCGATTCACCGTTTAGGCCGAGTTTTCTCATCAACCTTTTACGCCATTAAAGAAAATTGATGAGAGGAAATGACGCGGAAGGGACTACGCTTCTGACTTCATCTTGGACAAAGAGATATCTAGGACAAGATATAACGTTATGCCACAAAAGAACCGTAAGGATCTTTTCATTGATGGTCAAGAATTTTTAGAACGCTCCAATAATACTTCAGGCATAGTGTGAAAGTTGAAATGCTCCAAGGATTTTATTTATTTTTATCTCCTTTCATGGATTAAAATAATTTTCATGGAAGGGTAGCCGTTTAAGATCTAAATATCAATTTTGATTTTCTTTTCTTATGTGTCATTATTTAACCTCTCCCCAAAGATAATTCCGTTAATTATCTCATAGCAGTGTTAAAAAGATCAGAGACATCATCATTTCCTCACACTAAAAATGTTACGAATTTCTTTATCCATAGACATTATTACTGACTGCCTAAAGCACTACCTAAAAGTCCTGAAGTATACATAATGCGTTGAATAGTAGGATTGTCAAATGTGTTTCGACAGCTGAGGTCATTTACCAGGGCTCCCACCGGGTTACTTACCAGGTTGACTAAACAACGGTTGAGTGGACAACGCGATCACTGAAGTTGAACGCGTTGTCCACTTGGCTATCTGGGAGGGTTCGGTGGCAGTTGGTCAAAGGACAACCTGTGTACTGTCCCTGAACCATCTGCGAGCCCGTAAATTGTCTCGTTTGATTATTTTCCTATGTCAATTGCAAGTTTTTAATATTTCGGAAAATATAAAAATATTGAAGAAACGAAAACTCCAAAATGTAAAAACAACAAACTAAGATTATGTAGAAAATAATGATTTTTTATCATAATTACGAATGCAGAAGATCGAAACCTTCTCAAACTTTTACGATAATTTCGCCATTTCCGACAAAAAAATTAATCTCCAATTCTAATTAAATATCAAATCTTGCACTTAATATGTGTCTTAATTTCAGTGATTATAGAAAATATAACGTGTTTTTAGGAGTTTTAAAAACATTCCGAAATCTTTCTTATGAAAATTTCAAAATAAATTATACATTATACTCAAATATTTATCATTAGAAGAGAATATCTTCGAAAGATTAAATATTCTACATTGTCATTCTACTTAATCATCGTACTTCAAAACTGTAAGTTTTCGTACATGGCCTTGAACCTGAATTTTAAATCAAACTTTGAATAATTTAACGACCAAAAGCTCCCATTACTCTCCAGTCTACGACAGGAGTTCCCGTATTATCATCATCATAAGCAACTCTTTCGTAAATGCCGATGAGCAAAACCCACCCGTTTATGTATTACATAAGTATAAACCATTCAGTTTGATGGAATATTCATACAACTCAGTTTTATCTATAGATAATCAAGAAAAGCGAGCAATGATTCAGATCGTATCAGTTTCTAATTATGACGTAATAGCTATTTAAGAGTATTCAGATAGTGTAAAGAGTTCTACATCTTCAATAAGTTAAGAAGAAGAACCAATTTTGTCACGCTTTTACAACTGAAAGAGTTTGACTCTGGTTGGTTTCGAGTAAACTTATTCCGATTTATCTTATTTTTGAAGTAAAAGTCACAGGTTAGGGATTAGGGCAGGTCATCTTATGGATCTTCCTTTGCTTAGCTTCAAATCGGAAAGGTTCGCGATCAGACCACTCCCTCCCTGTCACATCCAAGGAAATGAAAGCGTCCCAGAATATCGGACTGGATAGCCTAGATCGGGTGAAAACTTTTTCAGAGTGCGTGCCAAAATCGGCAAAAATTTTCCCACGTACAGTGCTGGCCAAAATTAACGCAACACCCCGCGGCGTACCGGAGCGGGAGATTTAGGTACTAACTGTGCTGAGGACTTTACAGTGCACTCTGTCAACAGTGTCAAGGGGGGGGGGGGTACAACCNTTGTGTGGTTAAGTAAAAGCTTGTGTTATGAAGCCTTTTCTCGTTAGTGAATACCACAAAGTCAAACCGGAGTCTGTTTTGCTTATGAAGTTTCAGAAATATTTATAGGATCTTCATAATCTAAATAAAGATTGATATCTTCTAATAATATCTTTTTAAATAAATAAGAAATCCTTGCTTTAATCCTTTACCTTTGAATATAAACACCCTACTTCCGTTTATATGGAATCCAAGAGAAGTGGAAAAGAAAATTAGTGATGAAATTGGCTGTTGTTATTATTGTAATTGCGCACACAAGAAAAAACAATAACTCAAGTTCTGAAAAACAATATTAAGGATTAAGACATGAATAATTTATTAGACTAAAAAAATGAATGAGACTGTCATGCATGGTATCTCATTTCGCAAGAGCATACGCCCGAAAAATATAATGTCTGGTCTCGAGTCCCAATCACGTCAGATATTTTCTCTTCAGGTTCATTCCTTATTAATTTCCACAACCTTGTGCTGAAGGATACAATTTTTTATCTTAATACCTTGCACCCCTACGGGTTCTTGCTCCCCTGAATAAGATCTACTGCCATACGGGAAAACCATCCTTTCATATTCGTATTACAGCAAAAGCAAACGCCGATATGGCGCGAATACCGATGTCTCAAAAAATTGCTTCTGAGATGAAACGCTCATTTTCTCCATCCTCTTTCTCCCGATGCTTCCTGGTTTTCTCGCATTACATCCGGTGGGAATCCAAATACGCACAGCTTTATTGGTTCCTGTGTTAGGAAATAAAAGGCCACCCAATGAATTCTACCAGTTGCCAACGAGCGATCGATTGAATTGGAATGAAGGCGCCTCGCACTTTTCATTCCAACAAAATTAAACAAGATTCCTCTTCGATTGGATCAAAATGACTTCACCTCAAACCTTAGTTAAACTTCCTATATGCATCCAGATCGCACTTAATCATCGAGCGAAAATCAGATGCTTGCATCGAATAATTAAAAATTATCTCCTTGAAAGTAAATATTCATTAAAAACACGCAAGACCTGTGACAAACACAAAATACAATAAAAATGTTCTCCACAATCAACTACCGCTTTATGTGACACGATGGAATGCCTCTAACGTTCGCAGGATTCATGAGTATCGATATTTATCAATAAGGTGAACTCTTTTTTTTAAACACTTGTAATGATTGTTATTCCGTTTCTTGAGTAAACTTGCTAAACATGCAATAAAAAATCATCAAAATGGTTTTCTCTTTATTCTTATGAAGCAGGAATTCACTCAAAATAAATCTCATGAGCATCTATGAAATAACGCTAATCACCAGTGATGACGCTAGCTGGTCTTTTCGCGAAAAATAAGCTTGTGTAAACAACAAATTTGTGCACTCTCTTCGCCTTTATGATTTCCAGGAAGTCACGCCTTATCACACCGATTCCATAACGGTCATCATGTTTACTTTCACTACAATTTACTTACAGTTAATTTAAGTAAGTCTGTTACTACCTACAATTTTCTTTTTCATTACAATTTCTACTACACAATTTTATGCTAGATGTTTTTCTTTATAATGTTATTCAATCCAATGACTGTTCCAAAACAAAAATTCAAATCGGGTCGATCATAACAGCAGTTCTTTACTGCCGACTCTAACCTTCCAACAGAAGTACCCTTTAAAACTATCGGGCCAGATGAAGGGATTGTTTACGCTCTACCAAGTATCAACAACGGGCGCATGGATACTGCAATAGGCCATCACTACCCACCTACTATTTCCCCTCTCTTACAAGCAGAAATCTCACCAAATGACCTCCTGGACGCTTTAATTTTCTCATTAAAACAATCAGCAGCTGCATCTACTCATACAATCCCTTTTTAAATCCGGTTCAAACGAGTCAAAGGTAGTTGCGACAGCGGACTCGGGTCGTGGAGCACCCGAAAGAGAACCGACGCGAGTTCAGTGGAATAGGTCCGCTTAAATGATTTCACTGAATAATTCAAATCTGTTCGCAGCGGAGCCACTGAAACGGAGAGGGCGAGCATTTTCTCGAGGGACTTTCGCTGCAATTCGCTAGAGAAACAGGCCGAGGTGATACAGCGGAGCAAACTCACGGGAAATGCAAAGGAGCTTCGTGAATAAAAGAGAGAAAGTGTGTTTTATGGTAAGCATCTAGTCGAGCAGGAATGTAGAGAATGCTTACTGTGACTTAAGGTATATTTTCCAACGTTTCCTATAATTATATTCACATGCACTAGAAATATGATCGTTTCACATTACAGATAGAGCTAAGAACTTTTATGTTCTCCTTATAATGGCATGATGAAACATATTTCATGTTTTTAGAAGATGTATTAAGAGACTTTAAGATGAAGAGATAAACGATCGCTATCAATTCATCATTTTCGAAAGGAAACTAAAATAAACCCTCTTTCAGGCAGCTTATCAAACGACTACATAAAAGGGCAATCACGATCAACTAAAGGCCATACAATCGTCTGCCAAGTATGAAAAGAGTCTAAAACGGAATAAAATGTTCGTATTTTATCGCTCTTCATAAAGTATCTGAATTCTTTTTTTAACCTAAGAGAGACGCCATATTAGCGAAATAGATGGTAAATTTTCTGAAACAAACTATATGGTTAATTTATTCCTTGTTTATTCAGAAAAGAAAATTAAACGGACGATATTCTCTATCTCAGCACAAAAATTTCGGTACCATATAGGTTTATTTTCACTTTTCAGGTCTAGTGCTATCGTCACTTTATAATGACACTAAGATGTCGGGGTAACTCGGTTCGTGAAATAAACCTACGAGGTAACGAGTAAAAGTGGCATTTTATTCCTCACCGTAGAGTGCCACCACAAAATTAAAGTCAAAATCGTGAATCCCAATAAGTTAGGTAGTAACCAGCGATTAGTATTCCATATAAAACATAGCCACTAAAACTATCAAAAATATCCCTTAATCTATTCGGTATTAGTACGATCAAAGAACGCTATCATCCGAAATGTTTGAAATCCAAAATTTTGAACAAAGTATACTCGACAGCAGATATTCACTTTCACTTTAGAACTTGTAATCAAGCTAATTTTCCAGGATTTCTCTTTGTCACTGAAACTGACGCGTAAAATCATACAAGTGAATTTATCAATGGTAATAAACTAACCAGAGAATAGCTTATTTTCCTTTCACAAATNGAATAGCCAACACTAGCAAGATATCTGCTCTAATTGGAACTCCCAACTGCAGAATCGCTTTATGTCTTCCCGATAATGGAGCGACTTCCAATAGAGAATCAGGAGTGGAATGGCTGCCGCCTACTCCTCGAGATACAAGTGGACGTTGTTTACTAACCTATAGGAGGTTAGGAGGGCATGCCTAAACAACACCCTCACCCACTCTTCTCCGAGTTCATGGAATTAATTCATGGGATCTGTTCCCCTCCTTGTGTGGACCTCAACGCCCATAACTCCCAACAACTTGACAGTGGTATAGCCGCCCACAAAAGCTCAGACACTCCGATGGGCAACACAAAGAGAAGAGCGATTTTGATTGGAGGATACTCAGCAGAAATTGACACTTGGGGCTACAAAAAAATGCCATGAAATAGCAACCGAATTTACTAATACATATTTGTATAAATGGAGAATTGAATTAGCGATATCACCTCCATACAGTCGTTTTTAGAGAAATGAGGAACATCTTTGGATTATAAGAACGTAAAATATAGAGGATTCATATTTCGATACATAATAAGTAAATTTCCATTTATTATAGAATTACAGGAAACATTCCATTCCACAATTTATCATCTTTTCACTCGATATTCCTACGCAGTCGATTATTAATTTTATATTGTAGGACCCATTTTATATTTCTGGCATCTTTTTTGTTATTTAGTAAAGTAAAATTATATTAACCCACAAGCACTAGAGGACATAGAGATCTATAAAATACCATATTTTGAAAGAAGAAGAATACTGAGGTTGAGATTTAATCCGTGTCTTTCATGATTTAACAATCCACGATCCCTAAATCCCCATGTAACTTCAAGAGCAGATGAAAGGACGAATGATTTTATCATCTTCCAGTGAGGCAGTTACGAGTTACAAAAACTCGTTAAAGATCCTAGAAGATTTCCACCGTGGAAACTCACATGTACGGCAAAAAGCACCACAGCTATCATCAACCGATCTTTGAGAAGGTAATTAAGTGTGAGAATAGGAAACGGCTATCATGCTGACTTCTTCATACAGTTCACTCAAGAGAACAAAAGACAAGGATGCGCGAGCTGTAGCAACGCTAAAATACAAAGAGAGCTGGAAAATCGACGTGGAGGGAGTCACATGGAAGAACAACTCTGACGGTAAGGTACTGGGAGGATGGAGAGAGAAAGTCAAGGCGATGAAACAAAGGAGATGCGAAGAAGAAGAACGATATCACTTCATAACAAAAATTCTATAACGACGACGATTACAAGATGAAAACTGTTTCCACAAAACGAGTATAATGAGCCGTTTGAGGAGAATTATGCAAATTTTTCACGCTGAAACGACTGACTTATTCTTTGGATAAAGATTCACAAAAGCGACCCTAAATGAAAATAAAAATCGATTAATAGGGCATTAATCATTAATCTTGGAACCAAGATAAAGACAATTTCAATTCCGAGATTATCCCTTTCCATGAAAATTTACCCAGCTTGACACCCTGTATCTTTTTATCGCGTAAAAATATCAGAAAATGAAAAACGGATAAAAAGTACAATCATATTTTAATAATGATGCAAAGTTACAAGGCCCCCTCTCAGAAGAAAACTGTTTTTGGCCTCTTGGCGTGCTTTTTTCGATTCTTACTAACCAGTTCTATTACCGCGTTTCAGTTTTTCTTGTTTTCGGTTGGTTGCGTATGAGGTAATCAAAAACTATGCATTTTCTCCTCTACTACGAAAATAGCCTTATGCCAAGTCGACTTTATGCGGAGTTCTACGATAGGACAAAATTAAAAATACGACTCATTGTATATAATCGAAGTATTCAACTACAAATTTAAGCTACCACGCTCACCAGAAATTTGTAGATATAAAGTAATATTAACTTTTATCTGTTGAACGAACTATTCACTGAACAAGTTCCATTATCGGCCACAAGACAATGCAATCACAATGTCACTAATAAACATTGACATTGTCGATATTATACTATGCTTCCGATTAATACCTGTTAATTATTAGTATACTTTATTTTTTACCAATCAAAATGGCAATAACGGTGACAGGAGTAAATTTTACAGAGATAAAGGAACAGGATTTTAAAGAGAAATTATAAAAAATAGGTTACACAACAAGCCCAAAAGGAAAGTTTTCTTTTCCGCGGCCGATAGATGAGTCCATTGGTCGAAGCTGGCTGAGTTTATTTTGTAAAACTATGGAAAATAAGAGTTTATTACATATATCTTTAGTTAAATTGACTTTTTTCAATAATTTCCTTTTCTCAATGATTATAATCCTGTTCTAAGATATTAAATTATATTTAACACAGAGGACACAGACATTCACAGAGGAGACATTCAAGAATTTGACTGATAAGACTTTTAAGAAAGTAGATATTTGAAATTCGCTAGGAGAAACGGACATGAACAAGTTTGACAGAACCGGTACGCGAATACGAATCTTCCACTTTCCACAGGGTGACTGCTTTAGCCAATTGAGCTATCGTGCCAGAACGATTAAACATGCCGTTTGGGAGACAGTCCGGAAAGTGGAAGATCCGGGTTCGAGTCCCGGTCCTGTCAGACATTTTTCACGTCCTTTTCTACTTAGGAGTATTCATAGGCGCACGTGCAAATTACCTATCGTGAAAATACCTATCACCCTTTTACTTGGGTTTAAAATTCAAACATATTTCTCATATACTCAACAATGATTCCGACTTCCGAGTCTATCGGTTAATAGAATAACTTTCCCCAGATACATAAACCGGAATCATTATGAATTAATCTCGATTTATGAAAAGTTCTTTAATAGCAATATAAGTCATTTAAAACGCAGAGTTATCCTTCATAATAGCCCAAAATCAGTTTAATGCATGTAGATTAAATATCAATGAAGTAAAACTTAACGTATCTTCCATTAACATGAAGGAGATTTCACAAGGGAGCGATACCTAGATTCGAGTAGGTTCTTTTAAGAGGGGTGCAGTGCATCCGATGCTTCCATGATCTAATGACAGACTCTTGAGAGAAAACGAGAAGATATACAAACCGGCTGAGATGTTGAGACCAGCCGGCAAAACGCATCAGTGGGAGAGACCGCGTTAGAATAGCCAACACTAGCAAGATATCTGCTCTAATTGGAACTCCCAACTGCAGAATCGCTTTATGTCTTCCCGATAATGGAGCGACTTCCAATAGAGAATCAGGAGTGGAATGGCTGCCGCCTACTCCTCGAGATACAAGTGGACGTTGTTTACTAACCTATAGGAGGTTAGGAGGGCATGCCTAAACAACACCCTCACCCACTCTTCTCCGAGTTCATGGAATTAATTCATGGGATCTGTTCCCCTCCTTGTGTGGACCTCAACGCCCATAACTCCCAACAACTTGACAGTGGTATAGCCGCCCACAAAAGCTCAGACACTCCGATGGGCAACACAAAGAGAAGAGCGATTTTGATTGGAGGATACTCAGCAGAAATTGACACTTGGGGCTACAAAAAAATGCCATGAAATAGCAACCGAATTTACTAATACATATTTGTATAAATGGAGAATTGAATTAGCGATATCACCTCCATACATGCGTTTTTAGAGAAATGAGGAACATCTTTGGATTATAAGAACGTAAAATATAGAGGATTAGCAGAGAAGAGCAAAGTGAATATGTAATAATGTAAAACTGATTAAATAAAATCATTACAAAATCAATCGGATTTTTACGAAAAAGAAAAAATGAATCTTAAAATATTGAAAATAAATTTGGCAGGGCTTTGTTTGGTAGAAATAAGTCATCGGCGTGCCACGTGTGCCAATGGTTGCCCATCCAGGGTTTGTATATTCCAGTGCAGGGTTGACAAAACCCTCATAGTTCATGCGTCAATATCCTATTTAATCTTTATTTGAGATGCGCCATAGAAACTATAATAATGAGCCAAGAACCAAATAACAAACTACAAGCGCAACAAACATTTCACCGGTAGGTTAAATAAGGCATTTATGTGTATTTGAGTGTGCATGTTTAAAACACACGAAATTTATTGTTAATTTCTTCCTAGATTCAGTGCGCGACTTGTAATCATGTGCAACTATCGGCAGCTGTACCGTTGGTTGGCCATCCCTAGTAAAAAAGCAATAGCACGATAAATAGAAGCTCACCACAAAATATATGTTATTGATAGAAATCAATATATGAGTTGTGATAAAGAAAAATGACTATGAATAGTAGACATAATATGAATAGCAGAAAACTTGATGCTTTATTTCTTCGCTATGATAAACTCTGAGAACGGAAATATATAACACATTAAGGGCATATACTATAAAAAATACTTAAAACGGATTAACTAAAATTACTTTAAAGCCCTAGAATTATAATTATAATTTTATTTTATTATCATTTAATGTCAATCTAACTTATTAACATTAATATTCACTTAAACTCTAATAAAATAATTATAATACTGATCCCTAAAGTAAACTTTAGTTAAAGTCCATTTAAAGAATATATTATAATATCAGGCCTGTGTTACAACTTATAGTATGTCTTAAGTATTACGAAAATTATCCTAAATAGATTGAACCGTTCCATATAATTAGAGATGAATAAAAACGTTGACATTTTTTCAATTCTTTAGAGATATAGTAGGTAAATACTACATTTAATTACGGACAGGAAAACAAGGGAGGCACAAGTAAAGCCATTGGGTAAATATAGGGCAGCATACGTAAAGCCGTAGCAAAGAATATAAAATAGCCAAAATGATATACATTACAAACAAATATATAAATGATACAAAAAAACTACCTACGGTGGTTTTTACCGAGGCGGAGTTTGGAAAATATTGAGCGAAGCTAAAATGGCAGATGGAAACTGTGGGAATGAAAAAGCAAGCCAAAAATGAAATGGTGGAAGTAGAAATCAAATGACCAGTAATAGTCTTGAAAAAATAGGAAATTCAATTTGGATTGTTGAACGGGTAATAGGAAGAATGCTACAAAACGTTTGGCAACCTCAAGAAAGTTTTAGAGACAAAAAGGCTTTATGACACAATATTTTACGAAATCATGGCCGTGTTATTTATCTCTTGTGTGGTTAAGTAAAAGCTTGTGTTATGAAGCCTTTTCTCGTTAGTGAATACCACAANTTAAAATATAAAATGGGTGTTGTGATAGAGAGTTTTTTTTATTCACACCCGAAAAATAATCTGGAAAGATAACCAGTGAAACGATTTAAATTCGTATATAACAAGGCTCCCGGATAGACAAGTGGGCTGTGCGTCTGCCTTTGGTGAAAGCGATCCCGGGTTCGATTCCTGATGAGAGCTTACAGGTGCGAAATTGCCTTAGTTGTCGTAGCACTTTTAACAATAATACTACTCGAATAAAACAACTAAAACCCTCCGTGCTTATTCCCTAAAAAATGAAGCGAGTATCAACAACTCATCAAACGATCCTATTATATTTTTTAATCGAATCGAATTATTTTCAATCATTAATGAGTAATATTTAAGAACTGAAATAACTTCATTTCCCGTTATTTATCATCTACAATAGACAAATATCGTCCAAACGAAACAACTTTCGGATAATGTCACTAAAGTTCTCGTAGAAATTTCATCGATAAGAAAAGATTAAAACGTATAATTCTTCGGCCCACCCATGTATTCCATCTCTTTCGCCATCATTTCATCAAAATTCCTGTAGGCATTCTAGCTTTCCGTAAAACTCTCCAACTATTTTGAATGCTACTTGATTTTTGCAGAATTCCAAGAGACGTGATGGCCCTGCTAGAAGGGGGAAGAAATTAAAATGGATATTTTCAAGACCTGGATCTCATTTCAAAAATGTTACTGCAGGAATAGCAGCTATGCCTCTTTGTTACTAAGCGCGTTACGCAAGCTTTGGGCGGTTGAGTCTCGAAGAAAAGATACCAACGTTCTGTTGTTGCGAAGAGGAACCCTCCATCATCCGCGAGCTTCAAGATGCCCGAGAAGCTTTGATGAAAAAATAACAGCTGAGGCGTAAAAGGCAAACGCTCCGCCGCTTTTCCATTCACTCTTGTTGTTCGAGTAATTTCAAAGCTTTTAGGAAATAATACACGCGGACTGTAGGTAGATGGGGCCGTCTTAAGCCCCTCGAATTCCAACACAAAATTAATTCACCCTACTCTTTTATTCAGAATAAGAATCGTTGAAAATTCCTACGAGAATCACAAAATCATTCTTGAACTTGATGATCCGAATGACTTCAAGGAGAACTCTTTTGGCAAAGTAAAGACTACGAGGTTTAATATTGACCATTAAATCATTATATACGAGTATTATACGCAATTAAAACGAATTAATTACATTAGCCGAAGCCATGATTAATTTCAATTATCATTCTAAGGAAAGGATTTAAATTTATAATATTCAAANAGAAACGGCTTGACTTAGAGATCTGAAACAAACTGCAGTGTGTTTCTACGATGCTGAAACCCCCAAGAAAACTATTCTCATCTCTGTAAAGGCCCGGGTTCGAACCCAGGAGCCCATAATACGTATACATAAGAGATGAATGTAAAGTACGTTTTCTTGACTTGCACAAGTTTTTTCTTTTACAAAATTAAATTAGATACAATGGTCATCCCTTTGACGACCAAGGCAATTATTGATCGTTGAATGTTATCCAATATAATACACGGAGACAATCAGTTAGTATACTTTTCCATAAGAAATGTACGTAAAGTATACTTGTGTATAGTAAAAACCAAGTGCGTATAAACAACTTCTACCCATTAACTTCTTCTCCGTATTGGTTACGTTTCTGTATCTATTCTTCTTCTTGGTCTGTGACCAAGGATATGGATTTAAAAATTTATCCAGCAATTTCAAAGTTATGCGGTGCCTAAATTAAGGAGATGTATACGTTATTCATCTTTTCTTACTCTAGGGAACCTATGGCAATCCCCATAGCGCAAGGGGACGGAAGTAGTTACTGCCTTTCAGCTTTTATTCATTACACTAATTTCTCTTTTATAAATAAATAGGAGATATTTAGTCTAAGAATTGCCAGCAGAAAACTTATTTATAATCCTTACATTATAAACTTTCGACTCGACTTTATATTATATACTGACCACTTTTTTCACATTCGCGTATCCTTGGGTTTGATGGGGCCATGGCGAAAGACGGTATCGCACAGTCGGACGAAATTTTTGCCAGAAAAACATCCCATAAAGTGATACAGGACTGCTAGACGGTATAGCTCAATGTTAAAGCAGCCTCCTGGCAAAAACAAATACTGTTGTTTCATGAACAGCAACTCTTTATACGCAAAAGTAAAAGGGAATTATAATACTTATGTTATCCAGCTCCATTTGCCCTTTTATTTGTCTTTAAGTGTTCTATTTATCACTACATCGTACCTAGTATCATTGATGATACTCATATAAAGAGAAACACACAGGATTGGAATTTTCCGGTGGAATTCCAACAAATCAATAAGTGTTCTTATGTCACTACCATTCATACGAGAGTAGAGTGAAAAGTTCTCGGCCTGACAAAGAGATGGCGTTTGAATCAGCGAAAATTTATGATCCCTGCCTGGGCGCACGTGTCATTAGTTCGTAAGACAAGTTTCAACTTGTTCTCTCAAGTACTTTGTTTACACGTACTGTTGCAGTAGACGTCTATCTTGTTTTTCGTTAAAATGGATAAACTTGAATATCGTGCGGTCATAAAATTCTTCGTTTTGTATGGATTAACCCCTAAGGAAACTCATCCGAAGTTGACAAAAGTGTACGGGGACTCTGCTCCTTCAATGTCAACCGTTAAAAAGTGGGCAGCTGAATTTAAACGTGGTCGCACATCCCTCGAAGATGATCCGCGTGAAGGACGGACAAAACCGCAACCACACCGGAAACCATCGGAAAGGTGCACGATATCGTGTTGGACGATAGGTGAGTGAAGGTGAGTGAGATAGCCGAGGTCGTGGGGATATCGGAAGAAAGGGTGCGAAACATCTCGCACAAAGAATTGGGGATGCGAAAGCCCTGCGCAAGGTGGGTGCCGCATTTGCTGAATGCCGATCAAAAGCAAATGCGCAAGCGATTTTCGCAGCAATGTTTGAACCGATTCAAGAGGGCACCGACCGATTTTTTGCGGCAAATTGTCACCATGGATGAGACATGGGTCCACCACTACACGCCAGAAATGAAACAGCGGTCGAAGCAGTGGGTGGAAGCGGGTGGTTCAGGGCCAAAGAAAGCGAAGTCAATTGTATCTGCCGGAAAGGTTTTTGGCCAGTGTGTTTTTGGATGCGAAAGGGATCCTGTTAATTGGTTACCTTAAAAAGGCAGAACAATTACAGGCGAATATTACTCCAATTATCTTGACCAGCTGGATGCCAAAATTCGCGAGAAGAGGCCTGGCTTGAAGAAGTAAATCATCTTTCACCAGAACAACGCACCTGCTCACAAAGGTGCGTTGGCGATGGGAAAACTACGGGATTTGGGGTACGATTTGCTCAGCCATCCCCCTATTCTCCTGATTTAGCACCCTCAGACTTCCATCTGTTCCCAAACTTGAAGAAATTTTTTTCTGGGAAGCGCTTCGCTTCCAATGAAGAAGAGGGCCGTAGATGGATACTTTCACAGCCTTCCAGACTCTCACTTCCGGGAAGGAATACTGATGATGGAGAAACACTGGACCAAGTGTGTTGAAGTCAAGGGAGATTATGTAGAAAAATAAAATAATTTATTAACCAAAAATCGCCGTCTTTCATTGTCAGGCCGAGAACTTTTCACCTTACCCTACTGAATTGTTAAATGATAGCCTTGCAGTCAATAGTTTTTTGTTTAAAATTACTGTGGATGTACTACTTCTAAGACTTACAGCATCACTTGGCTTCTTGAGTATCGTTGGTGTGGCCCCAATCCATCAGAACCCACAACCTTGAAAATTATTTATTGGTCGTAGCCTCATTTGTTTATGTTCTAGAATAATAACGATGACTGACGACTGATGCTACGATTATGTCTATGGGGAGCCTATCCTAACGCCACCAAACAAATCGATCAGATAATAACTATTTCTAATTCAATCGAATGTAAATATAATTTATTTCGCTTCGTTTCCATGGAAATAATACATATTTTATCGAAAAAATATGCTTAATTTGCTTGAGTTTAATATGATAAATGCGGCTGGACCTTCAATACAACTTCAAAAGAATATGAAATTTTCTGTTTCAACTTCAGGGCATAGGTCACGCGGAAGTAATAGCTATCATTGCCGCCCATGTCACACATAAATAAAAATATTACAAAATTATTTTTATCGGTAATTTATTTAGCCAACTTTTTAACACGGTAACCCCAGACTGTTGAAGCTTATTTCACACTTCCATCTAATTTAAGAAAATATATCTATAGCCTCCATTAATTTCTGCCATCTGAAAGTTGGTACCTCACTAGCGCCAGTTTGAGGTGAAACACTGAAGTATTTTTACATTTCGAATCACTAGATAAGTTGGCGTACTTATTATTTCACATAATTTTTTTAAGAAGAACTAGAGGTGTATACATTGAAATATATGATTAAAGATTGATTCGAACTTTTTCCAGGAGTTAAAACAATACAGGAGACTTGCCTGAGACTTACCATTACCATAGACGTATCATAATATAGTACAGGCAGTGTGCGGTTTATTTAGACTCCTTAGTAACGTGACGAAAACTCAGAATTAGCTCATCATCCACCGTTTCTTCTTTTAATTCATGACCATATAATTATTTAAACCCTTATTCCGGGCTTGCCTCCGCAGCTAACGTTCGAATACAAAGGTATGGGAATGACATATTTCAAAAGATGTGAATGTTATCTCTCGTGTAGATAAGACCGCAAAGACAGGCATCTGCAGAGGGCTTAAGCGAAGCGAAAGGAGCATAAAAACATTTAATGGACCTTTCCACCAATGTTGAACTCTCGCTGGTGTCAAAACCAAAGCATTTATCAGCATACAAGATAAACGCCATTCGAACCGCCATTTAATTCCAGCCGGAGACTTTTTTCCCCCGGATGTACGCCGACGATCGCGACAATTCCGCCAAAATTCCATCAAAAAAGGAGCGTGGGAAGCTATCACTGAGGGAAAAAATTCGAAGATTGCGGCGAGGACCGATAAAAAGCGTGGCGCGTGATGGAAACAACGGAACGAATTCGGCGTGCGAAAAATCGGCGACGTTCGGAAAAAAAGCCTTAATAAAGTTCCGCAGTAAAATGGATGCAATCGCTCACTTCAGGTTGGATAAAAGTGGTGTTATCGTTCAACAAGATGGCACTATTGGGACCGTTTATTTCGTCGGGTCCCGAAATACATCATCTCCATTGGATGAGAGAGACAGCATCTTTTAAAAACTGATGTTCCCGAATATACTCTCCGCAAGGGCGGGAGAAAACAGCTACAGCAGCGCGATATTCGCTTTAAATACGACCAAGGGTCCTTTATTCATGTCTCGAAAATGTTTTTACGGCGTTCAGCAATCAATTCTGCACATCCGCCTCTGCCCGTTCTCATCTTCTTCCGGATTTCCTCTATTTAATTTTACCCGCCTTTCTCTTATGGCGTCCTCTCTCTCTACAGGATGTCTCCCGAACGAGTTTCGCTGCGGTGACTTGTGCGTGGATGTTTTGAGACGATGCAACCGCGTGCCCGACTGCCCAAACGGAGAGGATGAAATGGATTGCGGTGAGTATTGGGAAGGAATCGGAGATTCATGATTTTTCTTCATTTAATCCTTCCCTGTCATCCGTCGTTCCTGAGAAATTCTATTTTGTCTTTTTTGCTCCACTGTCCAATAATCGAATGTTATAATAATGTTATCTCTCCCAGTCTTTATACATTGAATTGTTCATAATAAAGTATGTTAATTATTTAATGAGTGTCTCAATTTCTAAAGCATGTGTGATAATTCTTCTTTTAAACAGGAGCATTATATAGAAACCGCACGATGAATTCGAGTAAAATATACCAAGATGATAAATTGTGAAATTCGTCAAAAAATATCGACTCGAAGTTTCCCAATATTCATCGCAAAAGCTTTTTCAGCTTTGGAACTACTCAGATTTTGCTTCAAACTTTCGCCACGACCATTCTTCATATTAAACCTGACGGTTTTTTTTTAATAACGTGTCTCAAATCTTTGATATTCTTTTCAGACGAATCTATGAAATATTTGAGTTTGAATTTGTATAGGAGTTTTTTTTTGAGAGTCAGAGAAAAATGTTGTACCATAAATATCCAAAAGAACTAAAACACTACAAATACATGCCTTTTGTAAAAAAAACGAGGTGTTATACTTGCGATGTTGTTGACACACGACTTACGATTGAATCGTTAATCTGGAAAGCTGCCCTTATTCGATATCAATTCTAATCTCGAAACTTCGTAGGACAACTAATTCCGATTTAGTGTAGCGTCGGTGATAACGCACCTTGTGGTTGAAATATTTAGCGACATATTCTTGACAAGTATGCAAAAAATACCATCCTTAAACAATTTTAAAACAGAAAATAACGGTGCATATCCCGGTAAATTTTCTTTAATACGTAAGCAAAAATTACTAAGACGTAATTAGCGGAGCAGAAATCGCCTTAAAACTACTAAAATGGAACGTTACACCAATATAACCGCTGAATATGATAAAAAAGAAGAAGGAAAACGGATTTTCCGTCCACGTGTGTATTCTCATAAAATTATATTGCAATTAAGACGTTTTAGGTTATTAAAATCAGATCGGGAGCTACACTGCATCAAAAATCAGAATACTCCGTACCCTATCACCAACGAATGGATGTCTACTGAAAATCGTCCTCGTGAGGAGTAATTGCGTTCTATTAAAACTCGAGCTCGAAAAAATGTTTCCCGGAAACTCAAATACACGGTAGACCCAAAATTATTAATTCCTATCCCTCGTAAGGCAAAATTTGCCTTCCTTACTTTCTCCTCTTAACTTAAGGAAAACCACAATCACCAAGTTTCAAGTCACCGGAAAACTCGTGCAACCGGATCAATATTTTACTTTAAACGTTAGCCTTAAACTTGAAGCACATCCTTATCCCGCAAAGGTCAGTTTCTAAGCACTTTTCGAACAGAAACTAATTTTGTTTAAGAAATATGCACTCTGCATGAGTTTATTTTTTATAATTCTAATCCCTATACGAGCAGGCCTAAGATTTAAGAATTCGAAAACTGAGTTCTACTCCAATCACTGAATGTGTGATTAAGAAGATAATGAACTTAAAAAATATTCATTTAAATAACACATCTATAAATATAATATATATTGTGCGGAAGAAGGAACACGAGAGAAAAGATAAGAAATGAGATAGGCTTATGAAAAATTTATGAAAATATGAAATTATGATCTTAGAATATTGTCTTTACCAAAAAATAGAAAGAAAACGTTTTGCAATAAAAGATATGTAATACGATACGAAAAATATTAGTAATTGTGAAATTAAAAATACACTTAAAGGACTCAGACGTCTTTGGTATCTCGCCGGCAAGGTAATGTATAATCTCTTTTGAATGTTTATTCCTAAAATGATGACATATCACAAGTTATACTTGGTATTGCTAATCATAAACTCTATATTTGTTTAAACAGTTCACCCTGATACTTTTTGATACTCTGATAGTTTCTTTTCTAGAATTGAAAAATCCCCTAAAATGCTCACTCCCCGTAGTGGGGCCTATTATTGATTATACATGGCTAAAGACTCAAAACCAATTGCAAATTCGAAATGTGTGAATTTTCTTTAATTTCCTTCAGAAGTCTTTTTGTGCGGATTCTTGATGATGAACCACTGCCCTAAGCATTCCATATATATATTAATATACTTAATATTGAACTTATTATTCCCTTTCAAATCTCGATAAATAAGGAATGGAAGACAAACATGTGCTTGATTCCACAGATTTTTCAAAATTCATCTTAGTTAATTTATTAACGGAAATTGATGATTAAGCGTGCGTCATATCAGCTTATTTGTTCCCCCTATTCGAATAAATATTCCCAGCTCCTTACTCTTAGATATCTATCCGTTTGGCAGCTAATATTACTAAAATTCTGTTTCAGAGACATTCGTTTGTCCGTGGCAGCATATAAAATGTAAGAATCACTTCTGCGTCCCCGTGATGGCCACCTGTGACTTTGTGGATAATTGTGGAGATGGCTCAGATGAACTTGACTGTTGTGAGTAAATCTAGATTTTGAGTAGATTAGTTTCCCAAAGGCTCGGGAAAAAGGCTGGCATGGGGCTGAGAATGGAGTTGGGGGAAGCGTAACAGTTAACGTTTTGGATGTGTCACAAAGAAAAAGACAGAGTGAAATCATCACTAAATAAAATTCTCGATTTGCCTCCGCGTAAATATTCATTCCCCTTAGATCGATAACATTATTGTTCTGCATTGAACCTTGGCTATAATACGTAGAATTCTAAGATGAACATAATTATTAGTATTTACAATATAATCTTTCCAATACAGTATGGCTTTCCCCCTAATTTCAGGTTCACAATTACATCGTTTTATAACCATTAATCAGAGAATATTGAGAAAGAAACTGTGTAATATATTTTGATAATATTCAATGAGATGAAGAATCAATTATATAGTACCGATTTGCTGCATTCTCAGTCGACTCTTAATTTACAGAGCCACGGTAGGTAAACTCTCTTGAAAATAAGACAATCGTTAAAATCGTTAACATTGATGTTAAATTTTCCACAGTTTTCAGAAACTAAAGAATTGTTTTAGATCAAATATTATATGAAAATTCCGTTCCATTTTCAAAGAGTTTATGCAAATTAGCATTGTCTCTCTTATCTTCAGGATTTATTTCTACTACTATGCTGTAAGCCTAACTATCAAGAGCAAAGCTTTTTAGTTTGCAATAAATGCCGACAGATATACTTATTAATTTATAAATAGTATTATTAGTTATATTTTTTACCAGTCACTTTCCTTCTCAATGCACTATCTTCATATTATGATAATTCAAGATCCTTAATTCTCTGAGGTTGGTCTGAAGCCGTAAATGCACCTCCGTATGAATAGATTTCAATAGTAAAATGGAAAGAATTTTTCCTGGCATTTGATACCACAAACATTGACAAGATAAATGCGTTTTCACTCAGTAGTTCCACAGCGTTACATGAAATCACATAAATTAATCATCTATTATAAGTTGAATGCCAGATTGAAAGAAGTACTTTAATAAATTGCTTCTGAAACCATCCATTACAATATTTCACATGAATAATTTCCCTAGAACTAATTCCTTCCTCCAATTTTACGTTCATAAATGAATCTCTCCGATTTTATTTCATAGCATTCAGAACCTGCTGGAAATCTGAATTCCGCTGCGATAATGGAGAATGCATCCGACCGGGATTTATCTGTGATGGAATGCCGGACTGTAAAGATGGTTCAGATGAACTTGTTTGCGGAGATGGTAAGTCGCGATAGTCCAATTATATCATAATTCGTACTACGAGTGTTTTCAGATCCTTTGAGGATCTTCTGCATTGTAAAATATAATATTCTAAAGCGATATACCGATTGTGATTTAGCTCTGCAAAAATCGACCTTTCTTTCTCGCTGAAGTAATCCTATTTTGATTTTCCCAAAACATCTCAATAAAATTTTGTCTCGTTATTGAAATATGACCTTTTTAATTTCGTATCTACTTATATAATATAATCACTTCTTCCAATGTTAAACTTAAATTAAATGTATTGAAAATAAAACGATGAAATTTAATAAAACAAATGTAGTACATATATAAGTTTCAGTAACCTCCTCATAAATAACTTTTGGATTGAAGTTTTTGATTTTTCTTTATTTACAGACGACTTCGTGACTTGTGGTGACGGAACTAAAGTTCATCGTTACTATTGGTGCGATGGATGGCCTGATTGCCCCGGAGATTTTTCAGATGAATTAAATTGTAAGTTTTAGAGCATTTTAATTCTGCTAGATTGACCCTTTCACAACTCATCTAATAATGACTGACTTAATGCAACTAATATTAACGCCTCCTTTCAACAGAATAGCTACTTCTAGACAGTTGAATTTCCTGATTGAACGTACCGTTTTTTAAAGACTTTCAGAAAAGTTAGTTAAAAGACGATTCACGGACTTGAAGGAACATTTTTATTTCCTGAGAAAATCAACCTCACAAAGTATGTTGGCACTAAGACTAAATGAATAATACTTCCGTAACATTCTTGTAAAATTAAACTTAACTTCTTACTACATTTAATTAAATATCTGTTACTCGTATTATATTCAGTGAATAGTGGAAACATTTATAAGAATGAAAACATTACATACATATATATTAATACGCCATTTCACAATGTAACTTTTCATTCCTTCGAAAGGCGGGTTGATTAATCTATTTATTTATACAAACCACAAAAATAGCAACACGACCCGGGTTTCGATAATCTTCAGGTGGCATGACCATAGCACCATCACGTGATGGTGGATGATGATGTCACGTATCGAAACCCGGTATCGTGTTTGGTATTTTTTGTGGTTCGTAGAAATAAATCTATCAACCCGCTCTTTGCTGTAATAGAATACTACCAAGTACAGGCCGACACAATTGATATTATTTTTCATTCCTTTTTACATTTGGCAGTGTTCTAAGAGTAATAACAGTATTTAATGACGATAGTTTTGATGATTGAACCTGAATCCATTCTGATAGTCAGAAGTTATTGCAGAATACTTTTCTTCCCCATTTCCACAACTAGCAGAAGAAAAAGCAGGGAAATTTTCATTTGACTTAGGAACATATATCAATTAGAAATAAATTTTAGCGTAAGATGAATGATAATGATGAACTAGCTAGTTCGACGATAAACTTGCAGGATTAATTTGATAAATTAGCAGTCTTGCTAAAACGAGGGAAGGTATAAAGTAATGTTTTAGTAGCGAAAAGGTTGCCGAAAATGTTTACTGATCCGCCCGTCGCAGCGTTAAGGAGAGTAGGTCTTACCTCAAATGCCAGACTTTTTTTCAAACAGGCAATGCATCTTGCGATGGCCCCAACGATTTCCTGTGTCCTTCCGGTCGCTGCATACGCAAGGCTAACGTCTGCGACTCCCAGTGTGACTGCGGTTGGGATCCTGCTCTCCCTGGAAGCCAATGGAACATATCCACCTGTGCTGATGAAAAGGACTGCGGTCAATTTTACGAGGAAATTAAAGGTAAAAAGCAGCAAACGCATAAGAAAGAAGAATGGAGAAAATGATAACTTTTAGAAAATAACAGCAACGTTAATAGAGGTTAAAAAGAAAGGAAACCTTAATTTCCTGCTAACCCCAGTGAACCGAGACCCGGTTTCCCGACATAATGCTTTACCTTGTTCAGTAAACTGCCCATTTCCTCAGTCTGCTCGGTAAGACACTGACCGACACTTCCTAACCCCGTGATGTACGATATATCTGATGTATCAACGCCGCAAAACTTCAAAAAAGCCATAACGTCGACAAATAATAGTAAAGGTCTTTATTTATCTCCCTTGGCACACGCCGAAAAGCGGCTTGCAGAGTATTAAGGTAGAAGTATATGATATTTTGGCGAGATTGAGGCTTAAGTCTGCCTTCCGTGTAACCCATTGCCGATGATATAACATGATTAACCTCAATATAAGTTCAAAAAGAAAAAATGAAAACTTCAGAAGAAGTATTGGATATAAAATACATCAAAGAATATTGAGGAACAAAGTTCTGCAGTAGAAAGACCCTAACAATAAAGAAGGGAGGGTGAAGAACCTCCGCAAACATATAGATAGATGTATCTTGAAGGTATAAACAAAAATTGTTAAAGTTAAGTAGATTGTGAATTAAAACAATGAATAAGGCTATTAAGAATCTGCGCTTTTCAATGCTTGCACTCATTGCAATCGTTTACACAACGTCTATGAAAATACCAGAAGAAGAAATAGAAAACATGACAAAATTAAACATATGATTATATTTCAGAAATTCAAAATAAAAAAACTGAGCATTCAAATAAGCAATGATAAAATTTGGATACAGTAAGAACCACGTTGAAAAGTAGAGCTACATTATTAGCATCCATGTTTAACGGAATTTTCAATCATCGGTGGCCTCAGAGGGCTAAAGATGGTTTCTCGGTGTGGAGCGGGATTTCGATACTCTGACTTACTATTTGTGCATATTTAAGATATTGAAACTCCAAGATATTTTAGGTAGATGAATGTTTCAGTGACAGGGTAGATAAATTCCGGTAGATGTTTGATGAATTTTTCGGTAAAATTGTGCCTCCATAACACTGACTTATAAATTAGTCACCCGTTACCGTTACTTAAATAGGCGAAAAAAACGAGGAAAATTTACTGTACAGATGTGTACCTCGGCTAACGAATATTATTCATTCCGGAATCACATTTAGAATTTTTTCCTCGCCAAATAATTAAATATTCTGTTAAAAATATTTCATTTGTATTCTCAGCATGGAACACTTATAAAAATAGTCTTAGTTTTCTAGCCTGCAAAGCAAGTCCAAATTATATGAATAGATAACAACATAATGCGAATGGGCTTATATTTTGAAGATAGAATACAAGGGTATTACTCAAGTAGAGAAATTATGTTTTCTTAGGAAGGAGGTATATTTCAACTAATCGGGTAAAAGATGAGACATTTGAAATAAAAAGACGTTCCAGCGAAGGATGGAATAGGGTACTCAGAATCTAGTTTAAATTTTAAATTATTTTTATCATCTAACCTCAAAAATAATAAATAATTGCCCAAAATTAGGAGCATTAATGACGGCATTACTTTACTACGATAGAACTACATATTTTTTTATTACCTCAGATACATTTTAGTTAAAATAGCAGTAGTCATATTTCGTGATTCTCTTTTTCGATTTTTGCGGCAATTGCGTTGGCTGAGTACATGTAAATATTATATCACGTCTCCGTTTTCCATGATTGACTTCCCGCAAATGATTGGTATACGAGAGAATGTTGTCATATTTTTTCGTGGATATCGCAACATTTTACACCTTAGTTACGTACATACTGCTCCTGAATTCCTAACTTTACAGCTACTGAAAGTTCTAACGTTGCAGGAGTACGCGTATGCCGACCAGGGAAGACATTGAGTTGCACTGTGCCAACAGCCGTGCTTCACGAAGAGTTGGAAGAAGAATTTGCAACAGAAGAAGAGAGAGAGGCAGCAGAAGTCGAGATACAAATGGAGCTGGAGCTGGCGGAGTCCGTGGCTATCAGTGACAGAGAGCGGTGTATTAGCGCTGAATACATCTGCGACCAAGTCAACGACTGCCAAAACGGGAATTACTTTTCCGACGAGTTCAGATGCCGTGAGTAAAATATTGCAATAGATTTCCCACGATAAATGAACGAGAATGAGTACTGTGATTACATCTCATGTGGAAGGCATGTAAAGATAATGAATAAAACGGACTTTGAGAAATGAGAAAATATCTTACACAAAATAGCGTATCATGTCTCTCAGTACTTACTTAAGGTATCTTAAGGAGTGCACAGAGTGATATTTTTATGAAAGTTTAGCTTTTTCGATTACATGAAAAAGTCATAATTTGAGGTTCTGCGATGATTTTTTCCCTCTTAAAGGCTTGTAGAGTATTCGTTGTAACCAACATCAAATCAAAGTTAAAATAATGCAGAAAAATTATATTTGTAACGACCACATGCATTCGTGTCCCTAATATGCCCACCTTCCTTAAATAAGGAAGGCCGTGTTCATTGGCTTCAAATCAATATTCATAATTTAAAATAAAAGTTATGTCTGTATGTATTCATGATAAAATACAGAAAAATAATCAAGAGGCTACCGACCGCCATAAAATATTCCTTATACGTGAAATCATTCTTGTAATTCTTAAAATTCCTGCAAATTCATCTTATCATTAAACTGCTTGTGCTATGTTTAGTTATATCAATCTTGTATCTCAGATATATCAGAACATTAAACTCAGTACTTCAAAAATGCCATTGTTTGCACAGCTTGTTGTAAAAAATGGATTCGTTGTAACCGCCAAGAGTTTCTGAATAGCTGACAAGCTGAATTTGGGTTAAACTATTGAAATCGCAGAAAATTTTGCAAGAACAGTAATAATAACAGTATTCCCAAGGTATGTTTTCTAATCACGATCTTAAATTCTTTGCATTTGCATTATAAACCCAAATTCTGTCAGAATAGGCCCTGGACTTGGTGACTCGGTTTGTATGCAAGTACAGTTGCCTAACGTTTAGGATAAAATTGCAAATAGCCACTGTAGCCATTTCGAAGTTTGTTTCAAGAATTTGTTCTAAAACATTCCTAAACGGTTGAACAAAGGAGCCAGAATGATCATGAATCATAAACTTGGACCTTCTGTATATGTTTCACCGTAACAGGGTACTACTATCCTATGTTTAAACTATTTAGCCTACATGCATACATATTTTTATATCCTCAAATAATGTGGCTGAATTTCTATGAGAGATGAACGTGGACTGCCAATCAAGAAAACACAGAACAGCGTTCCATAAAGCAAGTTTTGGTTTAGTATGACCTTAAAAATCGGAAACTCATTTCAGTAGATGTTCGTATGTCTACTTCGTTGCTACGAAGTTTACTACTAATCTAATTAGGATAAGAGCTTTATTCAAGATTTTGAATATTTGTCAATGTTTCTGCTTGGAAGACTGGTTCATGATTGTTCCTTCTATTTGCAAAATCATCCCTTAGAAAGCTTTGCATGAATAATCGGGCAAAAAATACCATTTATGATGAAATGAAGAAGATAATTCATATTATTACATTACCTATGCAAATAACGCATTAAAATCAATGGTACCGAATGGTTTGCATTTTCAGAGCCAAACTTGTAAAAATTTACCCTTAATTTTCCTAAAAAACGTATGATCAAAATGATGATGATTAGTAAACAAAATACTACCCGAATTACCGGGTACCAATTGGAGTAAACAGGATTCATTAATCAGTATTACATAATAAATTTCCTCCAAGTAATTTCACTAGCCACTGAAAATTCAATAACAATACTTTTTCGGCCAAATCTGACATTGTCATTAACCATAAGAACTAGAGTGTTTTATTTATATTTTCTAGAGGTAAAACAGTGGAAAACTCCTTATATTTTCTAAGTAAATAATCAAAGACAGTCCACAAAATTCCAAGAAATAAGCAATCTGACCGGCCGGATGGAATGCTTACGCAGTGCTGCTTTATGCGAAAGAAATAACCACAACCCGTGAAGGGAGGCTTTTGACCTCACTTTATTTTCTTTTGCTTGAAATATCTGCATTTATTGTATTTGGAGAAGAATAAGGAGCGTGGTAGTCTTAAAAGGAACACGAAGACTTCGTTTTTTGAGAATGTATATCCTGTATATAAACAAAGCAAGAAATATGCGGACGTAAAAGGGTTTGACTATTTTGTATCCATCAATCTCAGGGAACAATCGAAGAAAGAAATACTTCGATATTTTTAAAGGAGGCATATGCCCCTTATATCCCCATAATACGCCACCGTAAAGAAAAACACTTAAGCCTCCTCTTTTTTATGAAAAAATACACACACTCCAGAATCGGCTCCCTTAGAGCTTATTAGGTTCTTCGTCCGAGAATTTGAGTACGGCTGTATCACTATCGAATTTCTGTCCACGGAATGGCTAGTGTGTTCTCATTGAAATATTTCGCTTTTCGCAGCTTACGTCAACTACAGCGATACTGCGGAAGGGGACCTTGGGGCGTTCGAGTTCTTCACTTGCGCCGACAACCGCTCACTCCCCGTTAAGCTCAAGTGCGACTTCAAATGGGACTGCATCGACGGAGAGGATGAAACAGACTGCAGAGGTGAGAACTGCCATACAGCAAGCGAAAAAGAGTGGGGCAGTGCTACCCTTAAAAACAGATATCTGAAACTCAGATACGTATCTGAAACAGATATATAACTCAGATACACACGTCATCGACCTTCATAAAAATTCATAGGTATACTACTGGAAGTGAGATTAGCCTTTCGATTGCTAAAAATCCTCTAATTTTATTTCATCAGAAAATCTTAAACTTTGCTAATAAGATGAATTCCTTCAAACACCCTAGCAAAAAAGGAGCTCCAAAAGAATCAGACCTTTAAACCTCTCTAAAAATGCGGTCCGCTTATCTCGAGGTGAGTGTACATGGTAGTTTTCTAAAAATTTTCATAAACAAATTGACGTTATACTTGGGGTTATGGTCGCCTTACATCAAACTAAGTTCCAAGAGGTCGGTGACCGGGTCGCCTGGCCTCCCTTTTGGGGAGAGTTACATTAAAACAAGTTGCATGTGGTCCGTGCTAATATTCTCGTTATATAATATCATCAGGTCTGATGATGAGGGTGACCTGATAATGACCTAGACAAAACAAAAAAATATATATTCATTACTTTGAACTTATAGATAATAAAGAAAAATTCCTTAATTACTTCGATACCACAAACTCAAAATGTCAGTATTAATTACTTCGTTCAATAACTTAATGAGTCAAATTATCAATGAATCTTTCCTCACCCATTTACCTGTAGTAGTAGTATTGTTAAAAGTGCTTCGACAACTAAGGTTATTTCGCTCGTATGCCCCCAAAGGGAATCGAACCCTGGACCGCTTTCACCGAAGACGAACGCGATACCCAGTTGGCTATCCAGGAGCTCCATCTACTTATATACTCACAATATATGCTTTGTATTCGTTCTACAGAATTTAACTTTTTTCATCGAAACAGTAGTTTCATCGTGATTACGTCGAGAGAATTTAAACTTGACTAAATGTTAAGCTCTATCTAAAGAAACAAAAGAGGGAATTTTCGGTTTGAACAAGCCTAAAATATGACGAATTTGAGGCTTGTTCGAAATTTATAAAAATTTATCTCCGAATTATAGTTGCTAAAAACTTTTGTTCCCTAATCCCTAATTTTATTGTAGATCCTCCTCCTTGTCCCACTGGGTCACGCGACAAGAAGGTGGCTTGGTTTCGGTGTAACAATGGCCAGTGCATTCTCGAAAAGCAACGCTGCGACTTGAAGTACCAATGCTGGGATAAAAGCGACGAAATGGGATGCGGTGAGTTCATCATCACGGTACTCTTTAACGAGATAAGCAAGACTCGGCAGAAGCCGATATTATATCCATCAGTTTCAATCGTACTGAAAGTTATATAGTTTTGTTTGTTTAGCAATAATGACTATTTATTCGCATTTTATTGAAATATTTTCAACAGAATTACTGACACTTTTTTCTGGATAAAATATATTTTAATAACAATTCCAATTGTTGAAAGATGAGCAGTTTGTAATGCGAGATGAAACACACATACTTATCAATCCCTCCACTATTAACTGATTCATCCGTAACATTGGGGCCGTACGTACTTCAGATATTCTGGAGCACTTCAAACTCTTCTACCTAAGAATTGCTCGTAACACCTCCCCTGTCTGGTTTTTAACAGATGATGTTCCCTGCCCTACAAGGCACAAGAAATGCCTCAATGGGCAGTGCGTCAGGGAGGAGTATTGGTGCGATTACCATGTGGATTGCGCAGACGCCTCGGACGAGAAGGACTGCGGTAAGTGGAGATAAAAAATGATTAACCTCTACCAGCGATAGAGAACCTTTTGTGGCAAGAGCGCCATATTTGGTATACATAAAGGATTTTTTCATGTCCGTTTCTCCTTGGGAATTTTCCTAGATGCACGCCTTATCGTGCCAAGTACCTAAAACCCTTTCCTTGTTTGTTATCCTTTAAGGGGGGTTCTCCTTACACCACTTTTTATGGTCGGTGCCTCTGCGAGGCCTTGGCTGTGAACGATGCCGCTGAGTCGGACGAACTCACGCGCCATATACCTACAAAGTCTCCCAAACGGCATGCACAGATGTTCTGGTGGAATAGCTCAATGGATAGAGCAACCGACCGGCAATTAGGAGACCCGGGTTCGAGTCCCGGTTCCGTCAGACTTTTTTCATGTCCGTTTCTCTTGGGAATTTTCCTAGGTGCACACCTTATCATGCCAAGTACCTAAAACCCTTTCCTTGTTAGTCATTAACTGTCAATGCTAATGAATAGAATCCACATTTAAATTTGTAAATCCACGCTAATCCATCTCTCCCCTGACACTTATAGCACGAGTGCCATGGGTTCGCCAACGCTGATGTATACCTTATTCTCATTCCAGAAGACGAAGAAAAGTTAATGAAAGGATGTCTGTTTTGAATGAAAATCATAGCCGCTGAACTAACTTTGGGCCCACTTCCCTTAAGAATGTAAGGTAGAAAAATACTACGATGTTAAATTTGAGACACTTGGAGAATCCCTAAAACTTTGTAATTTTCGTTGCCATCCCAATTGCGAGATGAAGCAATTAAATTACGTCCTCACTTTCCGAAGTCTAAGAGATTTTTTGCCGACATTTGCAAGGCGAAACTTTTGTTTTCTCAACTTTCCTTGTATGAAAAGGTAAACATGAAAACTTCTTCGAACCGCATCTTTTTAAAGACCACGGTTTTAGATAGATCACTAGTTCTGTATGTAGATTAATGTGACGCCTGGACTGCTTTCCTCTGCTTGGACATCCAACGTTGCAAGGAACGTCCCATAGTTTCTGCTTCAATCTCCTCTCTAATAACCAATTCAGCCCTCCTGATCTCTATGCATTACTTTTCCAGGGTGGCCCAGAGAATGCGGGTCGGATGAATTCCGTTGCCGAAGCGGTCAGTGCGTCCCGAATTCGTCCCGCTGCTACAGATCGGGTCAGCCGAGATCCGGGTGTGCCGATCGATCACATCTCGTCGGATGTAGTAAATATACATTGATATGATTTTCCAGCTCAAGAGATTTTGATGGACAAGGTCCATACGTTTGATACCCCCTCACTGACTAGAGTGACATGAAGGGCTCCGTAAGCTCTTTGCGTCACAGTTGAGAAGATGACCGTTCACTCCCATATTAGCATTTATACATTCTGTAGCGGAAGCTACTGAATAGATCCATCGCAAATTCTATAGATATAAAATGTTTGATACTGTTTCCTTGGTTGTTAAATGTGGACAAAATTGAGCTAAATTGAGATTTAATAAGGAATTTGAAACAAAATTCGTACTTAGGCAAACTTCTACCACCATAGGTGCCAATAGAGGAGCTTACAAGTATTAAGATTAGGGTGTCCAGGTGTTGCAGTTTTTTGGGACGAATCGGACATGCTTTTAGTGGTGTCAGAAAGCCTCTCCAAATTTAAGGCACTCTACCTTACAGGGTCATTCAAGTAAACTTAACCGATTCGGGATTCTTTTATGACTGAATAGTTCGTTCATGAATGCTAGTGCTGTGAGTGTTACGGGAATTCATTTAGTCATGAAAAAGAGGAATCAGCGAGGCAAAGCAACTACATTCTATAATACTGATGGATAGAGCCCATAGGCACTGTGAAATTCCGTAAATTACAAACCTATCTATCTATATATATAAAGCAGAAATTCTGTGGGTTTGTGTGTTTGTTTGTTCGCGATTGGAGTCCACACCGTTTGTCAAATTTGCAACAAACATTGCGTACGTGTTCTCCGTGAGCCGGAAGGAAGTACTGTCAACTTTTCATTCGCAAAATTTGCTGGGTTTGAACCAAGATCGTTCAGATAGATTTCCATAAGAAATACATGTAAAGTTCGATTTTATCGGGTGCAGACTTTATTTCTTTATCAAAATTAAATTAGAAGGAATAGTTGCATAAGATCGAGATAAGTACCAAAAGAAGGGAAATTGAATACAGATTCTTATTATTGTCGTAGAATAAAGCTTTCGCTTCGAAATTGCGAGAATTTAGATAAAATATGCGAATATTTTGTGAAATTTTGAGGTTGTAAACAACCCGTCCCCCTGACGACCAATGCGATTGTTGATTCCGAGTTCAGGCATTTTCCCATAAGAATGTATGTGTATTTAGGCCCATTTAGAAGTAATGGACGATATAAAGAGGATGAAAAATTTCAGAGATTTTAATTATTACAGTCACGAACAATTTGTAGTGATGAGTTACAGGGACAACAAACATGCGTAGCACCGTAATAAATTAGTGGAGATGTAGGAGTAACTTTTTATTTATCATTTCGGACTCTTGACAATTATACGATTAAAGTTACCAGAATCGGAAGTTGAAAATCTTGCAAACTTAACCATTACTTTGAGACATGTTAATAATAAGAGGGAAATTCCATAATTATTCACATTCTTATTGTAGATTGTAGATTTCGGCCTCGAACTTTGTCACGGACAATTTGTAGTAATGAATTACAGGGGCAACAAACATGCGTAGCACCGTAATAAATCAGTGGAGACGGAGGAGTAACTTTTTATTTATCAGTTCGGACTCTTAACAATTATACGATTAAAGTTACCAGAACCGGAAGTCGAAAATTTTGCAAACTTACACATCACTTTGAGACATGTTAATAATAAGAGGAAAATTCCATAATGATTCACATTCTTATTGTTGATTGTAGATTTCAGCCTCGAACTTTGATTAGAAAAAAATGTTTTCAATAACCTGTCTCGTTGGACTAAACTACGAGATGATGCGAGATGTTATTTTCTCTTATGTACAAATAGGTATACTACATTTAATCCGACATCTATTTTCCCCGTTGAGAATCAACGGGCACTTCAGCTAGTTACAAATAAAATAACAATCTGCAAAATTCCACAAATTTCCACCGTTGAAGTTGTTAAATGAAGCCGTTTGTTGCATAAGAAATACTTTTCTATATATTTGCAATTTCCACTACACTGGTACATACATACTCTAACTATATTTGATGATAGAATGATTTACTACCTCTAACTCCACAATTACACATTTAATAACTATGAAAACCAATAAAACTGGAATTTTAAAATATTCATTTTATTCGTGTACGACCAACTTTTACTTCCATGAACAGTAAAAATGTACACTACAGATATTTTAACGCCACTAACCACGAACGTGTCTGGAACATGTATTTTATAATGACTGCTTTAATGGAAACAGGTTAAACCCGATTATCTCCATTCTAATAGTTATTACTATTTACAAACACACATAACCATTCCCCTATCGGAAAAATCCGATTACCCGGGATTACTAGAACGCTAACACGTTAACCACTCTGCCACCTAGGCCGGTTTCCACGTTTTGTCCCGGATATTTCCTCTTCAGCAAGGTAAATGTCCTGGTTTTGCATCATCGGTTTCTGAACACCCATATCAAGATATTTCAGCACCTAACAACGTCACCATTAGGCCAACAAATTCCGAAAATGTTTTTATCAAAAGAATATCCATTCAACCCAGATTTATCGCTTAATAAACACAAGTAAAGGAGGGTAATTAGTATTTTCACGAAGGGATTCATACGGTACAATTATAAGCTGCGGTAGTTCAGTTATTGCAACATATATTTAACCTATTGTCGAATAAATCATATTTCTCTTTATTCCCGGAAAAAACAGAAGACTGGAAATGCGACGATGCTTCGTTCAAATGCCGAAACGGACCATGCCTCAACGCGTCTCTGGTTTGCGATGGAAGACCTGACTGCCCCTGGTCTTGGACAGACGAAGACAGGTGTCGTAAGTAAGAGTGGATTTTTCACGTGCACTTTGAAAGTAGTCTCCAAAAAAATCTTATATTCGAAATCTGCTGTGATAGACAATCCTTAGTAAAAAATAAGTTAGGAACGAATATTCAAGGATAACTAAGTAGCCTTCTTTCATAGAATTTTTCGGTTAAATAAGATTTTTTCCATTACCGTATTGAAATTTCCGAAGGACAGCTTTTGCCTAAAATAAATAAAGAGCTATAAATGTAATAAATTTGAATGACATCTTAATTTTATATAAACCTCAGAAGAGAGAAGAAGTTAAGGTTCGCTAACGTTGCCTTACATTCAGTGATAGAATATTAAGGTAATTGGATGCAAAGAGATATGCTGGAAACGTTAAAGTCATCTTACAATTTCAGAAGAATAACTGAAATCAAGTGAAGCACATAAAACACTTTCCCGATTATTTTACTGCACATGAATAAGGGACGAATGTTATCGAAAAGGCATCGGAAATATTAAGTCAATCACCCTAACATGGACGATGAAATTTCACCCGTCACGAATGTATTCCTTCAGTTAAAAATAGTCAATGAAAGTTTTGATAACTCTATGAATCGAAGACTTTATCAAGAATATAATAAGAAAAGAATACCCATTTATAATTGTGTAGGTGTTATTATATATGAATGAATATAATTTTTTCTCTGATTCCACTCTTCGGATCGATTTCTTAATCTCGCATTATCGTAACCGTATTCGTTGCCGTATTTTAAAATTTTTGCAGAAACGTCTGTTACTCCTTAAATTAAATTAAACTCGGCTTCATATAGCCTCCAAATATTGTTCATATCATGGCAATTTTCAGAGTTTTTTATATAAATAATTTACGTAAATAACTCAATGCGTTTTTTTCGGAAAAAGACGCCATTTTATAATATCTCTAGCAAAATCTTCTGAGATTACATCCAAATTAAACAGTTATTTAACATTTAAGTTTTACTTTTGACTCAAGAAATATTACGCTTTCATGAAGATGAAAGATAGGTCAAAATGAATTTTTTATAAAAATATAAAAATGCTTTCCTTTACAACTCTATCTCTTTTGAAAACTACGGTCACAAATCGAATGTATGGTCTGGATGTGATAAATTTTCGAGAACTTCCCGAAATTAGACTCCTTAAAATGAACTTTTTTTCGTAGCGTTTTCCTGTTCTGCTACTGAACATCGATGTGAATGTAGAGATATCGCCATCAACTGCACTGGTCTAGGTCTGAAGAGCCTACCCATGGATATCGAAGAGCAAATGACAAAATAGTAAGTATAGCCACCTCTAGAATCAATGGCATCAATAAGAGACATGAAAATGGACTATTCGCTGCACGTTTCTTAGTTTAATTTCCTTCTCACCCTCAGCTATATGGCCAATAACTACCTTAACTATACTCTGGACGAAGAAACGTTTTCCAAGCTTCACCGCCTGAGTTATTTGTGAGTACGAACGCGGCTCTCATTGAGTTCAGTAATAACAATTGTTGTCTATGAGAGATCGTTGACTTCATTCACCTGAAACATATAAACAACTGCAGGAGTGAAATTTTATTTTTCTATTTTCAGAGACTTGAGTAACAACAGCCTCACGCACATTCCTCCATTGGCTTTTAAGAACTTATGGAGGCTTCTAATGCTGAGCTTGAAGGATAATCATATAAAAAATCTTCTAAACAGCACTTTTTACGGACTTCCAAGTCTTCGTACACTGTAAGTGCAGATATTCCCAAAAATGCAGATGATGAGACCGAAAATGGCATAGTTTTATCCGATTCTCAACTCGCGTTTTCACGAAACATCCTCTATTCACAGGCATCTTCAAGGAAATAAAATCGACGCGATTGAGTCCATGGCTTTTTATGGTCTTTCTGCCTTAACAACATTGTAAGTCCATGTTTAATATAAATTTTCAGAAAAAAATGTCTGAATTGGGGATTTTTAATCCAAGTATAAGAAGTTTTGCATCTTCATGATATCGTTGTCTCACTTGTATGGTATCAGAAGATATTTGTCATATTTCAATAATGGGTCAAGAAGATCAAGGGAATTCCAACGATACTTAGCTCCGAAGACAACGAACAGCAGCTGCGTAGCAGATGCATTTTATTTCAAATTGAGAAATGGCAGAAAAATCGACTATTAGAAACATACAAAGGAGCCACAATCGGCAGAGAAAACGTAAAATCGATGAGATTCGAGAATTTACGCTGCAGTTTTATGCGTTTAATGAACGTGGTTTGAAATTACGAGCCCCTGTTTTGCATTTTAAGCCTGTAGAATCTCGAATGCAAGTAAGCTGAGAAAAGCAATGCGACTCGCTATTATCAGGGGAAGATAAGATAATCATTAAGAGGATAGAAGAAAGCTTACACAGGAGAATCAGAGAGAACTTGTACTTCGGTAGACTTAGTATGCGAGATACGCGAATGAAATTATAATAATAGCAGTAGCCCAAGTAACCTTCACGGGATGATATGTACACCTGGCCTGTGCTATTGACGGAAGTTCATCAGTAAATGTTTGAAAGAGTCTAGTAGGAGCCTCACTCTGGAGTGAAACATTATATTAACTTATACTCGTATTAGGAGGATACTTAAAGATTGGAGGCTTCCGAGGTTTGGCATTAGCCAGATCAAGTTAATTGGGTTCTTGGCAAATAATGGGGAGAAAAAAATTTTAAGGGACAGAAGGAAGTTTGAACCAATATCAGGTGGTTACAGCATGATCTATGTCGAAACCGGTCGTCTTCAAAGACTTTTATTGGTTTTTAGAAATGTTTACAAATATTTTATTAAATATGGAACGCGAAGTAAATATTGCTACACCTGCGAGCCAAATTTCTTACGAGTTACGGTTGGCATTACGAAACCTGCTTTACCATGACCACGAGAATTTGTTAATTCGCTTCAAGGGACTAGAATCTAAAGAATGCAGCCATCTTAAGAAATAATTACTATAATTATTAAAAATCGTCATTAAAATAGTAATATTACTATTGTGTCAGGCAAAAGTAATATCACCAATACACACGTATGTATGTACATACGATCTGTGTACAATTTATGGACAACGTTTCATCCTGTAAAAATGTGCGATAAAAACGCGACAAACTGGAGGCAATCAGAAATTCTTGAATAAGAACGCATGCAGTAAAACGTCAGTATCCATGTTATTCTTTATTCTGCACTTTAATCGAATATAGGAAGTAGATCAGAATATTCCAAATTAACTGAAAGGAAAATCTTGAAGGAAAGATCTAAAAATTGCCTAATATATAATACATCCACTTTGCGCCTCATGTCCGCCCGATAATAAGTGATTGAAGAAGAGAACAATAAAACAACCGTTCCTAAATTCATTGTCCCTATAAACGATCGAGGATAGTAATAAATTAATGAGATAGAGTGGCTTACAGTTAACGAACCCCCAAAAGATAACCAACCGGGTTTCTCGCAAGATTTAAATGGATACAAATCTATGCGCCCTGGTAGAAGCGGTGAAAGCTGCATTTTTGCACCCTCCTATCGTATCAGTTGTACTTATAAAGTAACTCAAACGGAGAGCACACACTTGTACAAACAGAGCAGAGCAACAACAAACATGATGGCATGGATTATTTTAGTAAAATATTAAACTCCCACCTGCACAAAAAATGTAGGTGGAAAACATTGAGCATGAATCGTTTCGTAAAAATTGCCTAGGTTAAACATGTGATTTTCCTTCTTATTCAAATCTACATAACCCTAAGTGTTAAAAAATACTAGATGAATAACCAAATATGTTTTATCAAAGATGACACTAGATAGGAATAGTACATGTTTGCAGTAAACAGTTGTTAAATTGTTCATAAATTAATTTCACCGTGCATAATGCAGAATTTCCCTAATAATTTTGGTATAGTTTGTTTCATAGAATCAGAGAATGATAAAAATACTGGCAACAAGTCACAATATTTATACCATAAAATAAATATATGAAAATTCCTTTTCAGAGATCTCAGTAGGCAGAGAATCACAAATATATCTCAAGGTGCTTTTCTAGGATTGAGAAGCCTTGTTAGCTTGTGAGTATTAAAGAGGATTGAAAATAGAGTAATAGTGAACACAAGTTTCAGAAATCTTCAGAAATGTATCTTTCATCTACACCATTTTCAGAGACCTTTCTCACAACGATCTTCAGTACTTGATGGATGGGTCACTGAATGGAATGCCAAATTTGTTGTTTTTGTAAGTATTATTTTCACTCATCATATAAAAAGTTTGATGAAGGAAATACCATATATAAAATTCACACTTCAGTTAAAGCAGAGCATGAAACTGGGATATTTTCTAATCTAGAGTGCTTGTCCTCTGAATCTGTAAAGGGAATGTTGCTATTTCCTATTCAATGAAAAGAGCTGATTCACTTTCTTAAACTCTCAATCTGTTTTTGCAACAGTAAATACTTTTTACCAGAGAACATTCAATAAAAGTAATTCGATTAAAGTAATTACCCTATCTAAATTTGTATGTATTCTTTGAATACCATATAGGAAGATGAAGAACAATCCAGATATTTTAATTGGTTAAAATATATTCATAAAATATAACACCAATCATTTCCACAAAGAGTTCACAGCTCTTCTCACTCCCAATTTCTTCTATAATCACTAGCTGAGAGCTACTGTTACCCCAAATATTTCACTAAGATGATTCAAAAGTAAATAAAAATTTTAAAAACCATTAGATTAAATTAATGAACTAGGACTCTTAATGAATGAGGGCTAGTCAACAAAGACTGAGAATGATTTTTATTCATTATATCACACAATAAACATAAGGTGTTGAAACAGTTTTCAGGATTCTTGTGTGATAAGTGGACAACAGTGGAAGCATGCATAAGGAAACACCTGTATACAGAAAGATAGCAAAGCTTGCTATTTTGCCTGTCACCTCCATAAAATGGAGATGCTTTGTATTAAACAGTCAAAGTTTTGACTCCATCAGCTGAACTCCAGTACAGACGTGAACATAGTACTATAGCAAGTACATACATTAGTATGATATTCTGCCACAAACAAATACATTTCTATTGTTTAAAGCATTTAAAGAGGGTTGAGTTTTGAAAAGGAAGCAAAAACCTCAACTGCTCCATCCACTTTGGTGTACAAAACTATGATCACTACCAATGCCATACAGGAAGATTGATGAATAGCAGTGGAAAGACAGACAGACATTGATTTCTCATGTCAGTGCATTCATCATTCTGCATGATTGCTTGCTCACAAAATTTGCAGGTGGAACCTGAAACTGGCAACAATTGAACAGAAAATGGTGCAACTGGATGTATGTTGAGAGCTACAGCATCTAGCAATGAATCATGGTGAATTCCAACATTACTGGTCACTGGTGATGAGACTTGGCTTAATCATTTCAATCCCAAATCATTTCAATTCATTACCAACTGTTGCAAAAAGGTTGGAGCCTTCTTGATGATTTCAAAAGACTGTTTCAAGCACGTTTTCCACGAATGGTAGACACTTTGGGGCCAAGTGCACATATCTCAAAAGAGACCTCTTTGAAAAAGACCATATACCAAGATAGACCCTGTCTACTTACTTTGTAAGTAAAAAAATCATACTGTCTGTACCAACATTTGAATATACACAATTTTGGAGTTATGAGACTTTCTTGAAAATTAAATTTAATGCCACTTGCTTTCCAGGAGGAATTTATAAGTTTCATAAAGTTTAACGAGAACTTTTTAACTTATCTGATTTCATATAAATTATTGATACCTCCCTCAGATGGAGTAAATCCACAGAAAATCCTAAATATTCTATGGTATGCAATAAATATCATTGTAAACAAATAAACTAACATTTTCTTACTAATGCTATCCAAAACATTCATCCTCTCTTTTTCATTTTAGACCAGAGAGTAATATCATTAAATTCCTCAAAATAAGAATTTAATTTGGGTTTAAATCATTCCATCTGAGAGTTAAAAATTTATCTGACAATACTCTTGTTTGAGAAATTCCTTACAGACTATTCCTCTCTTTCTCCTCTCTCATTTCCAAGATTCAGAACCTAAAGAACACAAAAAAGTAATGCCGCAAAATCAGCAAATAAATTTAGTCACCTCTATAATTACCACAATAAGGCTTCCTGATAGCCAAGTGAGCAACATATTCAAGTTCAATGAAAGCAATCCCAGGTTCAATTCCCCATGGAAGCCTACATGCGAAATGACAAAGCAAATGTCAAAGCACTTTTAACAATTCTACTACTAATTACTATAATATATATTCTTCTAACAATTATTCTTGGATACATCAGAACTCCAACAAATTCAACAAAATGAAAAGATCCTTTTCTCCTCCTTTGATTTAATATGATATATTTCACAGGGATTTATCCGGAAACTCCATCAAAATGATTGGACAGAACGTATTTAGAAGTGTTCCATCATTGAAAAAGCTGTGAGTATTATAAATTCTTTCTGAGTCAAGAGTTCATCAGCCATATCAATTTAATAAATACTTTACAAACTGCACCATACTTCTTAGCTAAGAGCTGAGCAAAGATAAATTTCTACTCTATAAATCTAATGTAAAAGAATAATTCATGGTAATACTTTTACTGACTCATGCTGACTACTAACCTCTATTCCTACATAAAACCAAAATTTCAAGTAGATTTAAGATTCAAGAATGAAAAGAATTTTTCAGTGTCTACAATGAGAAACTGACCTTGGAAAATACCAAACGTTTTTAGTTTCTCTTGATGCCTTCTAATATAAGTGTTAATTTTTTTATGCTGTGCCTTTCTTTTTCTTGCTACATTATCTCTTTTATCTTTATTTGTGAGAAGTAGATACTATTCTTGTAGTCAGAAATAGTTATGTAGAAGAGAAGCCCACTCATGTCTATCGTCTATTAAATTTATCTTCTAGTAGCAGCAAGAAAAATGTCATCTTTTAGGGTTGGGGAAGGAGAGCAATCAAAGATGAGTAGATTAGGGTAGCTTATCAGCAAATTCTGAGATATTCATTATCTCCCTGGAATTCCATGAGAAATCAGTCTCTCTCAACTCTGTATGCCACTTGTAACACATTGCTTTTATTCTTTCTTGAGTTTTGTAGTAGTAAATTTTAATTTACATTTTTCCATCAACCTCCAATTGACTCCCAAACTTAAATCGTCCCCCTACTATATTTTATACACACTTGGAGATCAATATTGATATAGTAAGAAAAGCAGTATATAACACGTGGTAACACAGAGTTAAGAGACTGAATTTTGACCAAACTCCAGGGAAATAATGAGTTTCTATGAGTTAACTGATAATTCCAATAAAGTAGTTCTCAATCAAAGATAAATAGCATCTCCTCATCTTTGATAGGTCTACCACCTTGCACCCTAAGATACATAACTGTTCTTACTCCTCCTCCTCATCTGTGAAGATAAATTTAATGGACTATAGAATCCTAAAATTTAAGGTCCATCCTTTTATTTATTTAGATTATTTATCATAAAGAAGAGAATCTAAATAATAAGCAGGCCTGAAAATAAATTCTAGTTTTTATTGTCTTCATATGCACCAGACCATGATCATAAACAGCAACTGGTATTTAAAGCTTGCCAAGATAGATTTTAGTTATAGTCAATACACGTATCAAGTAACATTAAGATTTTCAAATAAAATTATCAACATTTTTTTAAATTTATTACCAACCAGAAAAACTGATGAGTTTCGCTTTTGCTGCCTTGCTCGCCATGTGCCTCTTTGTCTTCCACCTCCTGATGAGTTTTCATCATGTGAAGACTTGATGTCTAACCTTGTACTACGAGTATGTGTCTGGGTATTAGGAGCTGTAGCAACTGTGGGAAATGCTCTTGTGATTACCTGGAGAATGATCTACAAAAATACCAATCAGGTAATTACTTCATTATAAAAACAATGAAATTTTCTCTAACTTCTGAGAGTTAATCAGACCTTTTCTGATTCTTGTAGCTCAATTACATAGTACAAGAGAATAGTTTAAGCCATTTTCAGAAGAAAATACATCATGAGGTAATTATATTTTTAGTGAATCAGATTTCAAAAAAGAAGTTTACAAAGAGTAAACTTTCCAAGGTCTTAAATAACTGGTCTCAAATTAGATTCAACTTCAAACCATTTGGATTTAATACATATAATAATAATTCCTAATCTCTGCATACATTTAACCAAATAACAGAAAAGTTTATAGTAAATGCTCCTCCTGGTGATATAATTAAGTACAACAGGGATAATTTTCACTTTAAATGTATTTAAAGAGGTAAAATTGTATTTATCTTGCAATGTTTTGCATAGTCACACCACCTCTGCAATGACAAATAGATCCTTTCAACTATACTATATTTATGTGTAGGAATTTCAGCATATTTTTCTACATTTTTCAGGTTCACTCTTTCCTCATAACCAATTTGGCCATTGGTGATTTCTTCATGGGTGCTTACTTGCTAGTCATTGCATCAGTAGATGCCCACTACAGAGGTGCTTACATTATACATGATGCTTCATGGAGATCCTCTGAGCTATGTCAACTAGCTGGATTCATCAGTACATTTTCAAGCGAGCTTTCTGTCTTCACTCTGACTGGTAATCAAGATCTTAGTTTTTTCATAAACAATGATTAACGAGAATATTATTAATTAATGTATAGAATATACCTAGCATAGAATCACTTCGTACCACAATCAAAAACTATTTTTAAATAATTTCTATATAAAACGATAGAAGATATTTTATAAACTAATGAGACATGCGTACATATAACAGAAATTCATTAATATAGTATTTTCAATTATTTTACTAGTAAATTAGTACACCATACAATTAAATGTCAATTGATATCCCATTAATATAATAATAACCTAGGAGTTCGCTCAATCTCCTACCCTATGTCCTTTTCCAAGTGCATCTTTTAGGAAATAATTCGAATTAAATATATTGTACTGTAATTTCTTGTAGTGAATAGAAACATAAACATTGTCTATCGCCCTAAGATCAAAATTACGAAATGAAATCAAGTAAATATATTCTATCCGGTCTGAAAGATGCATTAAACAATCAAACATACGAAACCTATTCTAATAATACATCAATTTTAGAAATTATATTAAGATGACATAAATACATTGTAAGGTAACATGAATAGCAATATTACAAAAAATATAGAAGATTGGTGATTTCGGCTCCTATGATTTTCCACAGCTTTGAGTAGACTGAGCTTGATTTTTTTTATTTTGACTCAATATATAACAAAAGTGTAACTCACAAATCACTTAGAAAGAGATAGAATACTCCAGATCCAATCGTATTTTAAGGACGACACGTAAAAATAACTTAAACTGAAATAGAAATCGTAGGTATGTACTTGAAACTGTAATGCAAGTACAATATCCACCCTTAATTATACACCCCGCTCATCTTCAGAACCCGGTTCCGCGCTTTCTTAATGCATTCAGAGGGGAGTTAACAACAGATAACTAAGTTAAAATACCTACATTTTTTGGATACCGTAAAAATCGAAATTTATAAGGTTAAATCCGTAACGTTCTATGAAATATATTGAGATGGAAAAGGGAGAACGAAACATAAATAACGGTATACTTACACCCAATGTATTGGTTGGACATGTAAGCCTGACTCGATAGTGGTTATTTATTCAAGAAATAACTGAGCATATGATCAGGCCGGCTGTTACCGTAATTGAAGAATAAGTAACAGTAGTATTTTTTTAAGTGCTACGGCAGTTAAGGTAATTTCATTTCGCACGTATGCCTCCTCCGTGAATCGAACCCGGAACCGCTTTCACCGAAGTCAAATGCGTTACCCTTACGGCTATCCAGAGGCCATAAATTGACAGAGCTCTTAAAATAAATTAAACGACTGGCCTCTTTCTTTTTGAAATTGCATTTTGTTGGTACTCTTTAGCATAAAAACCATGATAAGTACTTTCCGCGACGGTCTTTTACGCGCGAGACTACAAAGCTGTTTCCGGTCACATCCGTCATACCAACAAATTCACGAAAATAAGGATTATAAACTATCTTATAGTTCTCTCCGTGACTCCACAATAATTTATTTTAGAAATGTTAAGCTATCGACCATTTTAAGACAGTTATATCTCAGTATGAAACCCCTCTTGCACCAGCTCCTTTCCATTATATATCTATCAAACGAAAACTAACGATTCGACTGATTAACTGCGAAGTTAATCAGGGAAAAATTACGTGATTTATTTTCTCCTAGCCTACGATAACTAAAATAAAAATGTAGAACGAAAACATCTGCTATAAAAACGAAAAGAGACCCTTCATCACAATAATTTACTATCTTTCAGTAATAACCCTGGATCGTTTCCTGGTTATCATCTTCCCATTCCGAGTCCGCCGCCTTGAAATGCCAAAAACAAGACTGATAATGGCTGGAGGGTGGATAGGAGCCGCATTTCTGTCAGGCCTTCCACTGATGCAGATCGATTACTTTCGGTAAATACCGCAAAGCAAAATTATTCACTTCGAGGCAACTTGTAAAAAAGCAGGATGTAAGAAAGTGATCAAAAGCTTTGAATAACTGTATAAATTGTTTGTAAATATGATATTTTAATTACAATAATATTTTCCAGCAAAAATAAATTGATTAATTTTTATGAAGTAGTTGGACTTGGTCACATTTTTACAAAAAATTGTAAAAGGGAAATACCTTTGATGTGGTCATGAAACTACACAGCTATTTAGTAGTGCTTCTTTTATCACTGGCAAACTAATGGGTTTATTTAAAACTTATCTTAAAGATACAGCTTCACTAACATCTAATTGTAAGGGGGATAAGGTTCAACATTGAACCAATAATTCCTCCATCTTTATATTTTGCTCTACTCACTATATAGATCAAAATGTATAAGAATAATTACATCATCCCATCGTTCATATCTCTAATTACTTAAAATTGATACCATTCATTATCCAAGCATTTCAAATTTAAATATTTTAGCCATCCTTAGATGGATAAACCACTTCAAGTATGTATCATTACAGGGTAGGACAAAAATGGACATCTATGTTATATATTCTTACACATCTAACAAAAATTGCGCATTTTGGAAGTAATACTCCATCAATACAAATCGCAAAAGCTGAATGTTTCACTTTAAGATTTCATTTTCTTTCAGAAATTTCTATGGCCGCTCAGGTGTATGCTTGGCCCTTCATATCACACCAGAAAAGCCAAATGGATGGGAATATTCAGTGTTCGTTTTTCTGTGTAAGTACACAATAACACAAACTATATTAGGTGGCACTCAATTAATTCAGTTCCGTAATTTTTGTTCTTTTTCATTACAGTTCTAAACCTAGTATCATTTTCTATCATTGCCCTTGGCTACATTTGGATGTATATTGTTGCAAGGACTACTAGACAAGCTGTTGTTGCAGTTCAGCGAAATCACCACAATAACCATAATCAAGTAATCAAACAATAGTATTTGTTTTTATATCCTATGCTTTCTTACCTTACAATTTTGTTTCGGTTACTACAATTACTTAATTATTTGCTGTCTACAATAAGTAGATAAAATATATGAACTAATAAGTAACTGAAAATTAATAACTAACAAAAGTTTTGCTAAAATATTCATTTAGAATCAATAGTTTATTCTTGATACATTTATTTTACACTATAATTACAGTTCACATAAAATATAGCAAGTTAAAGATGTTATGCACTTTAATCCCAACTTTGGAAATTTCTATGCAAAACTAGTTGTCTCAGCGACAGCTGCAGGCACCTCAACAAACTCCAGAGCAAAGAAGAGCTGAATCATCAATGGCAAGAAGAATGACATTGCTGGTAGCCACTGATGCAGCTTGCTGGATGCCTATTATTCTTTTAGGAGCAGCCTCACTAGGAGGAGTGACAGTTCCACCACAGGTAACATTAACCACAATAGTTAAAATAGTGCTAATTTATTCATGTATATTCATTTCGTAAACTAAGCCTCTCATTTGTAACATAGCAAGCTAAATCAGCCAATTGCCTTTTTTTTTGGCTTGGTGAATGTTCTGAACATTACTGCTTTAATTCTTCTACTCATCATGCTTCAAATCAGTCTTATTTATAATAATTTTTTAAAGTATTAACAAATACCAAAGAAAATTGAGGAACATAGAAGAATAAATCTCTCCAGGAAAAAAGTACATTTCATTGAAGAAAGGTATATTGTTCCTATTTAGAACAATAACACGTTGTAATTTGAATAGAAATTATCTAACTTAGAAGTTTATAGAATTTTTTTGTAAGATTCAATCTAAACATGTCAACCTTATGTCTCATAATCACTGCAGATGCTTAGATAAAAAATAAAATGAGAAAATTTCATTTTATTCGAGTTTTTTTAACATTCTTTGATGATTTTTTCCAACTTTGTTCTACTTTACTCTGTTCATGAAATAATGTTAATGGCTACAATAAGCAATAGATACTTATAGTATAAAAAAAGGGATTCCTAAAGAGTACAATACCATCCACATAGGGGTGCAAGAATAATTCAGGGGGTACTTGACTAGTGGGAATTTTATCCTGTAACTGATGATCTTTCTTTTTCAGTTTAATGATAATGATATTGTAATCATATTGCTGTATAATAAAGCTACTTCAAAATCACTGTGCAAATGGGAGATTATAGAAATCCTTTCAAAATAACAGCAAAATTATATTTCCACAAAAACTGGAATAATAAAAGATTTATGACTAAACAAGTGTTATGACTACTAAATAGGCAGAGAGCAGGACTTAGTATGTTCCACAATATTACAAATGTATTTCATAATGCAGTAATCAAAATAATAACAGAATAAAAAATGCTCTTCAGGTGTTTGCATGGGTGGCTGTATTTGTTCTCCCTCTCAACGCGGCAATCAACCCTGTCCTGTACACACTGTCTACTGCACCTTTTTTGGGTCCAGCCAGAAGAGGTATCCGCTCCTTCAAGCGCTCTTTTAAGCGCTCCATCTCCACCGATCAGCGCCGTACGTACACCTCTGCCTTGGGTAAGCCAAGTGGTATGGGAAAAGAAAGAATGATAATTCCAATTAACTTCATATTGATCAACTTCATTCATAACTTTATTTTAATGCAAACAATAAATGCAAGGAAGCAATTGAGATCATTTGTTCAAGCTTATCAAAAAATTTAACCCACAAAACTAAAATATAACTTTCTACATAGTGCATGTCATTGAATAGAAGTATTTTGTTCAGATGTCACTTCATAGGTATGTGCATATTTAATTACTTATTATACTTTAAATCTTTTGAAATATTCATATGCCATTTTTTTGAGCAGCAGCAATTCATCATCTGCCAGTCAAATAACCATTTAAATGTTTTTGAGATCATTGGAATGTCATAATAAGGAATAAATTACTCTTTTGGGAATTTGATAATTGTCTGTAAATTTTTAACAGAAAATTAAAAAGAAGTGGAAATTCAAAAATAATAACCAAGGGGCTAGCAGGTAAAACAGCACAAAATGCTTCCTAACAAAGTAATATTAACTCAACTTTATTTCTTCTAATAGAGAGAGTAGCACAATTTTTTTGCATCAAGTATGCAGTGCACAACAGAATTTGGTCAATTTGCTCTGATACAAAAAGATTACTCTCACAGTTCCATCAAGCTTGTTTAATGTGAATAATTATTGATGTGAATTGTCAATTTCACTTTCACATTTGATCAGTCTTTAATTCAAAGATAAATTAAGACCTAATGAGATGTGACATCTCCATCCTTCATATCACTTCATAGCCAGATTTTATATCTTAAAGTATTTAATGTCAGCTGAGAGTATCCCTTGATTTTAATTGTAAATTAAAAGTTAAATGTAAGTTAAAATTAGATTAATGATGTAACAAACAAAGAATTATATTCAAATTAATATTTTTCTTTCTTTCCATGAACAAAGAATTAATATTTTTCTTTCTTTCCATAAACAAAGAATTAAAATGGCCTAAGGAATCAATGTAGATATTTTGCTACAGAGAGAGTAAGGGAAAAAATTATCTCAGAAACATGGCAGAGAATAAGCTCAATTTCATGGTGTATTTCATCATTGATTCTGTGAATAAGAATGGCTTTACAAAGGAGTGTTTTTGAAATTGAAAAATGGCATGGAAAATGAAGAACCAAAGTTCTTAATGCAAGAGAAAATTTTCAGTTTCATTTGACGATTGAAGATAGGGGAACAAGACTTTTCAAATGTAATCAGTAACTGATAGTTTCACCTGGAGTCAATAATCATGACCATGAATGTGAGGATTAGGTTAGATACATAGATTGAATAGCTTCTGACCAGTCTACATCTCCTTCAACTTATTCTGAAGTATTCATCATTCACAGGACAGATCATACACAAGTCAACTTTCCATTCTAACCTGCTACAGTGATCAATTAGCTCAATATCTGCTCATAAGTAACAATATAATCTGGGAAAAAAATCGAAATTTTTTCCAACTAGACTGAAACAGAATACTCTCTAAAATTTACTTTTTTACACTAGTTACTTTTTTGTTTTCTTAATTATTGCTGTTTTTATGGAAGTATTGAAAGCACAGATATACATTTTGTATGTTTACTCTCAGGTTCACAATATGAAGACCGCAGGCTTTTTGCCAATAACTGCAGCAGGTGTGACTATAATTCTCAACTTGGCAACCAATTTTATGCAGAAAATGTTAAATTGAAAGTGAATCCTTTAGAAGATGATATTACCAATGGTGATGAGGCAGAAGAGGCAGAGCCTATCAATGACCAACTCTTTGCTGTAACTAAAAGGTATGTTGTTCGTGCAAATACATGAAGCCTTATTTCTTGTATCATCTGATACAATAATCCAGGGTATTCTACAATATTGATTATACAATTGATCAAATCAATGTAATCATAATATTCCACTGTACAGTCGTTTACAGAATACAGGATGCAGGCTACCATGTACAATCGAAACTGCTGTATCAGTCCGAGGGGAAATCATTCCTTTGAAGCAATTATCCCCTGAGAGGAGCAGTAAAAGAAATAAAACAAGAAGGAAGTGACTACTATACAGAGGTTTCATTGGTAGACAAAGAGTTAAACTGAAAGCAAATGCCAAGGATTTATACGACTGAACTGAGCTCATACTATATTTTTTACTATGCACATGAGATTATGGAAATTGAATTAAAAACAAAGAGGTGCAAGAAACTACCTTCAATTAAAATTCATATTTCTATTGGTCCACTGTAAATAAGTAAAAACAAAACTTGTCTAATGACGAACTTCTGCTCCTTGTGATTCAAGCGATGAAGATCTCAAGAAACTGTGATATTTCATTATAGTACTTCATTCCCATGATTAGTGAAATGCAGGCTATTGTATGTTGATTTCCCAAATTTCGCATAAAATGCAAGATTGTAATTTATTTTGTCATTTAATATTCCATTCAACATTGCTGACAGTTAAGCCAATTGTAAATTTATGTATATATACCTATTATGTATAAAAAATTGCATAATAAATTTTTAAATAATTTTTAAATCCTTACCTAACATTATCATTTAGGGTTCAATAAAAAAACAAAAAGGAGGGTGATAACCTTCTTAAAGATAAATCTGCTAACAAATAACCTCTCAATGAAAAAGCAAGTGAAAATTTTGATCATACTAAAATCAGAATAACTTAAACGCAAAATTTCCCTTATATTTTGTCTAAGATATATAATGCTTTCCTGCGATTAAGAAGTGATGGAACAAACCATTCTTGAGTGAGCATGCATCATAGTCATACAACCGCTCTTATTTTCAATTTTCTCAGTGCTAAATTAAAAATATTTTACATTTCAAATTCTAATAATTTCTACGAGTTTCCAATACCTTTGGTAGCAAAGAAAAGAGAACTTCCACAAAGTAACGCCTGAAACTATTCATTTTCCAATACCTTTATTCAGGGTTAATCTTTCTCCAAGAAGAAACAGTAACAAGTCAAACTAACCCCCTATTACTTCAACCTTCTCCTTAAGTTTAAGATATCGTTGAGAAGATGTCTTTTTATCAGTTAGCATAGCCAGGTGTGCACAAAGAGGAATAAAAAAAAATTGGCAAGGGATTACACAAAAAAAAGAAATCTAAGGTGGTAAAAAGAATACTTTAAAATATGTATGTATCTGTGTCCACTGCTTTCTTTTCAGGCTTTGCTAAAATATTTCTACTTAATTTTAAATGAAATGTAAAATACTTGAAGAAATAAGATCAAAATAAATGATCGAGGATGTAATTTTTTTAATGCAAATTATACTTAATATATATATTTAATGGTATGTGCATA
>KZ308161.1:1718901-1834796 GCA_000376725.2 Ladona fulva
TAATGCAAATTATACTTAATATATATATTTAATTTATACCTACAAATATAAAAAACATCTACAATGATAAAAATACAAACTGATACACAGAGTCACAATGGAAAATAATAGTATTTTTGTCTTTACTTTGTATACTTTGTCTGATTGAACCATGAAGCACAAGAACTCCTGAATAAGACTTTAATGCATTAACAATTTAGAGCCACAGAATCAAGGGTAACTAAATATACAAAGATATTAATTTTAAAATAATAGAAGATTACGTTTGCTACACATTTAAAGAGCAAGCAATATATCAGTTACAGCCACTTCCTAATCAAAGATGAAAACTTACCTCTCCTAACTATCTATGAATTTTGTAAAAATAAAAAATTGAAAAAGTATTTCTGCTTAGAAGCTTCGGCAATGAATCAACTAAAATCATTACATATAACAGAGTAGGCATGTTCAGGAGCTTTAGCAATTAAACTGACAAAGATCTAAGACAAAACAGTCAATGGTAAGCACAATTAACAAACACAATGGAAAGAGGGAAAATTTTCCATCTCTTTTCAGAGAGCCGCTCAATAATTTACTCTTGCTTGAATTCTTTTCTGTGTTTCACTCTCCTATTCCAGTTTTGTCACATAAGCCAAAGTCACTTTCAAAATATAAAATATTTGCATACTTCCAGAAAATTTGGACACCAAGAAGAATGATTGTTTCATGAGCAAGCACTGCCAACATTGTTCATGACCGCAGTTCCATCATGTAGCCCCTCCACAATAGCAACAGTGGGTACAAGGCAAGATGAACCATCTTCCTGAGTAATGAAAACATAAGTTTCTGCCCCTCTACCTGAGAAATAAAAGAATAAGCAATAATAATAAAGCAACTGAAAGAAAAAGCATGAAGTTTAAAAGTAGGAATTTTGACCTGCATAGCAACGTTTCCAAAAAGACTAGCTCTAATAAAATACAGTAATTATATTCATGATATCAACATGAAATCATTCAGTGAAAGGAGTTAAAAGTCCTAGTTATGTGCACATATGGTTAACAGTTTACACTGTTCAGTATTTCCCAATCGATGGGATGCACCCCACTATTGGGACTTACGAACCTGTAGAGAGGGACTCAAGCACGTTTATGACATTATACTTTGTTTGGCTCTTTATTTTTCTAATATTTTGTTTCACTGCTATTCATCGACAATAAGCCTTCATAATACATTAAATGAAAACAACCAGTAAAACTAATTCTTCACACACAGGTAGGACTTGTTATCTTGAGAGCATGAAAAGTGGGACTTGAGATCACAAAGGTTGGGAAACACTGGTTTATAGGATTAAGCTGATGCCAACCAAATTGCCACTTATCCCAGCATAGAATAACGATTTAGCAAAAGCTTTCATATCTGATACAAATTTCTCAATTACAACTACGAAGCGATGAACAGCATCATATATACCGAATTCTTCGTTGATATATCACTATCTATAAAGATTATCGGCAAAGGTGCAGGCATCAATCAACAAAGCAACAAAATGTTTACGACGACAATTTTGCATTCTGTTCGTTTCGATGATTTAAAAACCTACTTATATGCCATGGTAAACTAGTAATATCTATGAAATTGCCTTTCCCATATCTTTTTTTTTGATCGCTCAGCATAAGCGGTTTTGTTCTGGGATTGCGCAACGGACCATTAAACCTTGCGACTTAGGCAAGGTCTGCGTCATCCTCACCTCTCTCGAGTACAGTAGACAGGGAAGGGTCACCTAAAATGGATAATCATTATAGGGCGACTTCAGCTAACCTACCTTACGGAACTAGAGGTAGATTGTTCGTCTTCTGAATCGGAATCCAATTCCTTAACTACATTTGATCGCTGGCGGTTCGACTGATGGGTATAGAATTTGGCTGCTTCAATGAAAAATCGGTGTAGTAGTGTATCGCTGTCTTCTACCGAAGATACAAACAAATGCCGTGCCAGGTACTTGTGAAGCTATATTGCCCATAAACCTGGCCTCTTTACTTCCCGCCATAATCATAATATTCCACTGTACAGTGGTTTATAGAATACATGCTACCATTACAATCGAAACTGCTGTATCAGTCCGAGGGGAAAGCATTGCTTTGAAGCACGCTTGAAAAAGTGCATCGAGTTAAAAGGAGATGTTGGAAAATTAAAAAAAGACTACACAAAATAACGTTTTTCTATATTTTTTTCTGAGGACTTATTGAACGACTCTCTTACGTCTACAGTGGAAGGTTTGGCAATCTTCTCGATGTGTACATTAATGACCACAACGAGGTCAGGTGACACTAGCAGGGAGAACATCATATTCTCGAAGAAATTGTACACATTTTAATCGTTTTCGTAAAATTGAGCCACACAAAGATAATGATTCAGGTGACGTAATTCGCTTGCATACATACTCGTATTAATACACGGTTGAGTCGTCAATGGAAAACAGAGGATGATAACGGGAAAATTTCAAGTAGAACACATCCAATTATCAGTTTTTACACATTCGCATGAATATCGTTCCCTCTCATTTTAATGAACGATAGCGCATGCGCCTCTCTATCAAAAGAAGTATACATAGCGGAGGTCGCAGATTTCTCAGAAAGACCCGTACCACTCGTACGGTACGAAAGATCTAATTCTTATCAAAAACAATTTACCGCAAAGATGACTGATTTGCTACGGTAAACAGGAAAGGAAATTTCTTTCCACCTAATAAAAAAACAAGCATATTCTCATAGTCAGGCGTTAGACGGGTGCAATAATAAATGTAGAAAATACCCAATACAGTTGAAAGTACTAATTTTCAATGCAACCTGCAAGCGGTGTGCTGGGCTACTAAAAGTTATTTGGATTGGCGGCTCCTTGACTGTATACGCATAATTCCCTAAAGTTTTACAATTCTGCGAATTATATCGATGTTTAATTAATGAAGAAAACTTCTGTAAATTGATTAGAAAAAGACGGCACGGCTCGCACCGCGCGTTGGATTGCCGCCCTACATATATTTCCAACATATTACATTGAATTGAAGATGGGTTGCTATTACTTTTCGAGTTTCGGGGCGAGATTTTATTAGATTAGATGAAACCCTCATGTAGCGAGTATTTAATGGTTGAGGTAGGAAATTTCATCTTCTACAAGGCTTCCACGTTCGCGTAATCAATTTCCATGCCACAAAACCATTTCCCACCAACTAATACCTTTTCTCACATAGCTTTACGTTGACTCAAAATCTTGACTTGCCTATATTTAAGGATACAATTGAATAATATATACATCCCAATCTTTTGAATCATATAAATTGTACTTGTTGATCCTACAGTGCTATTTATTTTCTTTCCCCTTCCATGAGAATGTTTACTATTCTCTAATTTAAAAATTTCATAAGATATGTATGCCCTCCGGTAGACGTACGATTCATCACTTGTTGGGTATCGCAATGCATGTGTGGGTGTGTGGCATGTGCGAAAATGAAAGGCATGAGCGGCGTGGGAAATTTTAACATTGTATGTTTGGCAACACTGTAACAGCAGGTGTAAACTTAGGTGTGATAGCGATAACTTCCCAAACTTGAAATTTCTTACACTCAGTTTCAGTTATGTTACCGTTATCGTCGAAGAAAAGAGGAGACCGCACAAAATAATTCTGAGTAACATGAATTATGGTGAATGCTGCAGCCATGGAGTGGAAAGCAGTATCAGCTATGCGATATAAATAGAACCGCTTTACAGGTATCAGACACTCCCCCAATCATGTCAGTTTCTGTTAGTAACCTACAGGTTGATCGTATACCTTCTCTGAGCGTATAAATTTATGATCGTCCTGCAGTTGGAGTTACTGGCTATTCAAAAATATATTTTTCTAGATTCGGTCTCATCTATGGCGGGTTGTGCCGGTCTTGATTGCGGCCAAGGAAAAAGTGCTAGAGAAGAAGCAAATCTATGGTCTTCTAGTTTAAAAGATCTACTTTCCAGCTGTGATGGTCGCATCAAATTCAAGGATTTTCTAGATGAAAACGGCATGGAAGATGAAGCAAAGACAGTGGATTTTTGGGAAAGATGTAATGAAATTGTTACTGAGTACAAGAAGTTAAAGAGAACAGGAAGATCGAAGAAGTATGACCCACATGAGACTGCTAAATTCATCTCACATGCCAAAGAAGTTATTCACTCATATGTTGATAGCAGAGAAATTAATCTGGACGAGGGACAAATTAAACATTTAAAAGACAGTGTTGAAAATGACGGTGGCAAAATAGATCCGGAAAAGATTGACGCTAGTTTCCATGAAGCTAGGGAATCGGCGCTTTTTTTATTAAAAGATGTGCATACCCTTTTCGCGGATCATCTTAACAAAAAATTCCAATAATATACCAATTTAATGCACCCAAGTTATACACTTACACCACATCTGTTCATCAATTTAATTTAAATCATCATAAAGGTAATTACATCACGTAATTTTAGTTTAAAAGTAATGGAACGTCAACCAAACACTGATTGGTAATCAATAGTAGTTCAAGTAATACTAAATATTGAATTGGAGCTATAATAAATTTATTGTGACAACTGACTTTCAGGGAATTATTTATGTTGGCAAAAGTATTAGGTAATTAGCATTAAGTATTATGATACCATACATATCACAGGCTTGTTACTCATTTTTCATTGTACTTAATTATGCTCACATTTAATTATGGAACAATTCTTATTTCGCCGGAAAACAATAATATTAGTATTTAACAATAAAATACATAATGTGTCATTACTTGAGGACCTTTAATTTAGGAAATGGAAGTAATGGTTAGTAGCTGGGGCTTATCGCTTGTTGTGTGTTAAAAAAGTCATTATAATGAGAAATTGTGTGTGCAAAATACTGAGAAACAAAGGATACTGATTATATCAGTGAAACAAAATGTACTTTCTTATGTCACTAACAATCTGAAAACTTAAACATCAACTACTCCAGTTATAAGCAAGCAGATATTGGAATTGAGTGATAAATGCAATCAGAATAAAGGAATGATTTGAAAACAACCTCATTAAGTATATCTGTTAACTAAAAAGGAATAACAAGTGGTGCATGAGAAATAGCTCAAGATAAAGAATTGATATCAATGTATTGGTAGTTTGAAACCTTCCATGGGCAAACTTAGTCCAAATTACATTGCTATAATCAAACTATTAGTGTTCATGACTAATTATGCTACTTAGTAACAATTCTTGCATTCCTCATTTCTGAGGAGTTAATTCTAAAACTGAGGCAGCAGATCTTTGAATATCTTAAGTGATTTCTCTGCATCAAAAATACCCTTGCATCTTTTATAACAATTTTCAAGCAGTTGTAATTGCCTGAAACCCAATTCCAAATAATTAAAAGTATTTTGGTTTTGGAAGTCATTAAAACTTGCCAAATGTTGTATGGTTTTGTTTTATTTCAACAAATCAATTCTCATGCTTCAGGGCACAGGATGGTTATCCCCAGAAGATTTAAATAAAGACTGAATTTACTTGGTGAATTCAGAAAAAGAACATTCTTAGAAGATGCAGCCAATATTATGCATCTTCCCTGTTGCAAGGGCCAATCTAGGAAATCGGTGCTAAAACAAGTCACTTAAAGAATTCATTTCTTCTGTAAAAAATGCATATAAGTAACCAATTAGGGAAGCAGAGTCATGAACACACACAGCAGAAGGTAGCTCGCAAAGTATACACATAGATGTAGAAATCATTGTATAGGATAATTCTCATCTATATAAGGGAAGTTTAAAAAATATTTCTCAATTAAGATGGTAAAGCATTGATGTTATTCCATGAACAATGGCACAAATATTCACAATATATCTACATCTTCTATGGTTTTGTACAAGTTCTCTAATGATAGACTGAAAGCAGGAATGCATATGATTAAAGAAAGTTAACATTAATCAATACCCAATATGATAAACTAAACTTCATTGTATATCTTATTACATTCATATCATAACAATGTAGAGACAAGAATGCTATCTTTATGCATTTTCAAAATTTAAATTAAAGCATCTTCTCTCAGCATGGCAACCCATTCTGTTTCCAAAATTGTCAAAGAAAAATATTAGAATTCCCAAAAATAATATGCTGTATTTTCTGTTTGATGATGTGTTCATTATCAATATTAAAAATGAGATATCTAAAGGCAAAAATGATAAACATGCTACCCTTATATACACAATTGAAATTCAATTAAAAATGTATATGTGGAAGGTTTACCACTAGTTAATTTTTCAAAAGATATACATTCCGCTGTTTCTTTTAATAAAATGTCATCTAAACTTTAAAAGGACTTTAATATAACAAACAATGTCTTGAAATATTTAAAATATGTACGTTATCTCTACAGTCATAACAGTAACCACAATTTTAAGGATACTTAATATGCTATTATCCAGAAAATTCAGTAATAACAAAATTCTAAGCAATCACAATTTTTGGCCACAACCCAACAGTATGTACTGGGTATTGCTTAGTTAATTTTCAAAAATTGGTGTCTTTGTAACTCTCACTGTTTCTAACCTTCCTAACCCCCTTTTCTCTTCCCTCCCTACCTTTGTGACTTTTAACCTTAATGCAAGCAATAAGTGTACCAGATGATGTTGTGATGAAACTGGTCACACATTAATGTTTACCTGAATATATAATAGGATTTCATGATAATGAGAAATGATGCTTGAGAAACAAATACAAACTAGTTAAGCATTTGAAATAAAATAAAGGTTTCCAAAACACTGTAAATGAATTTTCTTACCAGAGACAGCTGAATCTTGGCCTTCAATACATATATCTTCCTCCTTCTGAAGAGCCACCTCATCATCAGATATGCATACAATTTTAGGCTCACATAGACCATTCAGAGTCTTTTTTCCTTTTATAATGTTAGAGTCCAGTTTACCTGAGAACAGACATCTCTTCCATGAATAACAGATGATGGATGGGAGGACGTTAAAGTTTACACAATTTCAATGATTGAAATTACTAGGCCATTTTGGAAACATGAAACCAAAAAGGATGAATGGGAGAGAGACAAGAGAAGAGTATAAAAGAGAAGTCAAATATTCTAGTCAATCTATTCTATTCTAATTATTAGTCAATTTTATATTTTTGGGATATAAAATTTTAATGAATCATTTAATGTTTCTATTCACAAATACTGTTTTCACTAACAAAAAAGTTTTCTATGGTTAATTTTTTTAATTTTAACATTTCTTCTTGGTGGCACAAAGTTCAAAAGATCTATTAATATTTCCAAGTGCTCACTCGTATTCTCCCCAAACTGCAGATCCAACCCTTTGCAGATAGACTGCATATACCATAGGTTTATAAGTCCTTCAACCATTGACAATGACGGTTCATCATCATATGACTCATCTTCATTTTTTACTCCAATGCTATATGCGGATTTGCCTTTTAATTAAATTATGTGATGATTTGTAATTAGTGATCCATAAGAAAGATAGGATTCCCAAAAGCAGTGTCTAACAGATGATGCCCTAGCACCCACCCTGTGTGATTGAGAAGGTCTCACTTGATGCAGCAATTAAGGCTGTCCCATAGATAATGACCTTGCACATCAGAGAACAACTGTCTTCGTGGATGACCTCCATAGCGGGGTCCTTTGATTAGTTTGGAAAAAGAAAACAGAAATCCCTGAGAATGAAGTGGATCTCTGGCCACAGAAGTAGAGGCCGCTGGCCTAAGATAGAGTGACTGTTGGCCTCTGAAGGAGGTGACCACTGAAAGGAGAGAAAATTTACATTGCTTAAATGGGAAATTTGTTCCATTCCTGAAAAAACGGCCGCTTTAGGAGGTGACCGCTTAAGGGAGGTGGCTGTTGAGGCAGGCTTAACTGTATGCAAAAGAACATACTCTATGCTTCTTAACCTTAAAAGGCATGAAATTATACTACCTACACAACTAAAGAAGACCCATGTACAAGCGTTGACCCACCCTATCTTTGATTACTACGAGCGAGATATTACACGGATAAAACCTGAGGTCAAATCCCGACTCTCCTTCATGTACTTATTCACTGAAATTTTTCAGTAAATAATTACAACTATCTAATTTTAGCATTGAAAGACTGAATCACATGTAATCAATCATTAAATTTGGTCATGAAAAAGAAATTTATATGCCTTACATACCTTCTGATGTACCACAATGACTGATATTAGAAGCCTCTAATGGATGAGAACGTTGATGCCTTGAAAGTGACCATTTAGATGGGAATCTTCTGCCACAGGTTGAGCAGAGATGTACTTTCAGTGATGGTCCATCATGACTTGACTCATGAGATTTCAAAGAAGCCTAAAATTCGACAAATATTAATTGGTGAGAAAAAGTGCCATTACCATGTATGAATATCAAATACCAATATCATTTGTATATCATCTTTAATTACTGTATATACCAGTTTGTAATACACAACCACTCATAGATGCAGCAAGGTTTTTGGAATTGTATCCTTTATCTATAACAATAAATACAACAGAAAATCCATACCCTCCTATAAGATGCACCCTGCTTTTTACATCAATTTTTGTAAAAAAATGCATCTCATAAGCAGGTATATATGGTACCCATTTTCTTTTCCCTCTAAGAGCCACTGATTTTTTCAAATAAATCTTTATGGTCTCATTATAGTTACAATATTTATTTTCCAGGGCTTCCAAATTAGAGCAAAATGGTTAAGTACTTCTTTCCATTAAATGCAGTATGAATTTAAGTTTGGAAAACATATAAACCTAACCAGAAAAGAAGAAACTGGAGCAAATTACATAGAATTTATGAAACAGAAAGGTAAAAATTAAGAAAGAGAAAATCCAAACTCTCATTAGGTGGACTGGGGATTGGATGAGTACAAAGGTATACTTAAGCTACATTTTATGCCATAAAGAAAATATTTATCACACAGGATTTAAGCCAACTATTAATAACCAAATATTAATATCTGCTTTAGATATAACTGCATGCCAAGTTTTGCAGCAAATGGACAACTCTGACTTGGTGTGTGATTTTTTGGCAATGAATGAATGTAATCATCCATTCTTAATCAGTAACTGCATGTTGACACATCAAATCTCAATGAGCAAAATTGAACCAATATGAAAAACTAAATTTAGAACAGAGTTCTGAACTATGATGACATAAATATTCTTATTTCTTCACTAACCTGCCAACGAAAGGATTTTCCACATTTACTACATTGATAAGGAAAATCTTGAGAATGTATTTTTAAATGATCTCTGGCATGAGACAGTCTTTTGAATGGCTTGTAACATTCTCCACATTTATACTTCCTCTCTTCAGAGTGACAGACACTGTGCTTTTTCAAAGAATCTTTCAGAAAGAAACCCTTCTTGCAAATGTCACAAACATATGGCTTTTCTCCTAAAAAAATATAAGATAGGAGCATATAAAATAAACAGCTATATTTACACTGATAATGCTTTGATATGAATTAGAAGAGCTAATCATAACAATTCGAAGTTAATCAAATAAATTTTGTTAAGTACCACAACATCAAGTACCACATTTATCAGCATATAATACACTCAAAATTTCAGGGCTGAAATTCTAGCCGCTTACTATACACATATGCTACTTTTTTACTTAAACTCGATTGAATAAAACTCATTTCAGCTATCTTCTTACATTTTTATTTGATATTTTAAATTATATCTCCTTATAATAATTTTAAAGCTTTTTTAAAAGCTATACAAATGCTATAAATATTAATAAATTTGGGCACAAATTGACATATCTAAAACATTTCAGTTTCAATTCTCTTTTACTAACGCAATGTTTTTACTAAAATTTCCCCTCTGAAATTATGGTGCAGATGTATGCTGTATGCCAATAAATAAAGTATACAATAAATGACAAAAATGAATTCATATGTATGAAAATTTTTTTTTACCTTTTTACACACAAATATAACTGAATAAATTATATGAAAGAAAAAGCATCTCTTTCTAAATTATATTTGCTAATTAAGGCATATTACACCTACATCATACATTTTTAGCATAGCCATTTCCTATTCCCTGAATCCGATTTATACAATTCTTCTTTTCTAATCTACATTAAAAATATTTTTTTAATACAGGCTGCAGTAGCAGAGTGGTTAGTGTGCTACTGCTTCAACCCCAGGTTCCCAGATTTGAGTCCCAGAAAATCAGATTTTCTGGTTAGGGAATGGTTGTGCATGTATCCAATTTTCCTGTATGAGTTGGCAGCAGGAAGGTCATCCAGCATTAAAAATCAGCATGCCAAAATCAAGTTCATCACATAATCACCAATCATCACCCAACAATTGATTTGACCCAATGGCAACATGCAGGGTTTATTCTATGTATCATTTGCGTAGTTTGTTGTGAGTCCACATTGCTTTTACAGTCCACACTACAATTTGTGCAGGAACAAAATGCAGTCTTATTGTTAGTATTGGTTTGCTGAATCATGGTATTCTGTGTCCTTCAATCTGTTCCAGTATGTTTTACAGTTCTAGTAAAACATATTCCCAAGATCACCCCCTTGCTTATTTCCAGATAAAATCTAACAGAACAGCATTTTAAATAAATTCAAAAAGTAAAACGACTAAGCATAAGAGAAGAAGGAAAAAATATACAAAGTTATACTTATTATGGGTGTCACTATTCATCCTGATAGAGGAAGTGCCAATTATTTCCCAATATACCTTGCCTTATGAATTAATAAATTCTTATCAGTAGAAGCTATGATAATGTTGAGACTAAATAAGTTAAAATGAGACTAAAAGAACAAACCTGTGTGAGACCCCATGTGACAACTCAAATATAAACTTCCACTGAAGCGCTTCAAACAAATATGACATCTACATGAATGCTTTGCTGGTTTCTTTATCAGACCAGATAATCCCAGCTCATCAGCCTAAATAAACAAAACCAAAGTTGAAAAGATTAAATGATAAATATTCAGCTCTCAGAAAAAAATAGAAACTTTAAAATACCTCTATACTGTTCTGGACTCTGAAAAGCAGTTTAACAGTACTCTGGATTCCCTCATTTTCTTCTTGATCTTCAAAGCTCTCAATCAGTTGAGTTTCCGATAGCTCAGAATTTTTCTCCTGAGGATTTAAGATGTGTTATTAAGAGCAGAGAGGTGATAGTATATTTAATAAGTCATACCCCAATTGATATAATCCTTTTAGAATAAGCTTGCCAGGAAACACAGCAGTTACTGTGATAAAATCACAGTTGATGCTTGGTTGTTAGCATTTTTTATTTTTTATCCATTTGTATTAGTGTCAATCAAAGATGATTGAAGTGGATGTAATAAGAGTATATACTTTCCATTGAAGGAAAGGTTTTTATAATTAAAAACATAATACAGTCATGATTTGAAGCTGTAGATGTATGTCTTTTGATGATGACGAAGTATTTACTAGACCTTTCTCTAGTATTTTAATAATAATATTTTTAACAGTTTTTACAAAGATTAATTTACAAACATGAATAGTAATTGGAGTTAGCAGTATTTTTAAATTGCTTTGACAACTGAAGTCATTTTGCACGAAGCAGCCTAACCAGGCATCAAATCCAGGACCGCTTACACCAAAGGTGGATGCACTACCCACCTAGCTTCAGGAATCACAATAATAATGTTTATTGAATCAAGCAATGTCTATTATTGTAGTGTAGGATTATGAATAAATCATCAATTGGTGTACATACAACATGTTAAATTATATAAGCTAACTAATAAACTAAGACCTTAATATTTTTAAAATAAAAACTATGAAAATCATGTAATTCAGAAAAATGGGATCAATGATAATGAAAACTTTGCTTAATGCTCCTTTATTGTATATATACTGTATCTATAATAAAATATCTATAAATAAAATAAAATATGCTGGTAGCCAAAAATTAATTTTTAAAGATCAAATGGACGATGTTTGTTTGAGTGCAGACTTTTATTTAACTAGCTGTAATAATCTCTTGAGTCATAAGTCTAAAGGCTGTTTAGATTTTCGGTTCCTCCTCCTCAACCATTCACTACTACAAGATTTGGAAAGAGATGTACATACTAGGCAAGATAAAAAGTGAATTACTTTGCTCTTGGTTTCAAAACCATGATCATGAAAAACTCACACAAATGTAGCACCATGACCGTACAGTTGACACTTCAATAAAGGTACCAACATAAATGCTATTTCTTGGCTTCAAAAACAGAAAATTCCATAGGACATTAAATTAACAGTAACATTCGACAGTAACTTCCAAATTGTCACAGTAATGAACAAGACTGAGACAAAAGTAAATGAAAAAACGAATAATATATCAATATTACTTATACCAATTGAAGCAATTTTCGTGGAAGACTTACTGATGCACTATCAATGTAAACCCCATGCCTTTTTCTTTGGTGTCTAACAAGCTCATGCTTAGATTGACATACATAACAGCACTGGATACAACGAAACGGCAATCCCTCAAGATGGCCCTGGAAAATTCAAATGCATTTCTCAATAAACTTGATGTCAACATGATAGTTCATTTAATATTTATGAAAAAACTAGCATTCATCTGCTAAACTCATACTGATTATCTGTTATTTAAAACTGCATATTAATAGATCTAAAGAAACAATTATCATGAAAAAATACAGCATATGAGTGATACTTCAAAATTTGTGTGTATTTTTTTAAATAACTAAAGGAACCAGCAGGTCTCAGATTTATATTTTTACAAACACACAAATTTTAACCACCTTTCCTTTAATCATTCTAAATATATTTAACCATTTAAAGATAATAAAAATTATAGTAAAGACAAGTAAAACTGGAACAAAATTCCAAGATAAATAACATCTGCTATGGAGAAAATGAAAACCATAATTTTACATTCGTCATTTTTATATCTATGTTTTTTTGCTGAGCAACATCTTTAGGCAAACAAACCAATCCCAAGCTATATAGATGCAAATGCTAGAAAATAAGGGTATGTGAGGAAAACAAATTTCATTTCAGGGTGGAGGGTAATTAGGAAGAAAATAAATAAAATTCATAATGGAAAAGTGTTACTTCGTATAATATTGGGAATAAAACATAGTAACCACAGTCAGTTGACCATAATTTTTGGGATATAATGAATAATAAAAACTGAAAAGTTTTAAATATTCACAAAAAGCTTTCATTTCTCCATTGTTTTGACCTATAGAAAGCCAAACATCAGAAGAAGTGAAAGTGAGTAAGAATTTTCATAATTTAGTGAAGAGTTCTTGGGTAATTTATCCCAAAATTTTCATTTTTAATGTGACTTCAGCTCATGATAGCTGTATAAAGACCCAAACCAAGCAAAAAAAATAAAATTTAGGGGGAAATAACAAAATATTTAGTATTGATTATTACAAAGAACAAACTTTGTATAAAGTTGGAGTCATCTCTTGCTTGCCTGACTAAGTATAGCACGTAGAGAAAGTGTTCTATGAGGTAGCAACAATTAGGTCTGGGTTCAAACCCAGGTATCATCATACATTTTCACCTTTTTCTTGCTAAAGGTATAAAAGCTTTTGGGAAGGAGATACAGGAAAGGGCGAAAGTTTTGAATCAAACTCAAGTCTTCCACTTTCCAGGCATGGTAGCTTAGAGATTAGAACATCTGCCTAGAAATTAGAAGACCTGGGTTCAAGTGCTAGTCATCGTTATTTTTCACATCAGTTTATTTTTGGGTTTCAAACTGCAGAGCTTTATGTGCAAAGTATTCACCTTTCCTGATTAATATATTTTAAGAAACATAGTCTGGAACTCTTTCTTTAGATAGAGTAGTATGTACATTTAGCTAAAAATTCTGATATGATTGCAATTTACTAACTGTTGAGCAAATTCTTAGGTTACTCTTTAAAGTTTTGATATTGATTCCATAATTGAACATTTTCCCTCCTCGTTTTATGCACACTACATCAAAATTTAACAATTTATGAGTAATAATGTTTTCCCCATTTTTTATTTCCTAGTGGAAAAAATATTGTTATATTAATCATACCGAAAAAAATAAAGTAAATGGAATTGCTTATAGAAATCCGGTACATTACCAGTAAATGATTCTTAAAATCCAATTTTCTCAAGAAATTTTGCTGGCAAGATGAACACTTAAGCTCTTCATCTTCGATCAATAAATCTTCAACAGGTTTTGAGGAAGACTCTGCTAAATCTGTAAGCATTGTCTCATAATTTCCAATAGAGCAAGAACCCTTGGATATGTGTGAGATTCTCCTGACCTTAGTATCATTACACAAGTCATTCAGTGAAGAATCATTCATATCTCCACAAGATGAATCTAGTCTCTCAGAAAGAGATCTGGAGATTTCTAAGGAGCTATCTATTTTTTGTTGGAGAACTTCATCATTCATCTCCTCAGTAAGGACACCAGATTCAACATTTGATGAAGAGGAATAAACTATCTTGTCTAGGTTGGTTAAGGATTTCTTCAAAATGTCATTAATTAATATCTTTGATGGCAATGTGTGCTTCATAAGTGCAGATTGAGGTGTTTCTTTGGCAAGTTCCTGGATTAAAATAAACACAGATATCAATTTATTGACACAAAACGTCAACTATCATTCTATAAATGCATTTTTTATTGATACCTAGATGTTGATGATTAAGTAATAGTGATGATATTAAATTATAATGTGCACTTAACAAAATAATATAAGAATTCTTCAAAATATTTTGCTTAAGTAACAGCAATAACTACTCTAGCTCTGTTTTCTCTTCATCTTCAAAAGCATATTTCCTTCTGAGCTTCTAATAAAACAAGAACAGATATACTTCATGCAATATTTAGAGACTTACAGATTCATCAAGTTTGACGGTTTTCCCATATCGCCCAAGATCATTATCAGTTTTAGTGGAACAGGAGAACCGAGATTTCATGTGTCTTGTCAATGCTCCTGACTCCCTGAATGATCTGCCACATTTTTTACACACATAAGGCCTCTCACCTATTTTTTTAATATAAACAATTCTTAAAACTCCCCAATATCGTTCAAAATGTAAATAATTATATTTTCTCTTACCAGTATGGCGTCTCATGTGCCTCATGAGAGATCCCTTCGTTTTAAATGAGAATGGACAATCAAATTTACATTTATAAGGTCTACTGTCACAATGAACCGTCTTCAAGTGAGTTTTCAATACTATAGGCTGAAAACAAAGACAAAATGAGAAGAATAGATAATAATATTACAAAATTAATTTCATAAAAAACTAACATCTTTATAGATGTTGCCACATTCTGGACAGGTTGATTCCTTATTCATTTCATCTTCAAATTTATCACATTTGTTTGGAAACTTAGTATCCCTTGATTTATCACTGACAGTAGCTGACAATTCAAATCTTTTAACTTGTTCTGAATTTTCATAATCGCAGACTCTCAATTTTCCAGCCTCGCCACTCTGTTCTTCATGCTAAAGAAGAAAAAATGAATCACTAGTTACTCTATACTGAATGTTCAGAATGAGCATTTATTCTTGCTGAAATGAAACCTCTGCTTTAATATGCAATTCCAAGGTCTCCAAGCTCTTAAATGCTGCTCTACAGAGACAGCACGTCGATGATTCTGCATTATCTAATTCATTCTTCATCATTTTATCATCATTCTTCCTAGGCCTTGCACTTCTTTTTTTATAGGTTCCTTTATTCTTAGTTCTGGTTTTATTCAAATGTCTTTCCGTGTCATTTCTTCTCACCGAATTATCCTCTTGATGGAACTCTATAAAGCTGAAGAGACGGATACTGCTTTCAATATCTCACTTTAACTTGCATTTAGGCTATGAAGAGTTAATTCCATTTAGAAGCTATATTAAAACTTCATTCAGTCAATTATCATTTTGTGTAAATTTGCTGATATATAAAGCAATAATTCGAGCAAAGTGAACAAGAAAGTAGGAAACGAAGAGATTTTTTTACCTGGGTATTTGCAAACCAAGACCTAATAGTTTTTTGGATTCCCATAACACAAGTGTACATTTATGTACGCCTATTTTGTGGCATATAAATTCCTCTAAAGACTCATATTCAGTAAGGCATTTTCCACAACGATGGAAATCGATGCATAACTTGGCATCTGAAAAATATCTTACAGTTAATGTAAATAAAAACTAAACTATCATCTCATCAAGACGAAAAAATTATGTTTAAAAATTGAATCGCAAAAAAAGTAACATCTAGAGTAAGGAGGGGAGTGTAGGATACTTTTGTGTCCATTAAATATTCTTAATCTCACCAGCTACTTTCACTTTATTACGAACACTTGAATCTTCAAGACTGTCCATGATTCAAACTCAATCATAACAAACAAACCAATAACACTATTCAACCTTGAAGGGCTTGCAGGTTCCAAATAATAATTAAATGCTTTTGAAGTTCACGTAAATTTAATTCTCATGAAAGATAAAATTCTGAACTTCCACTCATTGCTGAAACGTAGCATTAAAAAGAGTTTTATAGACTTGCTTGACATAAACAAGAGAATAGTAAACAAACCGAAAACTTGAATCACTTCCGGGCCGCCACCAGCGGCCGTTTGTATTGTAATTTGACGCAAGTAGTCCCTAAAGAGAGGTACGAGGGCTAAAAATTGTATACAAGAAAGATGGCCTCTACGGATCAAGCTGGGTTAAACAAAACTTGGGAATTATCCCTGTACGAACTTCATCGCACACCCCAGGATGCAGTTACCGACAATACAGAAATTGCTGTATCTCCTCGAAGTCTGCATAGTGAGTTGATGTGCCCAATATGCCTTGATATGCTGAAAAAAACTATGACGACGAAGGAGTGTTTGCATAGGTTTTGCTCGGATTGTATCATCACCGCTTTACGTTCAGGAAACAAGGAGTGCCCAACATGCCGGAAGAAATTGGTATCAAAACGATCTTTGAGACCTGATCCAAATTTTGATTTATTGATATCAAAAATTTATCCCAGCCGTGACGAATACGAAGCTCATCAAGAAAGAGTGTTAGCGAAGTTGAATAAAAGTCACAGTCAAGCTGCTTTGGTAAATTCGATAACTGAAGGTATTAAACTTCAATCACAGAATAGACCCCAAAGATCCAGAAAGGCTATTACGGATGCTGAAACGACACCTTACAACACTCCCAATGTCAGTGCACCTTCAACTCCAACGCCGATGCAGAATGAATCACAAACGCCGGTTCCAACTCCAACTCAGGGTGCTACTTCCGCCCAACCTTCAGTTTCCACTCCATTACAAGGTATAGTTCCGACTGTAGTGCAAAGTGGAAGTCAAACTGCTTCACATAATACGCAAACGCCGGCTCAACCCTCTTCGTCAACGCCGTTGCAAACACCTGTGCATTCCATACAATCACCAGCCCAGAGCCAGAGTCAATCATCCCTCCAGTCTCCACATCAAAGCAGTGCACAGAGTTCCCATCAGCCGTCAACACCTTCCTCTTCAACGCAAACCCCATCTCCTGTTCCATCTAGTCATCTTCAGAGCTTAGGACAACCAAAACCTAAACGCATAAAGTTGTCCCACAACTCAGAAAATGAATCTGGGTCTAGTGCAGAAGCAGAGCATGATTCACCTGAGGAAGGTCCGTCAGAACCTGCTCGCGAAGACATCGAACTCGTCTTCAAACCACATCCAACAGAGATGGCTGGGGATAATTCGCTGATTAAAGCCCTGAAAGAAAATTCTGTTAGATACATTAAAACTACGGCAAATGCTACTGGTAAGTCATTTTGCGAATCACTTATCACCTCAGTTTCCTTACTTATTACTTCAGTATCACAAAACTCATTTTGTTCATCAACTTTTAATCTTAAAGCTATCATGAAATGGTTTCTTAGGTACTCAAACTTGTATTTAGAAATGAAAATAGTTTCACATCCTTAGCTATCGCTGCTAGTCAATTTCCTTGTTAAAGTTCTTTCCTTCAAGAGCAAATACTCATTGAGTTAAGTTTGCTGTAGAATGCTGTAGGCTTAAGTGTACTATAAGTTAATCATTCACAGTCGGTCACAATTTGGGTATCTCAATAAGTATATGCATAACAATATATCTGTTACACTATATTCTCTAAACTCATTAACAGTTGTCATCAATTGGATAAATGGTAATGAGGATAAAGTTTTTTGGCTCAGTGTGCCATTATTATGCATTTAAGAATCGCTTTTTGGTATGTTTTAAGTGAGAAAATATTTTAAATTGCAGCAGAAACCTATCAGTACTAGTAGGAACAATGAAAAGAACAATTCTTGAGACAATTATTTTGAAAAATTTCTGCCTAAATTAAAAATTAATATAGATATCTTATTATAGATATAAATTTCTCTCATAGTGCATATGATTGGGACAACATCCTCCCAGCCTTGTTTATAATGTAGAAATATAGGTAGTAAATTTCTTCTGAGTGAATTTCTTCTATGAGTGAATATATTTACTTATGATGAATCAGCATAGTATTTTTTTAATTTGAAGGTAGCTCCTTTGCTTAGAAAAAGTTGCTAAAAGCTAGGTACTAAAGGTTGTGTGATTAGCATGAATATTGAATTAAATAAAACCATACAGTTCTTCATAACTTCCATGATTTTAGCATATTGATCCATTTTGGCCATAAAACTGTCATCATCAGGTGAAATACGGCTGGGCAATAAATATATTTATATATAGTGACAGAATTTTGTAAAGAGGAGGATGGGGAAGGGTTAAGGAAGTTGAGATTATTCACCAACGACTTTGTGTATAAATGATTTCAGTGTTATTGTCATTGATTTTATTTTGTGGCATTTTTCCAGCCAGTTTGATAATCCTTCAAAATTGTTTGAATGGCCCTCTTGCTGCATGTCGTCTGCTAATGTGGAACCCAAAGTACCTGGGAAGTAGCAGCAAGAGTGTTCAGCAACTCTTTTCTTTAAACAATGATCAGTCTGTCCAACATACCATCCTTCACAGTCATCACATTGGAGGTAGTGGAAACTGAAGAATTTTTTTCATTGTATTCAGTTCATAGTCAAAGCCTTCCCACAGGGAAAATACAAGTAACAATGGTCATTCATGTCATTAGTCATGTTGATAATGTAGAATATTCTTAGAAAGAAATTAATAGCCTTAGCATCAGCTTAAGTCTACCCTTACCTCTCCCCTCTGGACCAAAGGAGCCCCACAAATGGGTAAAGATCCCTTTCCTAGGAAACATTTCAAATCAAATGGCTAATATCCTGTTTTGGACATTGAGAGCAGCTTCTTATACCCTGGGGAATCTCTCAAGGGCTCTTCCCAAGGTGAAAGATAAAAGGAGGTTTCTTCATTCTCGGGTGTCTACCCTCATCCAATGTGATGACTGTGCAGGAGAGTATGTTGGAAAGACATTTCACTGTTTAAAGGAAATGGGTGCTCAACACTCTCACTGTTACCTGATGGTGACTTTAAATTCCACATTTGCAGGCAAAGTGCTGCAAGAGGGCACTCAATGGAAGATTATTTCATAGGCTATGTTTTGGATGAAACCAGACTGGTCATTAAGAAAAACTTGGCAGAAGTTACAAAGAACTGTGTGGTTTTAATTAATTCAATGTTATAGCTTACCGCAATATCCAGCCAATGCATATTGATAATATCCATAAAGCTTGAATATGTTGTGTAATTACACTGCCCTACAGGACTATTTTTTTTTCATTTATGTTTTCAGATGTTCATTTTCGTGTAAAATTAAGGTTAAATGTTAAGAAAAGATATTTTCTTACTGTATATTAAATGATAAATAGGAAATTTGTGGAAGAAAATCTCCATCACCTTAATTATTTCTGTAGATAGGTGTTCCTATTTCCTGTATCTTTAATCATTGAAAAGAAATGTTCACTTTGAAAGCTACTTATATATTTTTTCCACTGTGGATAATACTATCCTATTGATGCAACAGTTTGGGACTGTCCATGATTCAAACTCAATCATAACAAACAAACCAATAACACTATTCAACCTTGAAGGGCTTGCAGGTTCCAAATAATAATTAAAAAATCCATACCCTCCTATAAGATGCACCCTGCTTTTTACATCAATTTTTGTAAAAAAATGCATCTCATAAGCAGGTATATATGGTACCCATTTTCTTTTCCCTCTAAGAGCCACTGATTTTTTCAAATAAATCTTTATGGTCTCATTATAGTTACAATATTTATTTTCCAGGGCTTCCAAATTAGAGCAAAATGGTTAAGTACTTCTTTCCATTAAATGCAGTATGAATTTAAGTTTGGAAAACATATAAACCTAACCAGAAAAGAAGAAACTGGAGCAAATTACNAATTTATTTATTATTTTCTTTGAGTATACATTGGATTTCTTTGGTTGTTTTACTGATTGGCTGCATGTAGGTACGTTATGGAGACACATGATTATTCCATTCATTTATATTTAATATGAGACTTACCTTCTGCATCTAAGATCAATTCAAAGTATGTGAAGTAAAGGTCAAAGTGTTAAGTAATTGCTGATTTAAACTTCTTTTCTTTTCAGTGGACCATTTAAGCAAATACCTTGCTGTTCGCCTTGCCTTGGATCTTGATTCTGAAATACCCAGTAGCCCACTCAACTTTTGCATATACATTGCACCGACTCCAGGGCAGTATGTTGTTTTGAGTGGTAATCAGACATTGAGACAAGTCAATGAAAAATTTTGGAAGGTCAACAAACCCCTTGAAATGTACTATTCATGGAAGAAAACCTAGGGAAGGGTTGGCCCTCAACGGGCCCCAACAAGTAGTTCTTCATCAAAAGGCGAATAACATTCATATTAATTCTGTGGACAGGGTTTGTTTTTCATACAAAATTTACTGTTTTTCTGTTTTCATTTCTTATAGGTTACAAGTAACTGAAATTGATTCATTCAACTTGTCCTTTTTGTTTAAAGGATTTATAAATGTCTTCAAAATTTGTGATAATAAGATGAAATTTTTATTTATGTTAAAAGACAAAGCTGGGAACTAGAACCAGCTAAGGAACCAACAGCCTTTTATAAAAGCGTGTTTCATAAACTGTAAATATGAAAATAACCATGGTCTTATCCATGGGAAACCTGTTTGAATGTGTGTGTGAGAAATGAATGTGTCTGAGTGATTTTGTGCTTGATTGAAGCCCAAACAGATATTTTTGAAAAGAGTCTAAGATGGTATTTTTTGAAAGGTGAATGAATTGTTTCATTCTAAGGCAACTATGTCTGACCATTCATTGTAATGGGGAAGATAAATTTTATTTCTGTAAGAGAGATACCTTAATCATAGTAACACTTACTATAGGGTTTGGTAATTCTGTATTTCTCTCCAAAAACGTTTTTATCTTTACAAAATACTTAAGGGGCATGATCTACATATATTGCTCAGTAATTCTGTAATGTGTATTTAAAGTACAGTGAATGCAAAGGATATAAAAGTAAAGTTAAATATCCTAATTATTTTTCATCTTTAAAGAAATTTGTTATTGAACTGATTGTGATATTTGATAGGTTTTTGGCTGTAAATTTTTGAAGTAGCCCTGAATATTAAGCTAATAGATCTGTCCAAGAAATTCTGAGCTAATTGCCTGTCCATGTAATTCTGTAAATAGTTCAATCTCAAGTTAAAAAACTTAAGCAAATTAAAAATCAATCATGAATCCATGTGTATTATTTTGTATTTTATGAATTGAGTCACATAATGAAATCTTGGCGCTTGTACAAGCCACAAGCTGATACAAGACGTAAAATGTTTCACTCATACAAATAACATTTTCTATGGATGTAATACGGTTAGTTATAGAGTGGCAATGATCATAGAAAGAGTTGCATGTTTACATAATTTAGACCCCAAGGAATGCAACCATTAAGAAAGTTTTGTTCAGAAGTCCCTGTCATGGAAATTTTTAAACAATATTGATTAAATGACTGTTATCAACAGTTTAAGTCTCAAAGCAGAAAAGAGAGTTCTGCCTATGAGGTTACTGCCCTCAAATTAGCATTTATTCCTATATAGTAGGTACTGGTAGCAGGATCAAGAGATAAACACAATGGGCTCCTACTTCAAAATGTACCCATTTGATCCTAAAGGAAATTATGTCTCCATTTTAAATAAATATCCATCAGAACTCATAGTTGAACCTTTTTTTGATAAGATGCTCAATCATGAAAGGCTATCCTTTGTACTTTTTTGGCATCCAATATTTTTCTAGTTGCCAATGAAAATCAAATGTACTCTAACTAGAATTCCTATGGACTGAAAAACTTTGTAACTTGCTGCTAAAATTTCTTTTATTTGATGCTAGCTATCTTTGGCTTTGCCATTTTTGATTCTTCAAAAATTCTGAATATTTTATCAGTTCCTTTCCTAGAAAGGGTAGCTACATTAATGCATTATGCATGGTGTAAATTACTTTTTGCTACTATGTCATTCATACAATACATTATTGAAACAGTTTACATAAATCCAGAAATGAAGTGTTGGATATTTGTTTTCAAAATAGCATCTGATATTAATTTAATTTTCAAGTATTGTTATCATTTCATTTCATACATCCTGTACTGCAATTGTTGAAATAAATTTATTAAAAGAGGGACGTTTCTTGACTTACTCTGTTCAGTCAGTCATTTTCCACTTTATTGATAAAAACAAAATTTAGGTGAATATGACACTGAGTTAATCCAGTATTCCACCTTTTTTCTGGTATAATGAAGCCTAAAAAATCTTTGTGTATGCATTTATTTCTAAAATGCTACTTCTATAGATGCTCTCAGTGAACTCGTTTTCAGGGAAATTTTCTGAAATGATGTTTTTTGTAAATTCTGTAGATATGTATTGCTAATGTTGTAAAAGTTAACATTGGCTCCTATTTATTTTTTCTTTTGACAAGGTTGATGTGAAAATATGGTTATAAATTTAAATTCCTTTGTTTTACTTAACAGTTATACTGTTCATCAAAATATTTGTCTACAAACTCATTTATTTATAATACTAACTTAAGAAGGAATGGGATTAGACTAACCGTCAAAAAGAAGCCCATGAAATTATTTGAGAAGGCTCTACAGAAAAATGTCTATTAGCACATTTACATATTTGTGCTCATGCCTCATCACAGGTGACAACGTGAGGGACAAGGCAAAAGACAAGTGAACCGACTACACATTTGTCTTGCGATTTTACTTTTGATTCACGGGATGTGTAATGAACTTTATAATGTATTAAATAAAACAATGTTGGAGATATTTGAGCTGATAGTCACAATGGTTTCCTAGGAAGCCTCTCTTATATAAATGAACCAGTTTCTCTGAGCAAGGAAGAATAATTTCAAATGGTGAAAAGATAAATCTATTTGACTTTGTAGGTATGATTACTGGGTAATATCCAAATACTATTTCAAATCAGGGTATGTCTGATGTACAGTGGATCAATTTTCAATGTTATGCCTTGGACCAAGATCCATGTTATGTTCCAGTGCACATAATATGGACCACTCCACCATCTCATACACCCCAAAATACTGTTTTAGTTCTAATGCAGTTGGATAGCATCTACTAAAAATTTCAACTGCATAGGATCAAATTTGTAGGAGGAGATCGATTTTTAATTCAGACGCTTATCAAAGGTCAATAAATCACGATCAGATCTCAGAAACACAGATTTTGCTTCACGACTATGTACCACATTTCTGCTTAAAGTTTGGTGTTTCTGTGACTTCTGGTCATTGTTCCACAAAAGGGGTGAAGATGACCGAGTCATGGATTTGCGCAAATTTAATGTGTTTTGATTTGGTTTACGTCGACTCACATAGAGCAGGAGGTAGATATTGACTTTTAATGTGTACCATTTTAAACAAAAATAGATGCTCTTTTGAGCGATGTGAAACAATTCCCATTATTACGGCAGATCATCAAAGGGGAACGCGTCAAAGTCTAGGTCTATACTATTTTCAATCCGACAGTAGCTTGCATAGACAGACTTTTATGTTTCTTGTCGTTTCCTTGAGTTAAACAAATAATGATATTTCATTCATTCTCTAATTCAGGCTAATATTTGAGAAAAATATTTTAAGAATTTGAAATCCTTTCAATAAATTGTTAGAATTTTTGTAATACTTATGTTGTTGCATAATGTAGTACCTTGGGCATTAGTAAGAGTTGGAAAAGAGTGGTCTTTGTGGAAAAGGAGCTGTATTCTGAAACTTAAACTTCATTTGGAAAAAGAATGATTGGTTGATAATTAGAGGAGTAGTAGTAATGTTTCACAATATAGGAAATGGGTAAGGATGATTTAGCACAAGATGGTGCGCATCCAGGAATAATGGACTTAAATAGATTCTGACGGAACCGGGAATCGAACCCGAGTCTCCCAATTGCCGGTCAGGTGCTCTGTCCATTGAGCTATCCTGGCAGAAGATTTCTCATAAATCTAGCTTGTTATTCATTAACACATTCACTGCGGATCACTCCACAGTTGGAGTGATAAATGCATTGGAAATGGATGTAACTGCAGTGAACAAGTTAGTACCAACAATTGATAACATGATTAAGCATAATAAGACAATTTTTTCTTGATGCATCTTGAAGTAGTAATTTTTTAAAAATGCTTCAACAAATGAGGTTATTTCATAAATGTGAGCCCTCTCCAGGAGCTGAACACCAGTTGGAAAATACTACCGTAAAGAAACTGGAAATAAGTTAAAATTATCCAGCTTACTTCAGGTTTTTTGACACTGGTGACTTGAAATGAACACTTAAAACAGTATAAAAAAGTATATATTTTTTAATTAGGCATGATGTTTTTATGTATTTATTAATTAACATAAAATTTTGTAATGTATGTAGATATTTATTTCTTAACATATAAATTTGTAAGTTCTGATCTAGCTTTACAAATAAAGCGTAGTTTCTGTTCACATAAAGGGTATTAATTTTATGATAAAAACTTTTGGCCAGAATGTGAACATAGGCATCATAAATTCATCAATGAAATTTATTTAAATCAAGTCGAATGGCAGTTTTCTGTTTGCTGATATGTGAGATGTATTATAGATTTGAGTTAGAACTAGATAAATGATGAAAATGTGTTATATTCAAATGCACCATTTTAGTTACTTTTACAAAGTTACAAGATTATACCATCAAACTAAATTTACCTCATCCTTTCTGTGATATTTTGAGGTTATATACGAGTCGTCTCCCTGACAACCATGTCGATTGTTGAATCCGAGTCCATGCCTTTTCCAATAAGGAAAAAAAGACATTCATCAGTGCAGAAACAGGAATTTTTTGGGGGGATTTGTGGAGATCTTTAACAAAAATTTAGGAGTACAAAGAAAATCTCGTCGTGTATTCAGCGCTAATGTTACCATAAGGATTTGTATTTGCATTATTTTTCAGAAATTCATATCGTCAATATCTGGGTATTTTTCCTACTCTCAGTTCAAACTCTTCATTTTTATGTAGTATTATTGTTAAAAGTGCTTCGACATCTAAGGTCATTTCGCACATTAGAGCTCCCATCGGGGATGGAACCCAGGACCGCTTTCACCAAATGCGAACGCGCTGTCCACATGGCTAATCGGGAGCCCAATTTGTTTGTATGTTCCACATATACAATGAAAAGTGAACTTTTGTCCGACAACTTGATCTCAGAAATTATACTGCGACAAAATGTGCTTATCGTTAAATAATTATTCCTTCGTCTCATTAGTTACATTAACTTTTAATGTTATCTTGATAATCCTTTAAGTCGCAATTAGAATTGCATTTATCAGTTTTTATTTTCCCGTTGAGAATCAGCGAGAAATTCGGCTTATTTTGAAATAAAATAAAAAGCACTTCATGGAAAATGTTATTTATCCCAAACTTAAAAAGACACTTGGAAAGTGGAGGAAAATGAAAATTTTGATTCCCAAATTAAGAAATTTCTAGCTATAGCCTTAAAGCGTACTTAAAATCAATACATGAATATTGCAAGCCGTTGTCTTCAAAAAAGAATAGCTTAGAATGGATAAAGTAATTTGGGTCGATAGAAAAACAAACATGGGTACTAGAGATGGTCGGAGAGGGGAGGGTATTCATTCAAGTAATAGATCGTCGACGGAGGAAATGGGTGGGTCAAATATTGAGAGGAGATGAATTGATGAATAGTGTAATTGAATGCAAGGGAAAAGATGGAGGGGAAGATAAAGTCAACAGATGTTAGATGACGAAAATGGAAGTAGTAAGTTTTGTCAACATGGACAACCTTCGGCATTAAATTAATCTTATAGATATCTACCAGAAATATAGCACCTTAAGTTGATTATCATAGCAAATATTTAGCTGAATATCGGATGAAAACTTTGAATTAAAACAGTAATTAACATAATAGTAATTAAATATAGCAGTAATATTATTTATCATTTTTGGATCGCGATTACTTGAAAGTTATATCTAAAGAGTAGTCAATTCTTGCTACTTCCCCCAAACCACTTGAAAACGAATGTCAAAAACAAGTTTGTATCGAACACCTAGTAACATTCATTCGCTTCTCATTGGCCTCTTTGCCGAACACTAGTTTCCTCCCAATCTCAAAATTTTCCCATTTTTTTTAATAAAGTTAAAGAAGGTCCTTTTATTCCCCAAACCACTCCGAAAAGATTGATTGAGAGAAAAGACGTAAGGCTTCCAAAACAGTGCAGTTTTCCACTTTCACTATAACAAGATTACTTGGCACATTATAACAGGAAGACGCTGAAATCGAGCGAAATTTAAAGAATTTGGGCGTATATACGTAAATGTATTCAACACGTAGATACAGCAACAACTTATGCTTCATATATTCATAGCTCTGATTGATTATGTTATAACAGACGAAAATTTTTACATAAGTCCAATTGTTTGATAGTCACCTTTCGTAAAAATTTCGTATTAGGGATCCCAGGTTGCGAATAATAGATTATTTAGAATTAATAGAATAAGAGTGAGAAAAGGGAGGAATTTGCTAGGCGAAAGAGAATTTGTTTGCAATACTCATCTCCGAGTAAAAAATAATAACTCATTTAGCAGGAAAATAAATATTTTACTTCAAATCAACGTTTCGCGATTTCACGGAACACAACTTCGGGAATGAAATTTGCACGTTCAGTTGTATTTACTTCCAAGGTAACTGTTCTTCAAGGTTAAAGCTGGGTCGGTGGTGTATTTAAATGTGATCCTCCAATTCGATATTTGTCCTCGAGCTTGCTTACGTCAATTTGGATACGCATGGCATTCCAATGCGAAGATGTTCTGTGCTGGCTAACTGATCTGTTTTCTTACCCAAGAGAAAGAGATATAATGCTCATCATTTTTCTGGACCGTTAACAGAAGCGAATTACAAAATAATGATAAAAACATATCTTATGTACTGTGCGTTTGGATGATTCTTTCAACATTGATTATATATTTACACTAAATATAATAGAAAAGAATAACTATGACACTCATTTTCATAAATAGTATTTTCTAGAGTTGTTGGGTATAGAAAATTTACCAGATGTGTAAATGAACAGTTTATCTACGAATGGATGGTTACTTGAAGATGTTACTCAAAGGAAATTTTTAATTGGTTTTTCATACAGTGTGATTAACTGATGCGAAAATATTCGCCAAAAAACAGAAGAAAGTCATCCATGAGGGTTTCAGATAAACATTGTCCGACTTACACTTCTCGATATAAGTATGCCTGATTCCATTTCCTTAATATTTTTCCTTTTACCGCCTGTATAAGACAACTGAATCGCTTAGAAGAATCTAGAGGATTCAAAGTTGTCACACAATAAAGGTGCAGATCAAGTTGACTCTGTAACTTACCTTTTTCGTCCGTCTGTGGATGAATGGACAGTTTGTGATGAAATAGCTGTTAAGCTTCGTAACGACGAATTCTCCATCCCTTTACGAATGCGTCTATCACCAGTATCAATTCTCGAAATCTGGTGTTTAATAAATTACTGCGCAGTATCGTCTAACAAGTATCGTTTCTATTTAAGCTTCCTAATCGATATCAAACAACATTTCGCATTTTGCTCCTTCCTTAACACTATATTCGTTCACCATTGCAAATTAATAACACAAGTCGAAGATTTCCGTCGGTAGTATAGTATCGAATTAGGCATGAACAAATCCTGAAATCAAAAATAGATTATTTATTGGACAGGAAGAGAAAATGCTTCGATTTTTTCTTACGGAAGCTCAGCCATAGAGAACAAAATTAAAATTAAAAATTATTGTTTTATTAGTAAAATCTTGATTTAATAGCATTTTTATATAAGAGAGCAGAAATGAGAATGACCCTCACTCTTTTCTTAGATGGATCGATTACAATCATCTGTAAGTTGTTAATTCTTACAATAAATATTTTTGGAAAATTTCAGTCTTGAACGCATGAATTCCATTAGTTTCCTTTGGAGTCGTGATGGCACTGATGCTCGTGGGATTTTCTGGATTCTTGATTGTGATGATGATGGTGATGATGGCTATGGTTGGACCACGCAACATCTCCAGGTTTCTTCTCAGAAGATCCAGACGTATGACATCTCCATCCGTGAGATTTTTCCCCAGACTCGTCCGAACATCCCTTATTCCACTGCGTATTTCTGCATTTCCAACCTTGAGATTTCTCGCCTGATTTTTCTAAAGATCCCTTATTCCACTGCATATTTTGGCATTTCCAACCTTGAGACTCGCCTCTGCTGCAGTGGCTATGCTTTTCGGATCCTTCACCTTGCTGTTTCGAATGACACCCTGACTTCTGCATAATCTACCCAAGGAAGATAAACAATGCTTTCCTAAGTAACCGGAAAATATTAATAAATATATAGTAACATAGTAAAATATTTCTATTCATTTCTTGGAAGAACAGGCGTTGCTGCGATGATATTTGATGATTTTGCAATGAAACAACGCCTTACTCTAAAGATTGTGTAGGGAGAGAAAAGATGAAATACTTCTGGGAAAAATGTAAAAGATATTTCTGACTTGAATTAACTCAGATTGTAATACAAGAGAATAATGTTCATTCTCTAACTATTAAATAGAAAGTGACATTCATTAGAGTGGTTAGGAAAAGTAAAATTGAGTTTCTATCACAAACCAAACTTTGCACCTAGTCCACCGAAATTTTTTTGGCATTGATGGAAAATTTCAATCTATTTGTGCGCCAATGGAAAACTTAGAAATGCGCGCCCTTCTCAGTAAAAATTCTGCAAATGTTACAGTTTTAGTTTTGGTCAATAGAAAAATATTATGTCGATTCTCATTGCAAATTTATTACTCTTGTTGCCATATTAAATAAAATACCGCGTTGTACCATGCAGCCTCATATAAATTTTTATTGGCAATCTTTGCGTCCTCCTTTGTGTTTCGCCCGGGCATTTTCCCCGCTCTAGTTATGGTCCTGGGTATTGTGCGGCTTTTGGTTTATGCTCCTAAACAGAATAAATGTCGGAGTTCTGCCAAGAATCAGAAGTGAAGTTTCGTATTAATATATCATTCAATTAGTAAGAGGTTTAGGAGGTATTACCTGGCTTGTCTGATATCGTTTAATCCTTTTCTTTTCTTAATAAATTCCAACTTTTAATAAATGAAAAGTTACAATAGAAAGTTTCAGTATTTTGTCTGAACCCTGATAGAGGTCAGCAAATTAATTTAAAATTAGGTATGATAAGCATTACTACCCTAATTTGCGTTACGGAGTCCAACTTTCATCTCTTGTTAACTTTACCGGCTCTCTGTGTTTGCCTTCCTATGGAAAACAATCTATTTGTAGTTTCATTGTTTCCGTAATTTAAAACTCATTTAATTATTTTAATGCGATGATATGAAAAGTCAATGTAAACAGTTTCTTAATTTTTCTTAATCTTTTCTAATTAAGTACGTTAGGTTGAAGAGCGTCATGTATTTTAAATTAACCAAAAAAATGATAAGAATTTATATCCTTAAACCATTAGTTGTCATCTGAATTGCAAATTCAGAAAGACATAGAAGATATGTTGGGGAATAATGGACGAAAAGCGGTGCAATAGAGAACCCCAATCTTCGATTTCATAATCATCACCAAAAGCTCCAAAATGAATTTTCCTGTGGCAGAAATATCCGTTTAAGGGTAAAATTTTGAAAACGCTAGGCTTACAGTAGCAGAGAGTCTCTGTTCTCCCCTTGGAAGAAGTTTTTAGAAGCAGCGCCTTTCTAAGAATCCGCTGATGAATGTAAGCGGATATTGATTTAATAGCAACCTTATATATCTTGGTCGAAATTTAATTCTCCTTTAATCGGATCACGGTCAATTTCTGGTTGACGCTATGCACACAGTGATTCCGAGTCCAAAAATGATTGCAACTGTTGTGAGTTACAACTTCCTAAAACATCCCATATCAGATGCTAAAAACAACTAGCTAACCAACTCTTGGAACCTTTAATTTGTGAAAATCTTACATCTCTAATGTCTCATTCACACCAAAATAAACTATATTATTATGCTAATAAGTATGAGGACAGGATATAGTTCACTCACGATTATTTTCAACGAACTGTTTCACAATCGCTGTATCTCCCAATAGCTCTCACTGGACGCACTGGACTGAAGATCTGTAACTCCGTCGCTTTTAAAGCGATTTCATCAACCTGGATGCGTATTGGCTTAGCTGCTAGTTTTTTTTTACGTTTTTATCCGATTGGTCCGGACATGGGGAGAAATCCTTAAGCCCCTTCCCCTTAGTCGATGGTATAGCGTTACACCTTACCCGGCTTCTCCGATAGTTACGTAAGCTTCTAGGAACGCGTGAAAACTTCCAGTGAGGGCAAACATGAAGAAGACGTGATGTTTGTGAGTCACCGGCTACATTCAACATCACATGCTAACATGGAATGACAGTAGATTCTCTAAAGGTTCCAAATACCTGATTGGTTTCCACGATTTTCGGTTTAGTAGGTTTTGATGGTGCCTGTCACTCTTGGTACGAATTTAACTTCTTAAAGCATCCTTGGAATTCATTTGTACTATATTACAAGTATAAATTTTCAAAAGTTTGTTTGTGAGCAGATAATAGTTACAAAAAACAGAATTTGAAGACGAGGGGAATACTTTCAAGATTAAAAAATACAGGCGCGCAACTATATTTAAAATGCAAATACCAAGGAAAACTTAAGAATGCTTAAGTAAAACTTGTGAACGTATGAATGCTCCTGTACGATTATGAATTTGCCTAGCCATGATTAAAGTTTATCTGTTCATTCTCGTATAGCCCCGTCTGTTTGCAGCACTGTGCCAGCAATTAGATTGCACAGCGATTGGAAAGGGTAAGCAAGGGTTACGTACCTGCCAAAATAAGGGTAATTTATGAAAAAATTGGACAGCTACATTTTAAGAAAGAGAAATTAAGGTGCTCAATGTACAATAAACAAGGTACGCTTGCAAATTGAGCTTTACGAAAGATAAGTTACGGGTCTCATTTTAGTAGGCCTATAGTACAGGATTTCTTTCTCTGTAATTAAATAATGCATTCGGTTAACTTACTCAAAGGAGGTAAATTATATTCCCATTAGTATTATGAAGAAGGTGAAAACATTTTTGTTGAAAGATCAATTTGAAGTATATTACGATTTAAGTTTCAAGTTTTTATAATTATATGATATTTTAAAGAAAAGCAGCTACTTCTACTCAATGTCACCTCGGAAATCCCTTCCAATAGATACCTACTGAGAGCCTAGCCTAGTACAGCATTATACCACGATTGATTGAGCACATTGAGTTTTGCGTTTAGTTATTTTCTCGGCCTGATGTCGCACAAAATAAATAATTTAGTAGATGGAACTTGAAATCTTTTTCGTGGGTGTAATTTCGAAGTTTGTCAGTTGAAAATGTGATTTACGCAGCACATACGTGCTCACGAGTGATCTTTAAAAAGCATACTCTGTAAATGGTTTCCTCAGTCGCTAATCTCTTCAAAGCACCGCTTTAGAGATGGGGTTTTGGTGTCTGATCTTGAGAAGTTTTCTTTTGTATAAAGTTACCAATTCTTTTGCAAAAGCTGCATCTGCAGACGTGTGTCGCTTGTAACCCCAGAGTTGCCCCCGTCTTCACATGGGATCTTGATGGAAAATAATCAATTCCACGTTATTTAATGTATAGTATACAAGTAAAAACTAAAAATATGTTGCTGTCATCATGGAAACGGTCCTAAGCCTGCGTAAAATGCTATGTAGAATCAGCCGCGAGCGTTGAAAATATTGGCTGCTTGATATTCGGAGATGATTTAAAAGGATCAATTTTCATCGTGTTTTTTCACCCATAATGGGTGATAATTGGCTAAAATTAAGGTGTCAAAGTAATCCTGGTTCCTAACTTCCAGAAGAACGAAACCTTTAAAAATATTCCAAGGTATTCTAACTTCAAAATTTTACTTTAGTCAAATATAAAAATTGAAAGAATGTAAGCTTAGGAAAGGTGTAAAATCAAAGAGGAATTAAAAAATAAATCTTTTAATTTCTCAAATTTACTTGAAGTCATTCGTTCTAAAAGAATTTCTCTTATGTTCAGATAATTTCATATCTTTAATGCTATGCACAAATATATTTCGCTATAAGCATAAATTAATCTTTAAACTCAGTAAATATTAGTCTTTCGATTGAAATGTCACAGCGAGCGATGCAGCAGCTGCTTTTTGAGCGTCCCTTGTCGAACTATGTTGTTTGTCGTTAATGAAGTCAACTAAGAAGAGAAAAATATGATAAATATGATATGATTATAATCCATTGTATTTGTATCTAAAGATAATACAACATTATATTCTCTAAATCAATTGAGGCTGGTACAGGTCGACTGAACTTTTTACTTACTGTGATATGTAGGTAGTCTTTCGCAGACGAAAAACACAAAAACATATTGAAATACTGTGCAGTTATTCCTCGTTTTCCATAGAGTGCACTCTTCTCTGTATCTAAAAATAATATAGGGCTCCGGGGACAGCTTATCATAGCCTTTGACCTTGTAATTCAAGGTGTTTGATTAGATGCAATTCAATAGATAGTTACTTTCGACACGCTCAACATGAATTTATTTGAATTTGAATCTTTATGAATTCTCTTTATCTGATTATTTGATAAAAATCTCTCAGCAACGCAATTTCTAGAGAACAAAAAGATTGGATTTTCCTAAATTTAATGGCTTTCATCTCAATCATCATGATTTCCATCAATGTTAGGAATAGTATTTCCTTTACATTATTTTGTGGTAAAGACTGTCGGTATATCTTTTGATGGAAGAAACGCAAAGTTCTGTTCTCTCTCGAATCTAGCAAGGAGAACGTCAGGTTTGTGTAACACGGATTTACACGAAAATTTCAGGACACTTTCCTTGCACCAAAATAACAGCCGTGTCCGGCCGTTCAACTCAATGCGCCTTTGTTTATGCAAAATTTGCAACTGAAAATCGAAGTTAGGCAACCATGCGACACACGTGCATTGCGATAGATATAGCGAAATTTTCCACCTAGAAAAAGATTTATCCCGTTTTTTTACAAATAATTTAATTTGATTTTGATTGAGTTGAACGGCCGGACACGTGTCTGTTATTTTGGTGCAAGGAAAGTGTCCTGAAATTTTCGTGTAAATCCGTGTTACACAAACCTGACGTGCTCCTTGTTAGATAGTATTCGTCGAAAATTTTTTCGAAACAAAACTAAACGACAATATGAGCGTTAATGATACTTTTGGTAGTAATTTGAAATAATCAGATACAATTTTGGACTCGATTAAACGAATAAAGCAACTGCGGTGTCGTTAGAATGCCTTGCATAAAGGGTTACCTGCCTTTTATAAAGGAAACTAAAATGAAGGATTCATCATCATTGAGCATGTCGTAAAATCTCGTCTGCCGCAATAAATCGACATCTATTATAGAATGACAATACTTTTTTACTGGAGCTTCAGGAAAAGTTATTAATTTTACAAATTTGCTGAAACATGATTTTCACCCATTTTCTATAATTTTATAATAATTTCGAGGCACTTAAAAGTCTCCCATCTCTCCTTAGCCATACTGTTTTCTCGTAAAGAACCTACGTGTTCGAACTTGCAGTATCACGGTGACAATGAAGACAAGTTAATGAATGTGGCCATGAAACTTCGGTTATTGTCCTCTGGAATACTCACAGTCTTGTGACCGGAGGAATGACGTAATACGGTCACGCGCTCCTGCTTCGACGCAGTCAGGTGCCTTTGTAAACTAATAGTCGCATGACTTTATAGCTAGTATCCCCGCATGCTGTGAAGTAATCAATGGTTGCAACTGAGGAGAATAATATCAAGTTTTACATCAGGTACCTTAAGACCTTATCATATCGAGCTAATTTACGATTGATTCATATTTCGCCTGTTGATTTTCTTAAAAGTAAAAATTAACTTCGTATCGCGACAGATACAGTGCTTACGTAAGTATAACCGGCGGGGTGGAACTATATATGGGCCGGTTTGAAAGATGTGCTTCGCAAAGTGGTTGCAGCAGTGGAGAGAGTTACGTCGATCGGGAGTCCGAGAACGTTGTGAGTTGACTTAAAAACCCTAAAACCCCTTGCCTTAAACTTCTCAGTGATCTTAAACCTAAAAATAATAAAGGTATTTACGCCATCTTTGCGGTAATGTCGAAACCTTTTGTAAATATTCAGTAGAATTTTCGGATCTTTTCGTGTGTAAAGTAATTAAATAAATCCCTGCCAACCATTCGGATGGCGTCATTATGTATTATTATATATAAAGCAAATGTCTGTCCGACCGTCCGTCCCTCTATTTATCTCAGGAACAGCTTGACTTAGAGATCTGAAACAAACTGCATTGGTGTTAAATTTTAAACAATGAAGTTGTGCGGCTAAATCCCAAGGAATAACAAGTGTGAAAAATAGCGACATGACAGGGACTCGAACCCAGGTCTTCCACTTACCGGGCAGGTATTCTATTTCAACCTCATTAATACTGTCAGTATTTGTCATCAGTACTGCTGATGTTGCCAGTGAAGCGCGTCTGTTATGGATCCTCGCAAATGAAATTGTATCGCTATAATTATAACATTCAATGTAATTTTAAGCGTAGTCTGTAGATGAAGGACTGGTTAAAAACGAGAGCAGAGTTTGTCTTGTTGCAACAACTACTTTCGTTTTTTTATATTATTCAATTTGATGCCATCATATCGAATCTTCAACAAGCGGCACTTGAATGACCCTTTCCAGGTACCTCCTCGTCAGCGTTTCAAAAACTTCACCAGATAAACCTCATTTTCATTAAATCACTGTTAGTGACATTAGTGCATCACTATTAGAGTAAGTAAAAACTAATTAGCATCTGTGAAGCCTTTATTCGGCCTCAATTTCGGCAATTTTTTCCAAGATATTTGGAGCATGTAATCGAGAACATCTCGATGACAACTGCCAAATATTTACGAACTGCGGAAAAAAGCTATACTTAGGTGTAGTATCGAATACTTTAGCTCTCAAAAACATATTAAACCCGCAGTCAATTTCTTGAGAATGTTCACGTGAACGATATTGTACTAAATTCTTCCGTTTTATGTTATTATATCTAACAAGATGAGTTCATCGCATATGATCGGTCGCATGGGATTCTAAATGTATAAATATTACATCATATTTGCACTACTTCACAAAGAATAAAATCGGCAAAAAGCCTTCCGTAAAATAGAAGAGAGTTATAGCAAGTCGATCAAGATAAACTTCATTTTAGTTGATGTTCGCACAACGGCTCCGCTTGACGAGCTGGTTAATGACGTAGTAATGATGTCCCCAGCCTACTCTGAAAGTATCCTTTCCACCCCTCAGTGGAGGGTAGAAGGGATACTGATGCCTCAAAATCTGAAAATCCGATCAACAACACCGGCCGTCAATACTGTTTCGTACATCTCACACGACCAGTTATACTGTCATTCCGATAAGGTGATGACAGTACTCATTGATCTGTACGGCGTGTCTTTAGGGATGAATACACAATGGATGATAGCTACTTAAAGGAAAAAGCCGTTAGAGACAGCGCGTTGAGGAGCTGCATTAAAGGACTAGATTCGCAGCGTGAGTTTTTGCAAAAGTTAGGAATAGTGCAGAGCTATCAAGTGATTTCTGTATTTGTGAGGGAATATTGCAAACAAGGGAACGGAAGTTATATACTCTCATTTTTATGGAGGAATTTGCTTTCTCAAATTGATCGATATCTCAAATCAATTGAGTTTCCTGCAATCACTTGTTATGTCTGAAGGCAATTTCAGGTTCACCAAGTCATCAATTGTTCTAAATAATATTCTATTGAAATAAAGGCAATGCTTGCCTAAAGTCTACCTATATGACAACATCACCCATCATAAATTTATTTGACCTAAGGTCTTGAAGTGTTCTAACTAATGCCTACCATCTTTCAGCCACTATGCAGTCATCCTTAATGGTTGCATTGCTATGCTGAAGCAACTACCCCTTGCTTTAATCCCACCTAGTTCAGAATTTCTTTGACCAGGTGTGGCTTATTTTGTAAAATGTATTCCATTATTTCTATTTCTTGCAGTTTATATCACAAAATATTTCACTGCCAATGTCATTATTGCTGAAATGTCTTTTTATTTTTAGCAAGTCATTTTGCTTGATACCTTTTTCAATCCTTGAAAGAAATATTTTCTAAAAGAAACATTAGGTATTTTACATGTATTTGAGAAATCCCCTCCTAATGGAAATACTCCTTTGGATACTTTTCAGGTTTAAACTGTGATGACCAAATGATAGCAATCGATATATTAAATAAACTCTCTCAAAATCTCTGATCTAAAAAATATAGGCATTTGAAATATCTCCTTTTAGGGTTAATGCATTACAAATCTTTATCCCATTTTACTAATATTTCCACTGGAAAAAGAAAGAGATATGTAGAGCAAAGAAGACATCAAGAAAGATTACATTGGGGTCAATCCTCTTACTTTAGGAATAAATCTAGAATTTCTTGGTCATTTTAATAACCTCAAAAAGAATAAATTGAAGAGAACATTTTACTTAAAACAAGCCGTAGTTTTAGGATAATGAGTTCTATATAGGGGCTAGATTTCAAATTTTCTTTCTTTGTTTCACAGAAATAGACTACAGACTACTGTAAGAATAGTCAGAGAAGGAAAATAATGGGTTGCCATTCTCATGGACAGAGCCATCATGGCCAGAAGTGGAAAAACTGCAAAAAGCAAAGAAGTTGGAACCAAGGATGCCATAAATCCCAAGGGCATCACAAGCCCTTTCCAAGCAGCAGTGATGTTAGAATATTGATGCACAAGAAACACATGCATCATGACCACCAAGGAGATTTCCGTCATAATTTCTATCATCCTGTCCAACATCATTTTTATAGCTGTTTGGGACGCATTCATGGGTTCAATGGTCACCATGCCCATCTCCATTGTCACCATGGGCATGGATATAACCAATGTCGGGATGGGTCTAACCACATCTCTAGCACTTTGGTTGAGGGATCAGCAAATGTTCCTCAACCATCTCAGTCATGCAGCTATCACCATAATCAACACAAAAATTGTCATGGTAATAAAACTATGGTGGACAAAGCAGTGGGTACTGAAACTGAAAATAACAACCAGGATTCTACTTGAGGTAATTATCATGTTCTAAAAATCTTTTCCCAGCAAAATATTGTTACTAACTGCTCATTTCTGTGCTAGTTAAATGATTTGGGTGTTATTACAGCCATTATGGCAGATAAAATATTTATTTAAACTTACAGCATTTGAAGGAGTAATTTTAATACTAATTCACACATAGTGAAATTACTTAAAAAACTTTCAAGCCTATTTCGTAGGTTATTGATATTACTCTTCTTTAAATAACTCTCTATTTTGTCACAATAAACAGTAAACACTATAACAGTTTGCCATACAGATAAGCTATAAAAGCAGCTTTATCATGGACTGTAATCTAGTCATATATGGTTAAAGCAAACTAATTTGGTACGTCCAGTTTTGAAAGGACTAGTTTGTTACAATTCAAAATAAGCCTCTTCTCCACGTTCACAACTTTAATTCTAGCATTATATTTAATAAACTTCAGTGATAAACTAAATTATTTTATTACATGAATTTATATCTCTTAGATAACAAACAACTTCAAGAAACTCAGACTCAAGAGAATCTAAAATATTTGTAATATATCCCAGGAAACAAATTTTGAAGAGTGCAAATGGTATTAAATAAATAAATATATTTGACAAAAGCTTTTAAGTGCCAATCATTGTTTTTGATTTTTACCCAAAGAAAGACAAAAATGGGAGACTAAAAAATGTATGTGCAAGTAGCAGTTGATTATAATTTGGTCTTATTTGTGAATTGTGCAAATTCAAAATGAATATTTCCAATGAAGGAGGTCATTAACGCAAGGTAAGACTGAGTAGTGTGTGAGATATATTTTTTAAATATGTCATTTTGAAAAGGGCATAGTTGTTATTTGATAGCTGAAATAAGTTTTTATAATTCCTGACTAACTCTGTTTCTTTTTCTATGCCTTCAGATTTTGGTATGATGGAAGAATACACAATACGTGGAAATATATAAAAAACTTGCCTGATGTAGAGACTCTAGAAGATACAGAAATGTTAATAAATGAGTTGCTAAAATATACAAAGTGTTTTGTTTTATTACATTTATTTAGTATTAAACATAAATTAAACAAATACGAATCTATAAGCAAAAGGAACACAGCTGTGGTAAGACATTAGAGTTAGAGAAAAGATCCAAATAGCTGTTGTTTGCAAGCAAACTAACCATTGAAGAATTCCCACCAGCAGGGGTTGTGGTTCTCAGTGGTCATGCTTTGCAAGTATTGTTCTCAATACTTATTTTGGCAACTATGTTGCCATCTTCAGGAGAGAAGAATAGCCAGATGGCAACATAGTTACCAAAACACCTATTGAGAACAATACTTGCAAAGTGCGACCACTGAGAACCCCAACCCATGCTGGTGGGAATTCTTCAACGGTTAGTTTGCTTGCAAGCTAAGGCTATTTGGAGCTTTTCTCTAACTCTAATTTAAGCAAATGCGGAATACCTCACTCTGCAAATCCTCCCTCTCAGACTTATGAAAAAAGAGAATAAATATCTGTATTTAAAATTGCCTAAATCCCAAAATTCTGTACTAAACAAGGTGAAAAAAGGAATATGTTTGAGGACCTCGGGCGGCAGGTTGTGCCACTAAATGTGGAGACTGTCGTCTTGCTCACAAAGCATTCCCTTAACAGTGTGAGAGAGATGTGGCACGGTAGTTCAGTGGTTAGAATACCTGCCCGGAAAGTGGGAGACCTGGGTTTGAGTCCCAGTCGTGTTGCTATTTTTCACACTTGTTATTCCTTTGGGATTTTCGTAGGTTTTCAATCTACTAAGTTACCTTCCTTTCCTTTATCCTAATCATAATAATTTTTTAAAATTATATTTAATAAAAATATCCTGAGGTTCACTGTCATCACAGTGTGGCTGGCATCTAAGGTATTTCAAACTGTATGTTATAGAAAACTACAATTATTATGCAGCTACAAAATCACTCTACCCTTGGGAAACTTAGCCTCCACTCCTGTTATTGAGGAAAAATCTTTATGCGAAAGTTCAATCTTTTCTCTTATAGTAAAGAAAATCATTGCTTATGTTTTTCTTCGTTTATCTCCCTTTTTTAAGCATTTAAAGCGTAATTAAAATGATACTAAAGCATGGAGAAAGAAAGGGAGATTTATTAGCCATACTCAAAAAGAATAATTAGACTGCCTAACATTCAGTTAATGGCTTTGGCAGCAGTATTATGAACAATTACTTGGCTGGAGAACCATTGTTATTACTTCCTGACTACATAAATAAATAGTAAATTACATCTTATGAGCAATACCCAACCATTTCATAAATTAGCAAGTATTATTTTTATATATTGGATACTGAAAAATAAACTTTGAAAACAGTGATAAGAGAATAAATACGTGGATGAGTCTCTCTTTTGCAAATTAAAGGTCGAATATATACTTCAACAGAACTTGTAAAATCTTTTTTCAAAATGTTCTAATCAATTAGGTGTTTTTCAGAGAATATCAACAAAAGCTATTACAGATTATGTATTTAAAAACAAAAGTCTCAAATAAATCACTGAAAACATCTTTTTAATTTAGGCTTAATTCTTTTGATTGACTGCTCATCTTTTACTTAGACAGTCAAGCTCACAATGAAAATATTAGGGCTTTTTTGGTACTACATGATAAGTTACTCACTACATTTCTATAGCATTAAAATAGAAGGAACAAGTAAGATATAATCCACTACCTTAGTCTTCACCTCGTGGAACCTAGCTATTTCATAATGAAAAGAAATGCAAGCAGAATTCCAGTTCTGACAAATTTTTACTCAAAAACAGACTCAATTTTGATGCAAGAGCATCAGGTATGATAAATAAACCAAAAATCACACATATACACCCTTGAAATATTGGCTAAGAGAACCCATGTTTGAAGATGTGAATTAGATGCCTTGGAAATGTTAGAAATCATCCAACACATTGTTGCTACAACTTTGCAAACAATCACTTATTCACAATTAATGAGTGACCCCTCCTCCTCACACTTCAATTTTTAATTTAATTAATTTTCTTCATTTCCTCTTAGCCAAAATCTCAAGGATATATAGGTATATTTTTCTGATTGTCATATCAGGCCTGATGGTGATGCTCTTGCATCAAAACCAGTAGTCTGTTTGTGAATAAAAATTTGAGGAAACTGGGGTAGTGTGTGCATCATTTCATAATGAATGAATTTGTAAGATCTCTCAATCATTCTATAAAACAAGTTAGAAATTAAAATCAAAAAATATTTTTGGGAATTCTTTGCTAATTAAATTTTGGTAGAGCAGCAACAAAATGCCATATTAAAACACAATGACAGGGTGGATGAGAATGGAGGCATGAAAAATAAATAGCACAAAAACATTTGGCTACATACAAACAGTTTTAATAGAGAGCTATGTGCTTTCTACATTAGAAATGCCTTCTTCAATATTGGACACTGTACTGCAATATCATCCAACAAAAAGTTTGCTGATACAGCATACTCAAGCTGAGAATTACTTATCTTTTCAGGCATGATCTAAGCACCAATGAATATTGATTTTTCAATGCAATGAGCATAAATTGACATACAGTACTAATATTTAGTACTTTTGACTAATAATTACATTTTAAAAATTAAATGATGGTATATTTATATCATACACTTGGAAGATAACAGGGTGTAAACATTGTAAAAATTTAATTAGTTCATCATATTTAATAGTGTTAAAATATATGTTATTTTGGAAAACTAACAAGCAAAAAAGTCTAATAGAACATCACAAAAGTAAACTTTGTACAATATAATTAATAAGCTTCAGTATCTGGAAATTTAATATATTTGTATATAACAATTTCTCCACACTATCACAGATCCATAATATATATTAAAAATGCCCAATTAAAAACAAATGCATACAAACCTCCACTGAGCCTTCCAAAAGGATGAAATCATAGCTAATATTATTAGCTTACAAACATTTTTGTATAAAAAATTTAATATTTCAGTTAACATCAGTGAATAAAGAATTTGACATTATGCTTTGCCAACAATAACAAGATTGTACAAACCTTTTAATGGGAACAAATTCATACTATCAACCATATCAGCAAAATTTTGCTTATTAAAACTGCACTTGAATATGGCATGCCTCAAACACCTGCATATGTATGCTAGAATAATTTGCATGACAATAAATAAATTTCTGAAATAAGTGGAGTCAATATATGTTAGTTTCCTGAAACTGATATCAGTATTAAAAGTGTAAACTTGAAACTTTAAAACATATGTCACTAAATGTGATATGTGAAAGTATATTTGGTATCTTTGAGCCTTTCAAACTATTTATACTCTAAAAGCCACTGTGTTTAAGCATCACATACAATGGAATTTACAGCAAAATGCATGTCAATAATCAAAGCAGCATGACTAGCAGTCTTTACAGCTACCTTTCAATAGCATATTTAGGAATCTTTTACTTCTATAAATAGTCATAGTAAAATACACATTTGATAAAAAGATATTATTATATGTATAATTAGAAAGTCTTAGAGATTCTTATATTTTAGTCTTTAGTCTATATCACTCAGAAGAAATAGTTTTTTATGGAAAACTATTTTTAAAACCTTCTTTAAGTTTTTATCTTTATCAGTCTTCATGAATGTTTCTTCAAAGCGGAAAGCTGCTCCACACAATCACATTTTGCTACAGGAGCCTCCTCTTCCATTTCTTGAACCACCACTGACAGAATTTGTTAAAAGACAGCCTTCCACTCTAGCAAACAAATGAAAAGAAGCTCATGTTCAAATTCTGAATGAAAATTACAAAGCCAAAACTTAAGAGTTAAGATGTATGTAAATCAGAGAATAAGCTGGAGAGCACAAAAAAGAAGATCTCAGAGTAAATATCTTACAATGGAATTTGATACGAAATAAAGAACCTGAAAAAGTGCAAGCACTTTTTAAAAGATCAACTTTTGAAAAACTGTTGTGTTATGGCAAACTCAACTACAAAATCTAAAATACCCTTCAAATATCAAGTAAAGGTGTTATTTTGACTCCCTTCCATTTCTTCTTCTTTCACAAAACTTTCCAATTCATTTCTTTTAGAAGAAAGCCCTGAGATTAGTCAAATATTTTTAAATGGTAAAGGAGCACAAAATTACCATTAGATAATTGTCACTACACCTACAAAATAACAGACATTTGAAATGTTATGACTGTCATGACTCTATTACTATTGATAACATAAAACCAAATATTTCTGAGAAGCAATTACTTGAATGATAATACTTTCTAAAACAATTTTGGCTAACATTCATGTATAACAAGAAAAGAAATGTACTTTGACAACACCTTTTTAGGGACAAATTGTTAAGGAAATAAATCTTTCAAGTTCTTTTTTCAAAGGAATTTACGAGTAGAAAGATTTAGTATTTCCTCAGCGAACTGTTAGAAGAATTCTTTCTCTAGTGTCCATCAGAGTCAGGGTATTGATGATATATACAGTGCAATCTCAGTGATCCAACACATAAGTAACCATTACATACCCAGATTATAAAAAATGACGGATTATTGGAAATGCGCAAATGCACAAAAAAATTTTTAAATATTAATTTAGCAATTAAATGCAATATAACGTTCGCCATGCTCCCATCTGATCTTACTTTCTTAGGTAACTTGTTTTCTTTTTCTGATACAGTAGGCCATGTAACAAAATATTCATACAAATTATGTACAAATGGAACAGATGCACACCTAGATACATAAGATTGAAACAAATACTTACTAATTATTGAAAAATCTTATATTTAAAAGTGACAAAATTATGATAGTCGAAGGGAGGTTGTAAGCCCTGCACGCTGGATTACAGAGATTGTACTGTATTATTATCAATGCCCTGACACTGATGGAAATCCATGAGAGACTTCTTCGAATTCACATGTGTTACTGCTAATTAATGCCCATTTTATTTCCATTATACAACTGTTATAATAAAGTTATTACTCATTAGTTACTTGTGTTTAAAATAAATACCCAAAAAACATGAAAGAATGTAATAATAACAAAAATTTAAAATGAAATGTCTCAATACCTATTCAGAGGTTTTTGTGGGATTATTTTTAAATTTTCATGCATGAATCACATTTTACTTCAAGTATAAGTAAAATATAATCACATGTATTAAAAATTGTATGTTCTATACAACTGAGAATTCATTTTTAAACAAGGATGAGACAATACGTAAATAATTATTTCTCTAACAGAAAAACAAGAGAAGAAAGGTTTAATGCAACAATGGGTCAACCCTAACTTCTCCACTAATAACACAAAAGCTTCGCAATTAACATGCTGACTTCTGACTAAGTTTATCTGTTTTAAACTATAAGCCAAGTTGCTTTTTTTACATTTCAAAGTTTGAGAATTTAAAAATCAATAACAATGCCAAACAACCATATACTGAAAAAATTAATTAATAAAAGAAAGTTCATTATTCCTATTAAAATTTCTTCTATACCACTGTGTAACAAGACTGGATAGAATACGAGGGCTGAATAATAAGTACACGTGTTTAGGGACTGATGGCACCACTGAAACAAAATGTGTATGCCATAATTTAACGCCATCTTTAGATATATGACAGTCACAAATTTAGACATTAATCAAGTAGTTTTGTTTTGATAGCTGTTGAAATTAGTAAGTTCGTGTTTGCTTGCCACCATGGAGAAAGAGCAATATCGATCAGTGATTCGATTTCTTTTTTTGGATGGGAAGACATGTGAGGAAATCAAGGTGAAGTTGCATGCTATTTATAAGGACCATGCACCTTCGATGACTACCATCAGATATTGGTTTAATGAATTCAAGCGTGGCCGAACGTCCGTTTTTGAGGAAGAGCGCCCAGGCCGTCTGATTGAGGTGACTACGGAGGATATGGTTAACAAAGTCCATGATATCGTGCTAGCAGATTGCCTTGTGAAGATCAGAGAAATTGCTGACACTGTAAACATCTCAATTGAACGCATACAAAGTATTCTACATGAAAAATTGGGCATGAGAAAGCTATCGGCGTGATGGGTGCCGCGTTTGCTCACAGTGGAGCAAAAACAGAATCGCATGACAACTTCAGAGCACTGTTTGGACATGTTTAAGCACAATCCAAAAGAGTTTCTACGTTGTTTCATGACTGTTGACAAAACATGGATCCGTTACTACATGCCAGAAATTAAAGAACAGTCAAAACAGTGGATTGAGTTTTTTGGGATTTGCGAGGCATCATCTTCACTGACTATTTGGAGAAGGGAAGGACAATCACGGGGCAGTACTATGCAAAGGAAAAAGTGCTCTTCCATCGTTAAAAGTTAGAATATCACTGGACTAAATGTATTTAGTTGAAAGGAGACTATATTGAGAAATAAATTTAAAAGAAGTTAAAAAAATGCGTTTTCTTGCCTAACACAGGTACTTATCATACAGCCCTCGTAGACCAAATATTTTCAGCATAAGGAAGAGAAATAGAATTATCCAAATAACTTGTTATCAGCAGTCAATGTGTTGATACCACTGCAGAGAATTTGACTCTTTTTGATGGTTACAAACACCAATTAAGTTATTTTTTCCCTGTATCTTCCAATGTTTTCAGGGACCATTCATTAATATGACATCATAATTTCCTTTCTTGGATAACCAACAATAATTTCTCATAAATCTGAATAATAATGTCAAATACAGGTAACTCAAACAAATACTGTGTCCAAGAAGTAGTATTAAATATATATTTACATAGCATATTGGATTTGCATGGTTTGCAAGGGCATTGGATTACAAAACACAATACTGCAGAGGTTTATTTCAATATACATGCATTGATGAATATTTACCCAGTAAGTTTAGAGTCATCTTCTTCTGCAGCCATTACTACTTTTAAACCCTTTTGATCAGGAATATCATCATCTTCTTCAGCCATTAGGAACATAGCCTCTTCATAAGTAGGAGGTGGGGCTTCTTCCGCAAGGCTATCATCACCTTCACTAGTGCCCATTCCAGTAGTCCAAGTACTGCATCCTACCAGTCCATGAGGATGGACATGGTATGGTCCCATTGTCATGGTTGATACACCTTGTCCAGTCATCACACCACCTCCACCTTCAAACAATTTGTTTTTGAGGTATAATAAATCACTTAATTATAATGCCTGCATATCTAGGCATCGTCCTGAGGGAGCACAAAGTTAATTTAAAGAATGTTTATATTGAGACTAGGACTTTTCCAGGCATTAAAGATGTTTGGTATATTTTACTTGAAAACCAGGATTTTGAAGTGTGCATATATAAGTATGTATGTACCTAAATATCAGTAATTATGAATAACGTAGCTAAATAGGAATTTAAATAGATAATATGTACCTAAAATTACAGAAAAAGCAAGAGAGCAATTACACTAGCCTGCAGATCAGGGAACAGCTTACAAACCCTATACAGAGAGTATCTTTTTGATGGCTACGGGCCAGTTACGGCAGCAAAGAAGCAGGATAAGATTAACCCTCAGTTATAAGCTTTTTTGTGCAAAAGATTATCACCATTTCTCTAATCATACAATTTTAATTCCCCCCTGCCACACGCCGAAAGGCGGCTTGTAGGGTATTGATGTAGATGTTTAATGCAATAAAATTACAATTTAAACCTTTGTGTATACATAGTTGAAATTTAAAATTTAAAACCTGCAAATAAGCACAATAGTGTGAATTTAACCAAGTGCAGTAGGGCTCAGTACAGGTGTAGGTTGCAATCTAACGGCATTGTGATTTTCTTATTCCTGCGATTGATGTACTATGATCCTTTAAAGGTAAATAAAAACACTTACTGTTTAATAGCAAAAGATTTCTATCAGGCATTATTTGCAATTATTAATAAATTTAATTTACTCCGGATAATTAAGTAATATTAATGTAAACGATGTTTTGAACGATAAAACACGATACATGAAAAAATTAAAAGTACATTTACAACTGTTTTAGTATCTTAAACCGAACGAAATTTTCGGACTTAATGAAAATAAACAGCACCTCCGCATTGAGCTAGGTAGCAGAAAGCGTAGCTTTTTTTCCTTTAGCTGATATTTGATTAGTCTACGAGCAAAGGTAAGGTACCTAAAGGTTGGAAAGTTGAGAATGTCACGGGAATCCAGCAAATAGGCCTATCTTTTTAACGCCATTGAGTGGTAAAAAAGGGAGCATTTAATAGCTAATTCTTAAAGAGGTTTTCTCAAAACAACTAAATTTATCGTCAGGAATCAACACAATTTTCGTAACACGCGATCTTTCAAGGCAAGATCGCATGAGTTTTAAATCATCTGCAAAAAAGGCAAGTCGATGTGATATTTTTAGATTTCTGGAAAGCAGTGGTTAAGATCCCACACCATAAATTATTATACAAATAAAAACTTTCTGGTATCAATGGAAAGTAATGAACAAGACAAAGGAATCTTTCCGACTGAGAACAACGAGCAGTATCGAATCTTATTAGTGACCTAGGCGTCCCGCAGGTTAGCGTAATCGAACAGCTACTACTACATAGTATAGTCTATAAACGGCCTTAGTAATCAGATTGATAGTTAAGTTATGATTTTTGCTGATTATTCTCACAACATCCAAGAGAAGTATTATTAGTTATAGAATCTGTGAAAGACCTTGGAGGTAACTCTCACGAATATCTTAATATCGGGTACTCATATCCGCCATGTACACGTATCTGAACGAAGACTTCAACTCATCTTCGTCAAGAGAATAGAATATAGAAGCGAAGATATAGTCCGGTGCCAGAAAGAAGGTTCTTAGAGGACGTAACCGATATTGTGTGTCCCGTAACATAGGCTATCCTGATACTGCGAGGAAGATCGGGGAAATAAAACGCAGAACAAGTCGCTTCAAGTATTCATTTTCTCCGCGAACAATACGCGAAAGTAGAGTCATGTTGCATGCATCACCTTATACTAGCAGGGTACAGATGTAGTAGTAGTAGTATTGTTAAAAGTGCTTCGACTGCTTTGATCATTTCGCACGTAGGCGAATTAGTAGGAAACTCCACCGGGAATCGAACCCTTTCGCCGAAGTCGAACGCGTTGCCCACTTGGCTATCCGGGAGCCCAGGGTACAGATGTACATATGTATGTAGATGTAAGAAAATCCCCGAAGGAAATATCCACAAATTCTTCACAAATGCCCTCAAAAGGCGAGCTGTTTCTAATATTGCGTCTACACACTCGAATTGTTTATTTCACGGTATTCCTGCGGATAAAAAAATCCCTCTCTGATTCGGTGCGAGTAGGAAGAAAAGTTAGAGGCTGCCAATAAAGATAATTCAGATTTTCTCCTCTCCGCCAACTTTCATGGAAATCTTGAAGCCATTGTTCAACTGATTATTATTTCTTAAAAATATCGTTGTTTATTCCAGTTTCATTTCAATGAATATTTCTTCTGGTTTTTGACAAATTTGATTCAAATAAAATATTGGATACTGGCGATACTGGTATCTACAGTTATTAGGATCGGTATCTGTGAATGTTCGTTTCCTTCAACAGATATCATAACGAAAATATTTATCGTACCGATTCTTTTTTTTCAAACGCAATTTAAAAAAAAATTGTAAATGCAGTCCTAGCCTAATAAAAAAGGAATCTGAAGTCTTACAGTTGACGTAGCAAGGCCGAAAGATGGTAACTCAGCATTCTTATCTCAATAAACTCTCACCACGCAAGAAACACCTAGAACGATTAACCACCGCGATTTTACCCTTTCGTAGAATAGCATCGAATCTTTATAGTTGGGCACTGGTTATAATTGTTTAATAAAACATAATGATGAGATATTTAGCGACATTATTCAATAATTTCCACTGCTGTTTCTTCTATAACATCAATCCCGAAACTACGGGATTGGTGTCTTTCTAAATCCGGGATAGGACTATTAGACGGAATCCTTGGATTGCAATCCTTTGGAAAGGGGTACCGACACCAGCTACAAAATATAGTTTTCGATATCGGTTTAGAGGTAGAAATAATATATTAATTAAGAATTTTAATACATATAACTTAAAGAATAGAAATAGCTCATATTATTAATGTGAAACCATAGTAATTTCAACAACTGTTTAAAACACATTGTTGTTAACCAGTAATTGTCCTAAATACAAACTTTATGAAAAATCAACAGAGAAACAGAAAATATTATCAACAGAAAAATCAAAATAAAATATGATCAATAATTAAAATAATTGGTACTTACTACTTAGGCTCACCCGCAGTACTGTGCCGATCTGATGGCAGGCGCTGGAACTAAGACGTCTCCCCACCGGAACCATAACGTCACAAATTGTTTTGGAGACCTCAATCTCCAATTACTGATGTACATTCACCCACTGAATCTCCACTACTACTCGTGCGGGTTTTCATACTGACACGAACGTAGTAGGCATGACATAGATCTACCTAAGGTGCCAAAACAACTTGATATGGTTCCCGTGGGAAGGCGCCATAAGATCGGCGCAGTATTGCAGGTGAGCCTAGGTAATAAGTAATAATATTGTGAACACGGAATGCACCATCAACTGCTAGCGTAAAGGAAATGTGAAAATGTTAGTAGTATTTACAAACATGATCAAACTGAGTAAAATCTAAAGGCAGAATAAAAAAACTAATTCTTTTTTAATATTAACATTCAATTAATGATCCCTTATTATAAGTGACTATTTATAATTTACAGCTATATATCTCTCAGTAGTTATACATTTTTATTTTGGGGCGAATAAAGATTAATTTCCACTGCAACATATTATAATCCGAACCAATTTAGGAAAAAGTAGCTTGATGTCTCATAGCTGATTAACACCAATGATAATGCCTAAAAATTACCAGCGGATTTAAAATTTAAAGATAGGATATGTATGCCAAAATCCATTTCTTTTTTATTTCAGTTTCTGCCCCATAAAATAAAGGAATCTAACCAGTGGACCAATAATATATCTAATGACAAAAACACTACTTGAAATTTAAAAAAATATTCAAAGAAAGAGTTTTCAGAGAGATTACTTGGAGATATAGAGAGAAATTTAAATTAATTTTGCTGGAGAAAAATGTTTCTTCAGAAAGTAGAACCATGAAGCACTTAAAATAAATTTTTTGAAGCTTAAGGATATAATAGGAGGAATCGACGTCATTCATCTTTCTAACTAAAACTTCCTCTACTCGGGATCATTATCACCTCTCAATCACCTTTAACTTTACATTCTTCTCGAAAAAAGAAAATCCACATGATGAACGACAATAATCACTTATTGAGAGAAATCCAGGATGAAAACGTTAAATTTCAAAATTTATCTTCAGATAATGAATCTTACAATCGCAATTTTAGAATATGTATAATCGATAAACATCAAATTCCTCAGACTGCAGATGATGTACCTGAAATATCCTATAAATAAATAACTCTTAAAAAGGTCGTCAAAAAATTAATCAACAAACTGAGTAAATTAACATAAGGTATTTACCTGGATCGGTGGCACTTTGTCCGCCTCCCGATGGAATTGCTTGTCCAGCTGTTCCCATAAGAATATCATACGATGGAGGTAAAGTAAGACAACTAGGGTTCCGAGCTACCACATCATTGCATGGTTGATTGCGGGATTGTTGGGCCAATTCCTACAACCAATATAGAATAGAGCATCGCGCTGCATTCTTTTTCTGAAACTTACAGCTGACAATAAAGCAAATCTTCTACTTTCAACACAGATTGAAATAGTGTAGATATATACAATATTTACACTGTCATTTCTTTAATGAAAACGAGTCAATCAACTGCAATTAATGAACACAGAAGCATGCAATTAAAACTAGTGGCGAAAAATTCGAAATGCTTATTACTATTAAACTAACCCTTAACAGTGCTCTTTGACGCAATAACATCTGGATTAAGTTTTTCTTCCTTAAATACATGACACTCTTCACTGCAACCATAAGCGCGGAGCAAATGAAAATCGGACCAACAAGCCACATATACCCCAAGTTAGAGAATAAATAACCCTGCGCATCTCCAGACGCTAAAATTGTAATGACAGTTCCAACAGCAAATAAAACAGTAGAAAGGGCAAAATAAGAATATGATGTGCAATCACACTGACCAAACGCAGAGTTATTTTCGTAGCAAAAACGATCTACATGTCTGAATCTCTGTCGAGAGTAAGTATTCTCCAGGGCGGATGCCATACAGCCACTATAATGTAGATGACCACCGGCGAGTAACCACAAGCAAAATCTGACTTAACCTTGATAAACGAGCTACTGCACCAAGGGCACTACTGGTATTTTTCTTGTATGCACTGACATCGTGAGGGACATCAAATAATGAATTACAAAAATACCGCTACATATTACTTTTGTGACGGGTCCTTCACCAACTTAACGGACGTAATAAATTTAAAATTTACCCATTCCCACGCACAATATTCCACTCAAAACGAGTTGACGCGAATGCGCTTAAGTAATATCGAAAACAAGGACATGAAAGACAGCAATGCTACTGCCAAACGGCATTAACTGCGACTATTATAAACAGTTGAACCTAGTTGGAGCACTGGTTTGTTGTCATGCGCTGGTTGATAGCCTTCTTCATTCTAAAATGAAATTGATAGCTATTTTGCTTAGCTCTGAAATAATTTTGAGCTACTGTTACGGTTAGTGCAAAATAAATTAAAAAATGACGGAGTGCTTAACAATAGTCATTGAATGAATCTTTGCTATATCGGGAATGGAAAACTCATACTAGTCTCTTATTTTCTTCAGGGGAGTATTATGTGAACATATCACATAACGGACCAGTAGTTTTAGGCGCAACTATATCATTTAAGGCTGAATTATTTTCTTCAAGTGGTGATAGTATTTCGGAGAAACTGACATTTAATTGGAGGGACAACGCTATACCTTCTCATACTGGTCAAGTTAGTATTGTTAATCATTGACAGCACAATGCTCTGAACAGTCCACATCTTGTTCTGTTTATTGCATTTTCTTTCTAGACAGAGGGATACGAAGCAGTAAGTTACTGGAATGTATCGTATCCCGCAAGCGATGGTTATGTACCAGGACGTTATGAAGTAGAAGTCTCAGTTGAAAAATGGGTATTTGTCTATTGGGTAATTACCAGCAAAAGGGTGGAGTTCGAAGTCACAGGTAAACCTAATGTATAATAATGTCACTTATATAAGATCTATCGTATAAATTTATCGGCATTTTTTTCTCATTTCGTCCTTACTGCTAAGAACCAAAGACACTTGCATAGTAGAAAACAAATAAATTTAGTGGAACTGGGGATCGAATAAGAACGATTAATACAATTGTGGGATTACTTAAAGATGATTACAGCTATTCATTCTCTACTTTTAAAATATCCTCGTCTTAATTACTGAAAATGGTTTTTATTTCTTATATGTTCACATTTTTAATGAATGGAAGCATGAATGGGATTAAGAGATAAGATGAATAAATACTGGCCCCAGAGACAACCTCCCCAGCTAGCACAGACCTGCTTTTTGACCCAAAATGTATGCAAGTATAATGTAACATACAGGGAAACAACTGTTGTTTCCTTGTATTTTACGTAATACTTACTAACATTTGGGGTCAACAAGCAGGTCTGTGCTAACTGGGTCATAACTACCTGCTTTCTTTGTCAATATATTGGCCTCACATATTCTGTTTTGCTATTCCTCTTTAATTTCTCTCTTTATCCAACTAGTTCCTAATTAAGTAGAATCTGATTTGGTTACATGTGACTTTCACTCCAAATACTTACATTTATATTTAAACTCTGCAAGCCACCAGTGGCACATGGCAGTGGTGGAAAAACACCAATAATCCTATCAAATCCTAACTGCTAATAGCGTTTCTAATACTTTGCAGGAGAAAATGACCAAAAGAAACTATCCAAATTTTAAATTGGATTCAGGATTTATTTCACAGCTGTATATCGATTACATTACTGGTTGAAATTCTGTAGTTACCCAATTAACATAATTACAATTTTAGATGATCCAAATTCCTTTAATGCTGCTTCTTTCCTTGTGCACATTTATCAGTATTATCTTGTTATTAGATTTCCTTTTATGAAACCTATTGTTATAACATGAAATAATGTATTTGAATACAGTATACTTAGTTGAGTTGTAAGATCATGTAGGTTTATGGCCTGTAAAATACCATCTGATATGGATAGTTTTACAAGTTATTCATGAAAATGAAGATATAAATGTATTGTGTTTTTTAATTAATAATGAAATTTAATTTTATATCCAGCAACCTTAAATGGAGGCCTTAATGTCATGCAGTCTGGAAAAACTGTAGCTGGACCCTTTATTTCAAATGCAGAAGGAGTCAAACATGAAGTTGTTCTATCTTCTCCAGACTTTGAATACATTTCTCGTGCTCCACAAGTGTATTCCTTTTGGTATGTGGACTGTGTGTATTATGGATTTTCTGAAGGATATGATTTCACCTTCAACTACCCTCTGGAAGAAAAGACACACAATGTTGAAGCTTTTATGATGGTTTCATTTGAACCTTTACCAACACCAGAACCAAGCACGACAACCACTGTTCCTCCTACAACTACTGGTGCACCAAATAGTACGACTAGCACAACTCCAACCACTTCAACTTCAACAACAAGTGCACCTACCACAACAGGGAAGAGTGTTAATGATAATGAAGATCTCATGGCAAAGAAAATACAAAGCACTTATCTTCTAGCAGATGTGCCATATATATGCATGAATAGTTCCATCATTCCTCCTGACCCCAAGAAGACATATGGTTACTTTAGCCGGCAGTTGAAGGTTAGAGGTTGGTAATATAGTTTCTCATTCATTTCAGTTGTAAAATCAGGTGAGTAAATTTGGAGAATACAGCATCACAAAAAAATTCACATTTTGTTAATTATTTTTTACTTCTATTACTGTAAATACTCTTGGAAATGTGAAAGTAGTCTTTACTACCTGTCAGTTTGCATGCATGTAAATTACATAGAATTTTGTTGATGATGGTTTGAAGATATAATCCATATTTGTCATGGTAAATGAAAGTCAACAGTTATATGGAATGGAAAAAATTCTGTAATAATTTGTGAAACTCAAAATCCTATTGCTTGTTTGTAATAATCTGTTTGAAAATGAGAATTTATGGATATTTAGTTATTCTATTTATGGTAGACATGATTTATTTTAATCTCAGAAACAGACATCTCAGAAAAAAATAACACAACTTAGGTTTCAGAGCTTCCTTTCCAGTTTTAAGTTTTGGTATGATATCTTCTTTTTTCTTCCAAATAGTTTTCCCTCTACAGAATAGTAGCCATACTCTAAGAATGCACTTGACCATTTCTCTTTTTACATGTATGACAAGTCCATCCTTCCCTAGAATGCAGAAAACGGGGAGTGGGTAGAACTGAGGGGATTAGCAGAACCAACTTTCTTGTTTTCATATTTGAGATTCATGCATATGCATCCATGTTTTCTTCTCGCCTATATCTTCCACTTTCCTCTTCCAATAACTTCCTTGCATTCTTAGAGTATATAAAACCTGTTAAAAAACTCCTGCTTCAAATGCTATCCTACTTAATGCACCCTTTTGTTCCAGTCCCAGGCCTCTATTACACAAAACACAGGGTAAAAATACTATTTAAGATGCTCTGCTTACCACCTACAAGGTGGATTTTTGTCATCCCCTGGTGAACTATAATCCTCTTACAATTTAACATCTTCAGTTGTAGTGATAACCACCAAAATAAGGAAATTCCCTTGTCGTTCAAGATCTAAAGCATGTATTTAAAAATTAAAAAAAACATAGAACGGTTCCCTGCCATTTTCCAATGTGCAAGAAATAAAAGATTGTCATATCCCTGTTAAAACACTATCCTACTTATATGTGGTAATGTGGTCTTCACTCACTCCCCTGAAAGCATTATATGTGGATTTTACTGTACTTACCTATCAGAAGTGTCAAGAGCTAAGAAAGAGTGAAGATAATTAAATTAACATTGGATTGGAACTAATTAGGCTGAATTTTAAAATTATTGTCTTCCTCAAGGAAAATAATTACATCAATGATTAATTTATCTTTGTTAGAGATTTGATAAGCTATACAGTTCCTTTTTTGTAAGATATAATGAAAATGTCATTGCAAGAGATGCTGTAATTAAAAAAATTAATTTTCAAGTCAAATTTTGTGTTTTACAGTGTTTGTATTTCATTGCAGCTCCAGTGGCAAATGTATCAATCAATGGCACCAATTGGCTGAAACATGGGGATATGTTAAATCTTCAAATTACATGTAAAGGATCCTACCCTTACAGTCACTGTGTCCATATAGTAACTGGCTCATATAATGTTACAGGTATGACTAATTAGTAATGTTTTGGTCTTTTGTCACATTGCCTCACTCACAAGAGGTTGAGTGTTGTCACTATGCAGAAGAATGCCATACCTTTCATCGGGTCCCTTTTGATAAATTGCTTTGTTAAATCAATGCATTCATTTAATATAAAGATGTGGATTGGCTGTCTTGTTGTTTGCAAGAAGTCCAAGGTGAATGACACCATATCAATCCCACCACACACACTACATGATCATCTGAAGAAGTTCTTGTTTGCTCTCAGTGATGCTTATTTATTGAGCCATCTTTTTCATTACTTCTTATTGATGTAAACACACCATTTTTCTTTGCCTGGCATATGTTCACCTTTCTTGCAATGATAAAAAATGTACAGTAATAAATTTCAAAAATGCTGACATTTTCAACTTAAGTTCCATTTTAAGGCCTAGAAAAGAAAAAGATATTTAGTATAACCTAAAATCAGAAACAATTGCAGGTGGATGAAAAATTGAATGTTAAAATGATATATAATATTTGCTGAAGCATTCTTTTTGGTAAAATTATTTATATTTAAAATAAATAGCAATGACTTATTCCTCAGCCAGATACAAAGGAAAAAATATTAAGGAAATGGTCAATCACTTTGCCTTGTAACTGACCAGTAGCCTAGAAAGATTTTCCTTGGAAAACAAATCTTTCTAATCATATTCTCTAATCAGTGATCATATTAATTAATCTCTATAGAATTTCAGTATAATGATTTATTACTGAGTTATTCAGTGATACATACTGTTTATCATCTCATATAACTATCCCTGTTACACAATACCTCTACAGTTAAATTGCTTTGGTCCTCTTAGTTTTATTATCCAGCAGTAATTTATGATATGGGCGTTAACTTGTTGGTTGGTTTAAAAGTATTCCATGTTTATTGAAATAATAAAAATCATATCAAAAGTAAACTGTTAACTTTGCAGGTTTTTACGTCCAGAAAGGAACATCTGATATGATATTTCATTAGTTTAATTGAAGTATTTGATCTTGGGGTCTTTAAAGCCTCTTTGCTGTGTGAATATGGGAATGAATATAAATCTGCTGTATTTTATTTCAGGAAATGAAACTTGTCGACCTGGAGAAGGGTCAACTGCTCCATTTTGTGAATTTTACTACATGCATTACTTCCCATTAGCAACTACATATACTGTGCTCATCATCATTGCTAATGATGTCAGTGTCAAGGTTACTCAAGTGGCTGTGAATATCTATGAAGGTAAATTGTACAACCATATATGAATTTAGGATACTTGGTGGTTCATTATATATTTTGTGTTAAAATACTGTCACTCAAATACCAAAACAGCACAGAGTGCAGGGTCTGCTCCTCATAATGAAACTTGCTATGTCTCTATGTTTTGTACTTATAATGGCAAGAATTTTGGAACCAGATGTGCCTTAAGAAATCAAGAGGGTTTATCTCCTTTGTTTTTATCAGTGTTGTGTGAATTTGATGATTTGAAATTGATATCTCTAGTTATATGTAAAGCATAACAAAAAGCAAATACCTTTACAAATAAGTATTCTCTAATGCAATCAGAGTCTAAGGAAATAGATAATCCAGTTATATGAATGTCAGATGCAGATGTATTTCACAAAGTTCATTACCCTGGAAAGTCAGCTATACCTTTTAAAATTGATTAAAGTCTCTGTGATTTAATTAGTATCAATTCCATTACATTCACAGCATAATGCAGGATGTATTATTACTGTGGGATTTTTTTAAAAATTGGACATCAATGTGACAGTTGGACAATGTGAATCTTTTGATAAAAGGTTTTACCTAATGAAGGTTGATTAATATTTCTTGTTTAAACCAATTCTGCAGGGCAACCTTATTTTTCTAGAAAAGGCCTAAATATAACATAAGAAATACTTGTTAGACCTTATCTAATGGAGTAACTATTTTATTTTCTTGAAATTATGTGTAGCTTTTCTTGAATTAGTGAAAGGGTTTTCACTTGCGAGGTAATAAAAGATTGCAAATATATTTTTAAATTGAGACAATGTTAAAATAGGAATAGCTGTGACCCTATCTTGTGAGATACCTTCTTGTTTGAGTTCTGAGGCTCATAAGGTAAGGCATTTTCTTAATAGTATTTATAATAGCACCATCTTAAATATTCATGAAAATCATTAACACACATAATTATTTCTTTGAATAGTTGAAAAATTTTATTATGCTATTATATTTTCTCCTTTTAGTAACAAAAAAAGCTCAGCTTTCTGTCATAGTGGTGCCAGTGGTATGCTCTATAATGGCTGTTGTTCTCATTGTATTTGGAGTCGCATATTATGTACAGAACCGTAGGAGGTAAGTTAAGGAAAAGTTCATTCATTTGTACTTTGATAATTGATAGTTTTAATGATAGATAGTCCTAATGTATTGAACTGTGAACTCCTGTTAATCAAAAACGTTCTCAGAAGGTTTTTGCATATTAAACCTTCCCAAATTAAATAACAAAGAAGGAAGTGCCTGTCAATAATTTAATTGAGTGCATAAATGATAGGAATAATTTTCTTTGCACTTCTGTTGGCAATTTTGTAAATACTTAAGATTTTGTGTTGAAGAAAAATATTGATTTGGACATGTACATATTTATGGTGATTGTTAGCAACTCCTGTATTAGGTTCACTTCTGATCAGACAAAACTCCTACTCTTCCCATTAAAAGCAATGTTTAGGTTACCTTAGGAGGTTTACCTTGTTAGCTTATCAGTTGTCTTCAATTATATTATAGATGGGGTTTTTAACACAAGTATATCTTAATGCCGATAAGTGTTGTATTAAAGAATTAGAAAAGGTGCAGCGAAAGGCGATACGTTTTGTAAAGAATTGCTATGATAAATCAGTGAGCGTCACTCAGATGCTACAGGACGCAAAATGGGAATCATTGGAAGTTAGAAGAGTCATACAAAGGATCAATTTACTGGATAAATTCAGAGAAAGCACGTTTAGAGATGATGTAGCAGATATAATGCATTCACCATGCTACATAGGCCATTCTGAAAATGCGAGAAAGATCAGAGAAATAGATGCCAGAACGAATAGATTCAAGAACTCATTCTTTCCGCGAACGATACGCGAAAATAATTGATTAGGGAAATAGAGTCATGGTGCATGCACCCCCTGCCACACACCGAAAGGCAGCTTGCAGGGTAAAAACATAGACAATCTAACTATTCTTCTGCTACCTCTTCAATTGACTTTCTCTTTGATCATGTGGATTTGACTTAACTGCTTTAGTATTACTTTATGTTTTATGGCTGAAATGTTAAGACTAATTTTATAGTAGCAGTATAGATAGTACTTCATGTTTATGCCAAATAGAGTTATGTAATAAAAAGTCTTTTGATTGCAATTACTATGTTTCATCATTTTCTGTTGATTTAATTGCATTATATCTGTAACTAAGTTATATTATTTGCATTTCAATGGTTTTGTTAGAGCCATGATAAAAGCTTTACTACAGTAAAAATTTACTAGTGAACTGTAAATAAAACAGTGAATTCTGTTATTTTTAATGGTTATCATTCTACCTATGCCCCTTATAGAGCTGGCAATCTTCTTGTGGAATTTCTCTTTATTAATAGATAAAGTTAAGCATTTTCTGAATGCAGGGATATGATTCTTTCATTCTTGAAATATAAACAGCAATCTAAAGGGGTGTAATATATCACAATTTAAAACACATCCAGGCTAGAATGCATGTGTGCATCTAAACATATATATATTAACAATATTTAGTAATTTACAACAACACACCATTTGAATATTCAGCTGTCATTTTTTACTCTTTGACATTAGTTAATTTAACTGAAAATAGTCATCCTCTGTAATCTGCAGATCAAACAGCCCAAGGAAGCTATGAGCCATTCTAGCAGTGTGCAAGCAATATTTTGTTTAAATTCTGTTATATGTGGTGTGATAAAAAAGCAGAATCTTCAAATTTCTTGGGCTGTGTAATTCCAATTGTCAAAATTTCTTAAGAGCATTTAGAATAGAGTAAGGTGTTTCGTTATTTATTATTTGTATTCTTATTTATGCTGTTATATTACAGGTTTGTTGTTGAGGTAGCAGATTTTCACTTTGGACATGAAGATGTTGGCATGGAATACAAAACTTTTAATGAGCGGCTTAAAGAAGCTATTCTGAATGCTTTTAATCGCTCCATTGTTGATGATGATTTTAGTGACAGTGATAGTGAAAGGGATCAGAGAACAAGTAATAGAAGGTGGCCTCAGAGAGGGCTAAGGTATACTGCAGGTCCATCATCAAATGGAACAGCTGGCGGTCCAAATGGCATTGGAGGCAGAGGAGATGCTAATGGTCAGAGATATGGAAGCATGGAGTGAAAGCATGGACAAATTATGCTGTCCTTGCATGTTATCTAGAAATCGTTTTCTCAGGCAGGTGTTTATATCAGGGATGTGTCCTGGAATAGTAACGACTGCCAATAAAATTATTTATAACTTATTTTAATGATTTTTACACCAAAGTAAAAGATGAACAACCTTAACAAAAATGGTTATTCTAAGTATATGGTCAGCTTTATTATAGAGTGTAGTCTCATTGATTCAATCACATCCTGCTGTGTATTGTTCATTGTTTCATGAGGATGAAATGAATCTGGAAGATAGTAATTTTTTAATTCAGCTATGATTAATTCAAGAGGTATTTTATAGTGCTTTATCATCATACAATATCATCTAGCTTGATTTTTCTGTTTGTGATAATGTTTTTGCTTTAAGGGGAGTTACCATTGTTGTTATTCCTCTGAATCTCATGGAATACAATCATGTAATTGAAAGCATTGGTAATTGCTTTCTCCTTGATGTCTCTTGACCTATTTAGATACAAATAGTGATCAAAATCAGGCTGAGGAGTGTCTTGTCCTTTTCTGTTCATGTGTCTTTTGGATTATTTAACAGATTCTGAAAATATATAAAAATTGAAGTAAAAAGAATTATCTGTTGATGGAAGGAGGTTGTTGGTGTAAAGGTTTCTAGTCCATTGTGATTGAAAATTCGTCTGAATTAAATCATTGGCATTTTTAGGAAGGCATATCATTAAAATTGTCTCTTATTATGCTATAAAGATTGGCTCTGCACACAGCTTATATCATTCAATGTCAAACTCAAAAAGGGTGGGTGTATGGATGAAATATTTTGTACCTTTGAGGATATTTTTTTTTTCATGTTTCCTTATCCTGTTTCTCTTTTGTATTGTTTACTATATTAATTCAATAATGTAATTGTAACCTTTGTTTATTATCAATTAGTCAAGTGAATTACAAATTATCTCCCATAAAATTTTTATATTGATTGAAGGGATGAAAAATCAATTCTATTGAGTTGTATATTCTTGTGAAAGATTTCTATTGCAATTTTTTGTGCTAAATCATATTTTGTAGCTCTACTGCAATATTTCCCATTCCAGGTCAATATGTAGCTCTCTTTGAAAAATTTGAGTTTCTGTATCTTTATCATCATCAATTTATTTATCGAGATGTATATTGGTGTAAGAGAGTAACTTATATTGCTGTAAGACTGACTGGCTGTGATGGATGGAACTCGTCCAGATTGTGTATACCTTTGAGTAATGTATTCTTTGGTAAGAGAAACATAATGAAGAGTGGTATTTAGCTGGATATTGAACTTTGAAAATAAACCTAAAAATATAGCCATGTTTTAATTCTTTTAAGGATCTTTCATCCAAGTGTTAGATCAATTTAATTTTCAAGCAGCAAATGTTGCTTGAAAATGAAACGAAAAGATAGTAAACCCTGTTTGCAATTCTGAGTTCTTTAAATAACATCAACTAGAGGAGATCAACAGCGAATTTAAAAACAATACTCCTTTGCAATTTATAAAATTGTCTGTTTCTTAATGCAGTGAGGCTCAAAAGAATAATTTATTAAAATTTACATCTGTACTAATTTCTCAAAGCAAAAACGGGCTGATCTAGAAAATGTGAATGTGCAATTTAATATGGTCTCCTATTTTACTCATCTTAAATATCAACAAACCTAACTTCTACATTCTACTAATGAGCTTTCAAAGTGACGTTTCATCGTGAAAAAATCCAACAAATGTCATAGTAGCCATGGAAATAGATTGCTAATACTTAAAAATTTAGATTCTTGTTATACTCTTACAAATTGCTTGTTTCTTGAAATCATTAAGGGAGATAATGGTGCACCCACAAGCTTTCTATGAGGTATTGCTTGCTAATAACCAAAAAGGATAATGAATGTTTGTAATTCTTCATATGAACATCAAAATGAAAACATTAGGAGATGGTTATGTGCATTGTAGTTTTCTTTACATCTTTATTTTAATGTACTTGAAATGAATGCCGGTTCATTCCACTGAATTCAGTAAGTTGAAAATAATGAACCTCTAGCGTAGAAGAAACGTGCAAATATTAAACATTTAGTAATGTATTATTATGGTAGTATGAAGGCATGGGCAAGCTGATGGTTTATATGGTATTAAAGATATTTATAAACTAAACGAATAAGGCGCACCATTAAGGAATAACGTGGTATTGCCACATGGTCTCTATTTACAAATCTGGCGGGGATTGCCGATTTGAGCAGTTATCTCTGAGAACCGAAGACAATAAATCCCGGGAATTATCCGTAAGTTAGTAATTAGAATAGTTTCTCAATATCGCATCAATACGTGACTTTGGTATTTTATTTCCCATTTTTAATTAAATTAGTTTTATACCGAAGAAATTTGAGCCCTGAAAGAACCATATCTTGTAGAAAAACCAGCGTGTCCATGACTTTGAAATGTTTGAAACCCTCGCTACTTACGACTAGGACGCGTGATCGCATAACGGCCTGGATTGCAACTATAAACAGCTGTGAAACGAAGTGCTCCATTGTTGTAATCGATGTAATGGTTCGGTTGTTATCGTTGTTATTTACTTAAGAGAATGAGGTTTTTTATAGCGATTTTTTTCAGCTCCGAATTCATCTTGAGTTTCTGTTATGGTTAGTTCACTGATAATTACATTTTCTGATGTAAAGTTTTTATACTCTGCGAATAGGTGGTACATTGAGCTTTGACAACTCAGAATTGAAACTCTTCTTTCAGCAAACTATTACGTCAATATCACGCATAATGGACCAGTAGTTTTAGGAGCAACTATTAAGTTCGAAGCAAAATTATATTTTTTAAATGGTGACCGCCCAAAGGAAGAATTCACTTACATTTGGAGGGACTACGCCATACCCTCTCACACTGGTCGAGTTAGTATTGTCAACATTTACGATTCAATGTCCGAGGAACTCCAGTTCTTGTGATTAACTTTGGTTTTTCTTTTAAGACCAAAGGGTCCGATGCGGTGAGTTACTGGGATGTATCATATCCATCGAGCAAAGGTTATGTACCTGGGCCCTATGAAGTCGAAGTTACTGTTTATACGTCGTGGTTTACCTCAGTCTCTGCAAAAAGTCAGTTCAAGCTCACAGGTAAATAATCATTGTTAACATTAAAAATAATCATTTTATTTTTATTATATGTTATTATTTTGATGTAGCACCCATAATCTCCGGAGGATTTCTTTATGAAGACTTTTATGCTCCTTTTTTCAATTTTAAGATGAAAAATTCCAATAAACATACGTGTGAATTCCAGTAGTTTACCAGATATTTGATGATTTTCTGTGTTGAGCCATTCAGGATGCCATGTCTGCTCTCTGCATGAATACCCACTCACTCCTGTAACCATCTCACCCTCAAGCTTGCTGACTTTCATTTTCTCCTCCATATAATTATTAGAATAACAATGCCTTCCAGAAACTTGCTTACTTTTCCCCCTCAATCAATCAATAAGCTGCTTGCTTAGAAGTTTAGTAGGCTTGCTTCTCACTCCATATTTACACCTCCAGCCAGCAGACTCTGATTTCTTTATGTTGGTACAAATTCAATTTAATCAGTAAATTCATATTTTTTCTTAATTGGTTACTATTGTCCCCACAAATATCAATTTCTTAGAAAATTATAGTGTTAGGCATAAACAGTAATGATGAACGAACACACACAACCATTCCCCTAACAGAAAATACTGATTAGCCAGGATTCAAATTACTTGGGACTTTGGGGCTGGAGTGCTAGCACACTAACCACTCCACCATCGTATCTGGTGGACCATACTATTTATAACATAAATAATGATCTATTTTATTTCACCCTTTACATGTTTAACAAAAATATACTCATAAACATTCAAGTAATATCCCTCATCTAAATTTATCCCAGCATACCATAGCAATAAAACACTCAAATCCCTCCTCTGCAGTAGCTCATTAAAGTAGTTAAGTGCTAATTGTGGAAACCAGGGATTTGCAAAGTCAGATGCAATGACTGAACATATCTATATTGGCCAGAGTGGCAGAAATTTTTCACAAGTTGCAATAAACACCATAGATCTTTCCGAAATAACACCCCTCAAATATCCCTTTTTGCTGAGCATTTGGTGAATCATAACCACCACTCTGATTTTTTTGGTGATGTGATGTAATAACAAAACCATGCTCTTTTCAATGAATGTGTATAATTTTTAGTGTGATTTATTATGTTTGGTATGGTTTTCCACCAAATATCTCTTGGTACTATCAGATTTGAAATTTTCTTATGTAACACATTTGTGGTGACATGACTTACTAGTTGGATATGTCTTATTATTCCCCTGGGCATCATGACTTACTGGAGGGTCATGGGCGATCAGACCCCCAGCAGCCATTTACCACTGGAATCTCATTTCTGCAATAAGAAAGTGCCTTCTGAGCTGCGGATGCCTCTGAGGAAATAAGTTAATTCAACTTACACCCACAGGAACATTTTGTTGATAGCATAACAATTTGTTGAAAGATTTGGTGCTTTCCCGGTGAATGGTTTGTTTCAGAAAGTCTTCACGGGAGACTAACCGGATTGTTTCTTGGTGTAGAACCAACGTTTCGGCCACTTTCACCGTGGCCATCTTCAGGGTGTATCCCTCAGCGGGTAATGCCGATATTCGCCTAAATGCTCTCTTTATATATCTATTCCTTCCCTTTGTTAGATATATAAAGAGAGAATAAATGCTCTCTTTATATATCTATTCCTTCCCTTTGTTAGATATATAAAGAGAGCATTTAGGCGAATATCGGCATTACCCGCTGAGGGATACACCCTGAAGATGGCCACGGTGAAAGTGGCCGAAACGTTGGTTCTACACCAAGAAACAATCCGGTTAGTCTCCCGTGAAGACTTTCTGAAACATAACAATTTGTTACCTAAAGAAAATTAGTGATGAATGTTTACACTCAGGGTGGGATACTGGAAAATCAGCTTGCTCTGCAAATGTGTTAAATTAACATTTGCCTATAAACATTAAGATCTTATCTGTTTCAAGTTGTGGTCATATGATTTTCTTCACCTTTCTCCAAAGCTCCTTCCAACAGACCCATTGATATGTATAAAAGAATTTGTTCTTAACCCATGGTTCTGAGTTTGTTGGTATCTCAGTGTTTTCAATAATGGCCTTTCAACATTTGCCAGCTTAATCAGGAGTCAAATTTAAAGGAGTTGACTCCTGATAAAGCTGGTAACATTGTTGGCAATATGTTGAAAGACCATTATTGGCAATGGTGTGATACCTGCTTAATCAGCACATTGGAATACATATTCAGCAAAAACCTATGCTTGAATATGATCATGCATTTCATCTATACATCATTTATCCTAAAGATAATTTATTAATATGATTACATTAAGTTTGCCTGAGCTATAGGTTAATGGCCTGAAGAGACATTCATCAAGGATGGCTTCATGTGTTAGCTGTAATTGATAATCAAATCCTTGTAATGTGATTGTATTCTTTTGTCTAATTTTTGTGGATTTTCTATTACATTTTTCAGAAACTCTAAATGGGGGTCTGAATGTCATACAGTCTGGAAAAACTGTAGCTGGACCCTTTATTTCAAATGCAGAAGGAGTCAAACATGAAGTTGTTCTATCTTCTCCAGACTTTGAATACATTTCTCGTGCTCCACAAGTGTATTCCTTTTGGTATGTGGACTGTGTGTATTATGGATTTTCTGAAGGATATGATTTCACCTTCAACTACCCTCTGGAAGAAAAGACACACAATGTTGAGGTTTTGATGATGGTATCATTTGAACCTTTACCAACACCAGAACCAAGCACGACAACCACTGTTGCTCCTACAACTACTGGTGCACCAAATAGTACGACCACCACAACTCCAACCACAACCACAGCAGCTTCAACTACAACTACCTCAACTTCAACAACAAGTCCAACTACCACGATGATGAAGAACATGAATGCTAAAGGAGCTCTAATGACAAAGCAATTGCTAACCACCAACCTAATCGCAGATGTGCCATATATATGCATGAACAGTTCCATCATTCCTCCTGATCCCAAGAAGACATATGGCTATTTCAGCAGGCAGCTGGAAGTTAAAGGTTGGTAATATCTCTTCATATTCATATCAGACTGTATAAGAAATTGCTGTACCCATAGAATTAATATCATAGGTTATTTTATCTTTTTTAAAATCACATCCTTATGTATTCCAGTATTTAACATCTGAAAATTAAAAGTCATAATTGAAACAGATGAAAGACACTAGTGTGAGGAATACTAAGTTAGTATTACTAGTTAGTATTATAACCATACTCCACAGCAAAATTAAGAATCAATTTTACTTCCTTCACTACTTGGTTTCATTTTTTAGAGCCCTTATTTCCAATTAAATATTGTCAAAGAAGTAAAGCCGCAAGAGGTGGGAAAACAATATTCTTGTGAAAGAGAAATTTCAAGTCATCTGGATTATTCTATATCAATGGAAAATTATGATAAACAATAATCCTCTTATGAATCCTTTGATTTCATACTGCTGCCTTATCAGGAAGTGAAGTATACCATTTTTTGAATGTGCTCCTTAATGCATTTGTATTAGGAATTATTCTTAAGAGTGATATTGGTTGGATAATCACAGAAAAACCCTTTTGAAGCACATGCATGATTTTATTCCTGTCCTAGTTCCTATCAAATGAAATAGATGGTAAAAATGCAGCCTAAGACGCTCTGCCATGCACTTATAAGGTGGATTTTTCCAGTTGCTAGATGAACTGCGACCCCCTCTAGTAAAATGTTTTCCTCATTTGATTGATCAAGAACTTTGCTCATTTTTTGTATCGCCATCCTTTTCTTTCCTCATCTGCCTCGTACGTAAGGGAGCTTCTTTAAATGCTCTTTTTTATTATGTCTAATTCCTTGATAAGAAATTGAAGGTATCACAACAAAAATCTTCAAAAAATACAATAAGAGCCAATTCTAACATGGAGGTAGAGTGGAATTTTCCCCATTATTCTCTTCACAGGGAGGAACTTGAGATAAAAAGTTGCTTGATGGTGTCCTTTTGTAATAAACACAAGTTATAAACATATTAAATTAACCAGATTAACAATGAAAAGTTTCGTTGGCTCTTGAGTGTAGTCTTGGAAAGATCATGCACTTTGATGGACTATAAACATTGTTGTTTAACGATTTGTTATTCATTCGTGATGGTTTATCTGAAAAATTGCTTCATTCTAAAGAGAAAATGATGGAAATGACGCAATAAAAGTAGGTGATTTCCTTTCATAAAAATTTGACCGTATGACTTTAACAGTATGACGAGAATAAACCAATCAATCAATTGAGAAACTAACCAATAATCAAACCAATTCATGACAATGTTCCTTCTAGTTTTCCCATCTAAAATTGAATAGTAAATATGCTAAAGAAAGCTAACTAAAGAAGATACCTTTTCATTTTAAGGTCGAAAGCTTGTTTCGAAAAATGAAATATCCAAAAACATTCACTGCTGATTTTCGTCATGCAAGAAATTAAAAGATTATGTATCCCACTTATAATCCTATCCAGGTTTTATCGTGGTATTTTACCTAGCCTCCTGAAAGGCGTCTTTAGAAGGCTATAATATTACAGTAGATTATTTAGCTAACGATTTTGTCATATGATTATAATTCTTAAACATTTTGATACTGAAAATTAATGAAATGATAACTTCATTCATAAAGAATAATTAGTGACTTAACTGTTAATTATAAGTAACTTAATTTCTAATTAACTTCTTATTTCTTCAATTCACTTCTCTTGAAAGTTATGAAATGTGGCTATAGAGAAAGATGATGAGAGTGAGATGGAAAGACAAGTTGAGGAATGACCAAGTTTTGGAACAGATTGAAGAGATAAGATCAATCATTAACACGATAAAAAGAAGGTAGGCAAACAGGTTTGGGCTTGTCATGAGGCATGACTGCCTACTGAATAGGATTAAAGAAGGAAAAGTAAGAGATAAATGGAGGAAAAGAAGATGAAAGTTTAACATGTTAACGGATTAGCAGGAAAACAGAATTTAACAGGAAATGAAGAAGGCACGGAACAGACAAGTTTGGAAATGTTTAGCTGCAACCTGTCCCAGGACAGATACATCCTGTTGATGATTCCTTCAACTGATACATCTGTCTTTTCAAAATGTTACAAAACTAGGATTAGTAATATAAAGCTTAACAATAGTTATCTAGAAAGAATTTATTCCTTTTTCTGCACCACAATTAGAGTTAGAGTATTCATTCTTCTGAATCTATTCAATTAATGCAAATTACATAATTTTTTGTTTAATTTATTTTCAGTATGGTAAATTAGAAAAATGTTAATATATTTAAAATATTAGCTACTTTTCTATAACTATATCCATTACTAAATTGTACAAGTTTATTTTCATTGTTTGGTGGAAATATGTGTTTACTTGAGCAAGGGTAGCATTGAAATTTGTTTCCAATAGTTTGGGTTCGTTTTTATTACGTTGATTAACCCACGGTAGCTCACGCCCACAAAGAATCCTCACCAGTTGTTATTAAATAAAATGCCGGGTTTACAGTAGACCTAAACTTTTATACCTGTCATGGGATGAATATGTTGTTTGGAAATATCATTTTATGAGAAGAGAATAAATGAAAATACTAAGGCCAGGTCCCTTACACTCAAATGTTGGAGATTCTCTCAAATGGTTCTCTATTTAAATACGTCAATCAATATCTTTTGTTTTGGCTTTTGTTATCTACTTTCCCCTTTTCCTCTATCTTACCCTTTATATATTCTTTTCCCTTTGATTAAGCATGGTATTGTCCTCTTTCTGTTATGATTATCCCCTGTGATTTTCAATCATATTGAATTATGAGTAAAAGATGCTTGCATACTACAAGCTTAATATATGGTAGATTAAGAAAGGCATTAATACCCCCCCTGCCATATGCCAGTGGCGGCTTCTGGTGACTTAAAATTCTAAATCCATGCATTGGGTTTCAAGACATCTTACTAAGAAATACCATTAGGTAAGGCATTAATACTCTTACGAATTTATTTCTATGGCTTTACTTGGTTTTCAAAACAACACCATATTGGAAAGTATCATATAGGGTAGGTTAGTTAAGTTATTACATCACTGACTGCATGTGGCGACTTACGAATATAACTCTATCCGTTGGGTTTAGAGATGACACCATATTAGGAAGTACTCTGGTAGCTTAGGTAAGGTATTAATACACCCCCTGCCATATGCCTTTGTGTTTGCGGTATATGGCCATTCATATTAAGGTTTAAATGATCCCTAATAACTAGATATCAAGGCAAAATCAAAACGGCAAAAAGGTCAAAATATTGTCAAGGTTTCCTATACATTTCTTATGGAGTAAAAGTTAACATGCCCTGGCATCGAACCATGGATCAATTTAAAAGTTCTTAAGCTTAAATATGAACTATACCCATTAATCCTATATTTTCCAAATTTTAGCAATTTGGCTTTTCTGAAAGTGCCCTGAAAAAATTTAAAAAACCCACCCCGTGTAAACCTTATGGGCAAAATTTGATCCGTCCTAGCATCAAACCAGGTACATTTACGGTCCATAAGAAGTTCATTCTTATGATGATTTACAAGTTCATTCAGTTACAATTGCTCAGGAATGACGGCGACAACGTATTGGAAAGCACCTCAAAATAGGTTTCGAATTTCCTATACATTTCTTATGGAGGAATATTTAATCTGCCCTGGGGATAAACCAAGGATCAATTTAAGAGGTGTTAGGGTTGAAAATGAAATACTGCCTAAATACTATTATGATGCCAAATTTTAGCTATTTCACTTTTTGGCAAGTGCCCTGAAAAAAAATAATAAAATAAAAAAGCCCTATGTATCCCTTACTGGCAAAATTTGATGCGTCCTAGCATTGAACCTGTAGCCACTAGGGCAAAAATCCTTATGGCATGCGATAGAAATCTATATCTTCCAACAATAATGTGAATTTCATTCTTTTATCTTAACGGAAAATGCCCTAATCGAATTTTTGAAAATCCGCACAACGTATTTAAACGGGAAAAGTGCCATTTCCGGCCTCNCCTCCAGCAGTTATCAAATGTTATTAAAATGATAATCTGGAGAAGCATCTATATATGGGTTACATGGAAGAGGAGACTTTAAAGTCTAAATTTCGCCCAAAATAAAGACATTATTTATTTATTTATATAATAAATATTCATATGCATGTATTACCTTTCATACATTTTCTGTTACTCATTAAACCACATATGCCCCTTTCTTGCCACCATTGAATTCATTTTTTATGTTGGAATCTATAGCCTTTGGTTCTGTGAAACAGACTAAGACCTACTCTTTCCACAACTTTATCCATCCTACCAAATAACATTTAATGATTCAGCTGTCAGATTGGGATCATTCACTTACCAAAGTATACCTACACTTCGAACTTACAATAGTCTTTGAGATTCTCAGTCTTTGAAGTGGGCTCCACCTTTAGTAATTCCTATTCTCAGGCTTGTATAATGAAAGTTCATACTATGTATCATCAAATCAATACTATCATTCTCTTACCTTTAACTCACTACACAAATAAAAATCCTCCAGCTAGACCAAAATTCAGTATGATCAACTTCGTGTTGTCAAGAAGTTGTTCATCAGTCAGTGCAATTCACTGAAGCATAATTTGTGACAACATGCTTTTTATTCCATTTTTGTGTCCATTCCAGAGCCAAACTTCTCCAATTTTTGATAATTCCTTTTATTTCTTATCACTTTAGTAAACTTAAACTCCATGTTCAGTCTTGTATGGAGACTATAATTTTCATGGGTTAACAATACATTGATTTCTTTCTTGCAACTCTCCTAATCTTCCTCTTCCTAGCTTATCTTCTTATCTTCCTAGCTTCTCCCAACTTTGGTCCCAACCAACCTCTTTGCTAACTTTAACCTTAATCATTACCTGCCTCTTATAAGCCAACCAAGTTCATCGTTTAAAATTTCTCCCTTCTTTCCTATACTATAATTAGCAGAATAATGCTCTGTAGTTAATCTGGTTATATTCCCTCCTTTATTCGCCAATGTTTTCCAAAGACTTCTTCCTCATTTATTCTTTGAAAAATTTCTTCATTAGTCACCAAGTCAGTTGATTTTATTTTCAACTTTCTTCTATAGCGCTCCATCAACATTGATTCAAAACTTTTTTTTACCTCCTACCTTAACTGTCTATGTTTCCCAGCCATACAAAAATATACTCCATGTATAGGTTTTTATTAACCATTTCTTCATCCAAGCTTGTACTGTTTTCTGATGGCTATTTTCTTGCCTTGTAGAATGTCCTCGTTGTTTGATATGTGCTGCATAATTTTCCCTCATATTTCACTGAAGGTTTCTGCAACCATCCATTTTATTTAGTTTATTTAATGATGAGCTGCTATTGCTATGATCTTTTCACCATGGTATTAATAATCCAAGATTACAATCATTTAAGATAAGGGATATTAGGGAAGTTAAGGGCAGCAGCTTTACTTGTCCCTGTGCCAATGGAGCATTTCCTGTTAAAAGGAAGGATACTCTAACAGTCTTCATTGGCACATTTTGCCCAGATGGCTTCAATTACCATTGTTTTTGTATTGTGTTATACAGTGAAATCCTAATTATCCAGGGGTGGATTATCCATGAATTTTTTCTCTTCGTCAATATTTTCTTTTTTACTTTAAAAATGTGCAAATACTAATAAAACGTATTTACATACATTATGAACAATATAGGAAATATAAGTGAAAGCTTGGATTATCTTTGTTTTCTGATTATTCTTCCATTCTTTCCCCTTCATTAGCTTGGATAATTGAGAGTATTTGGATATCCACACCAAGGATGTAATTCTCTTTAAGTTTCCCATTTCTAAAGGAATAACAAGTGTGAAAAACAGCGACACGACTGGGACTCGAACCCAGGTCTCCCACTTTCCGGGCAGGTATTCTAACCACTGAACTACCGTGCCGTGTCTCTCTCACTTAAGGGAATGCTTTGTGAGCAAGACTGGCAGTCTCCACGTAGTGGCACAACCTGCCGTCCGAGGTCCTCACTGAGGCAGCCTGCTCACAAAGCGGTGTTATGAGGTTATTTCCCCCCAGGAAATCACAAGGATAAAGGAATAGTTCAGTGGTTAGAATACCTGCCCGGAAAGTGGGAGACCTGGGTTCGAGTCCCAGTCGTGTCGCTGTTTTTCACACTTGTTATTCCTTTGGGATTTTCGTAGGTTTTACAACCTACTAAGTTACCTTCCTTTCCTTTTTCCCATTTCTACCTCCAAAGGGACTCTCCCTTCTATCTGCTGATGTTCTGTTCAGGCGTAGGTTATAAGGGTTCAATTTTTGAGCTTTTTCAATGTACTGATAAACCCAGATTAGATTGATACTCTTGGCCTTAAAAAATGTAGTATGAGTTCTTGAATCATTCAAACATATTCCAAAATCATGTTGAAATCTTAAGAGCCTTTCTTGTAAAGGAAATGGTGAATGAAAATTAAGTCATGGTATTGCATTATTGGATGTGATTTCAAGTCTCATATTTGTACCATGTCATTTATGGAATGCTTTGATGTACTCCATATAAATTACCTTTACTCTGGTTACTTCCTGATGTAAAATTTGAAAAACCTATTTCATCAGTGCTATTCTAAGTATAAGCTTGGTATTCTAATAAAAATTGTTGCTTGACTTTGTGGAAAAAGATCGTTGAATAATAAGATTTAGTACTTTTCCACAGAATATTCTGTGGAAAAGTACTAAATCTTATTATTCAACGATCTTTTTCCACAAAGTCAAGCAACAATTTTTATTAGAATACCAAGCTTATACTTAGAATAGCACTGATGAAATAGGTTTTTCAAATTTTACATCAGGAAGTAACCAGAGTAAAGGTAATTTATATGGAGTACATCAAAGCATTCCATAAATGACATGGTACAAATATGAGACTTGAAATCACATCCAATAATGCAATACCATGACTTAATTTTCATTCACCATTTCCTTTACAAGAAAGGCTCTTAAGATTTCAACATGATTTTGGAATATGTTTGAATGATTCAAGAACTCATACTACATTTTTTAAGGCCAAGAGTATCAATCTAATCTGGGTTTATCAGTACATTGAAAAAGCTCAAAAATTGAACCCTTATAACCTACGCCTGAACAGAACATCAGCAGATAGAAGGGAGAGTCCCTTTGGAGGTAGAAATGGGAAAAAGGAAAGGAAGGTAACTTAGTAGGTTGTAAAACCTACGAAAATCCCAAAGGAATAACAAGTGTGAAAAACAGCGACACGNTACTTCCCTTTGGTATCAACATATACAGTGCTTATCATTATTGCTAATGATATCAACGTCAAGGTCACTCAAGTGGCAGTGAATATCTACGAAGGTAAGCATGGAACTAACTTCCAAAGTGCAGGAAATTCTCCTGTGGAACTATACTAAAGAAAATTCTTATATATTCCGGTAGGTAGTATTTCCTTTCTAACACAATGATTTGAATGCAGAGTTTACAAATAATTCACTCAAAGAATAAAATCTCTTGATTTTTGTGTCCAAAACGGTGTTTATGAATAAATTTTTTATCAGGAATTAACAGATTAATTTTGTGTTAATATTTGTGCATACCTACATACAAATGCAAACACACACACACCTCCATACAGATTGATTTCAAATTGTGAGTCATAATTTTACCTCTGGTTTGAACCAATTGGCTAAGACTGAAGTTTGTTTGCATGCACATGGTGAACTTTTTGAAAATTTGATAACACTAGATAAGACATCTCCTTTGTGTTTCCTGTTGTACCTGTTTCTCCAGAACAGTTCATTTAACCATCTTTATTCATGGGAACTTTTTATTCTCTTTTTCTTATCCAATAAATCAACTAACTGTCCCTTTCTTTAAAAAATATATGGAGGATGTGGTGTTTAAATGCAGCCGGTGGCTGAGCGTTTAAACCATTTTTTTTTACCACCATATTTTCCTCATTTCATGCTAGTGAAAGAAGTTATATTTAAAATGCACTAACACACTACTGCAAACGGTAATGAGAGCTTTATTTATTTTTACTTATCTTTATTTATAAATATATCTTTCATAAATTAATTGAGTATTCTGTTTAGAGTTTATAATTTATCAGTTCACTCTGACTACAGTGAAACAAAGTATTTAGTTTTTCTATAGCAATTACATTTAACACAATGTATTAGTTTCTAATCCTAATTCAATTTCAGTTGTAGATTTAAAAACTGAATGACTTTAAACTCACCAATTCATATTCTCAATGCAACCAAAATAACATATTGAAACATCATAGATATCAGTAATATGATGTCTTCCATTGGCATCTTCAATTAGTTGGAAAGAATTTTATGCTGATCTCTTCTTTCAGTTACCAAAAAAGCTCAACTCTCTGTCATAGTTGTACCAGTGGTGTGCTCCATAGTNTCATTCATTTTGTGAACTTAAGCGCTGCATCTATTAGAAAATACTGGCAGTCGCGGATGAAAGGAGTTAAATTATTAATGCGGTTGTCTCATAAATATGAAAGAGTAATTAGCCCATTCCGCCGAAAATACATTGCGATTGCGTGGATGTGGAGATTCGAATTGCTCGTTCGGATGGCCGAACTTCATTTTGGTGTAGGTTTGATTGGCTCAATATTCGCCAGTTAACTCCGAAAAATGGTGATTCGACTTACGAAGGAAGATAACAGATAGTGTCTAAGAAATGTTAAAGGTGGGGATGGGAATCGCTCGAGAGGAGGGAAATTAACAGACTAGGTTGTGTTTACCAAATACGATACGCGCTGAAATTCATTTGCAGAACGTTGCCTGTAACGTATATCACGGTCAGACTCCACTTTGAAAACTTCCTATGGCTATGCTATCTGCTATAGGAGAAAACTGAAACTATGTACATACACCGTATAAGCGGGAAACGTAAAAGAATTCAAACCTATAATTTCGAATCACTAGCATTGGTTTTGGGTGGAAAAAAATGTGTACTTTTTGTGTAACTCTCGTACTAGCTGGCAGTAGCAGATGACAAGGTTTTAAAAGTTAAATCGAGACAACATTTTTTTAAGAAGAAGTCAAAACCAGAAAATAAAACAGGCCACAAAGAACTGTTATCGCTAAAAACTCTTTTTTGAATACAGACATAGCCGAGTGGAAGAAGTTACCTTCATCGCTCTTTTAGTCGTTTCCTGAAAATCTTTCATGATCATCACCAATACGCTTCTCTAATGTAGTTGTAAGGGATTTGTATTTGCTAAGATAGTTGCGGTTGATTTTAAAGACGGAATGAGAGTAGGGCAGTGCCTGGAGAGGAATACGCGGGCCCTAGGACGAAGGCCTATCAGGAACACCGAAAAATCTTGATTTTAATGTGATGTAATTGATAAAGCCGAGGGCTATGGTGTTATGGATTAAATATCGTGATGATCGATTGTATTGATTCCATTTACTGCACAATTGTTGTTGTAATTGTCGTATTCCTTAACGCTGTGACCAGACTTGGTGTCACTGCGACGGTAAAACTATAAATAAATAAATATGCATGCAATGCCACATTTTCGAGATAAAAAGTATAAGCTTACCTAGTTTTGACCCTGATGTACGTTGAATGAATCATGTCTGTACATAGATAGCAGTAATGGCCTTCCTATTCGCGGTGAGCGTCTTTAATACACATGTGAAACCAACTTAAAGCAGATATTTCCCTCTGATGGGGCAAATTTATTTCCATTCGCACATTAATTACCCATGATAGATCATAAACTCCATGACTGATGGGAGTCTGGAAAAGAGAACACAAATTAGGATTGGTGGTAATTTCTTAATTTTTCAAGTTATTACTGAATTCTTACTTTAATTTTTTGCCCCTAAAAATGATTAAGATTGACGTGGATGGATATAAAGGGAGAGGAAGAGCGAAAATAATAGAGTCGAATAAGATGCTGGAATACGGAGGATGTGAAAAAGCTGCATAGATATACTTATAACAAAATAAATACCTATAGAAATATGGTGCAAATGAATGAAGAGAGGTTTAGAGAAGTACAGAGAGTGAACAAAAAGAATGGGGTGTTTTTGAGGCTATTGAGTATAGAAAAGTTAAAAAAGGCATTTACCCAGAAGTTAGAGGAACGAGAGTTGTATGTACATCTGTATTAGTACATTGAAATTACGTTGGGGTAGGATTTATGTTTGATCACTATGTGATTTCCAAAATAAAGTTACCAAATGACTCGTATATCTTATTCTCCTTCATTGGTAGGCTAAATTGGGTATTGAAGCAAATCCTCATAAACAATAATATTTGTAAGCCTCGACGTATTATCAATAACCTTTGACTGTTATCTGTGCATAGAATCAGAATGAAGGGCGCGAAAAAGCTCGGCCCCTCACAAATAAAGAAGTGGATTTGGGGGCGAGAGGAAGACCTCTTCTTTTACGGCGCCGACGAGAGCATTATAGTCGAGATCGTATCGAAACCGAGTTAACTGAGAAATTCCACATTGCAAGACGAGTCCAGGACAATCTTTCCACCCACTGTTACAGACAGTTTCGGTCTATTTGCTGAATTTGCATGGTAGGTTTAAGGATAAATCTAATTAAATTAACTAAGTCTGGCTCAACCTTGTGGTAGTTCTCCATAATAAAGATGCAGAATAAACACTTTTACCATTACCACAGAATTATTTATTATACGATCAGGTGAAGATGACCCGAAGGGTCGAAACCATGGTCGTATAATAAATAATTCTGTGGTAATGGTAAAAGTGTTTATTCTGCATCTTTATTAACCATCTTTATTCATGGGAACTTTTTTATTCTCTTTTTATTATCCAATAAATCATCTAACTGTCCCTTTCTTTAAAAAATATATGGAGCATGTGGTGTTTAAACGCAGCCGGTGGCTGAGCGTTTAAACCATTTTTTTTACCACACCATATTTTCCTCATTTCATGCTAGTGAAAGAAGTTATATTTAAAATGCACTAACACACTACTGCAAATGGTAATGAGAGCTTTATTTATTTTTACTTATCTTTATTTATAAATACATCTTTCATAAATTAATTGAGTATTCTGTTTAGAGTTTATAATTTATCAGTTCACTCTGACTACAGTGAAACAATGTATTTAGTTTTTCTATAGCAATTACATTTAACACAATGTATTAGTTTCTAATCCTAATTCAATTTCAGTTGTAGATTTAAAAACTGAATGACTTTAAACTCACCAATTCATATTCTCAATGCAACCAAAATAACATATTGAAACATCATAGATATCAGTAATATGATGTCTTCCATTGGCATCTTCAATTAGTTGGAAAGAATTTTATGCTGATCTCTTCTTTCAGTTACCAAAAAAGCTCAACTCTCTGTCATAGTTGTACCAGTGGTGTGCTCCATAGTCGCTGTTGTTCTCATTGTTTTTGGGGTTGCTTATTATGTGCAGAACCGAAGGAGGTAAGATAATAAACTATTAATTTTATCTTTAATGACTATTATTATTTTAATTCAGTCATTCATTTCATTATCAAANGATTTATGTTTTCTTTTTTAATTTTCGCTTTACTGTTCATAGAAAAACACGAAATAAAACTTTATATTCGATTTTTCAATTCAGTTTTACTTTAATCGATTTTCAAAGATAGGAAAAAATACAACATCGATGTTGTCTATGCTGTATCGTCTAATATTTTAAGATTTCGTTAAGAATTATGCCTTATTAAATAGAATGGTAATTTAATCGTATATATTTTTTATAAAATTATTAACACGAGTGGTGGGCGGGGAAACTGACGAAGAATTCAAATTATACCAATCAAATACAACCAATTTGAAATGGATAATTCATTTATTTTGAATCTCTACCTTTCAGATCTCGAGAAAGTGAATTATTCCCTTCCTTGGCGATATGGCTGTGGTGGATGAATCACCCCTGTTCGAAAAGCGGAAGGACGGAAGAGGATAGTGGTCGAGCGGAGGTAAAAATTCATGTTCAAATTTTATAGTCATGTATTTTTGATACATGTCGTCATTTTATAGACTTTGAAAACTTTGAAATTGATATACTTATTGAAGAAGACTCGGTGTAAATTGTGCTAAATATCTCCGATATCATAGACGTTCGCGAATCGTAACATCATATTCAATAACATGTTTTGAATGATTGGTAAGGCCTGTAGCGTATTCTAGAAAGTTGTTATCAGGTAAATTAAACGAAACGACCGCTCAGTGAATAAGTAATACGTAATTTTAAATGAAATTATTTAATTCGAATGATGTTGGCTTTTTATTCGAATCCTATTTTGCTTCGCTCATAGTAGTTAAATTCAATGCAGTGTTAGTATTTTCAGCATTTAGATTGTGAGTCGTTTAAGCAACAACCTAATATGTCGATTTTCAAATCCATGAAACAAAGCAAGAAGTCGTTTCAATTCGATTTTTACGCACTTTTCCTTTTGTCCCTTACCAATTCCATTAAAGTATTACTTCTTGACACAAATATACACTTTCCCTTTCGACTTATCTCTATGTCTGTCTGAAACGACAGTGAAACCTCTTTACATGTGTGTACACTTGTACTGTCCAATGCCCATTAATGTTTTGTTTCCCTTTTCGTTGTTTTTACTTTAGAATTGTTATAAAAAAAGCGAGCATGGCTTACGTGAATATTTCCGTTAGACACAATATGCGGCTTCAGCGACCTTCAATTCTTTTTCCTTCGTTTTTAATGTTTAGGTCCGATTTTTCCATATGTCTTGAAGTAGCAACGTTTTTTAAATTTAGTTAGGATTTGGGTTTTGATCTCTTTATTTAGAATGAAATGGATGCATTTAACTTCGATTCACAACATCGATCATACATTTTTACTTTTCACAATTGCACTTTCGTGTTTTATAATGTGAAGACACTCGTAGCTGAAATATGGGTGAAATATTTCGCATATTACTGGCTCATAACAGACGTTTTTCCAATACTTTTTACCAAAATGAGATTCTGGACTCTTCGGAGGACATCTTTCCGCATCCCAGTCGTCGTACTCGTATTTATAATATTTGCTTTGGAGTTAGTAGATTATTTACTTAGGTTATTTTTTATTTTATTAGGCTTTTAAATTGATTAATTATTTATGTGAAAAATAGTTCATTTATGTTCACCGATTTTCGTGAAGACTGTTAGCACTTGTTTTTAAGGAAGTTTTTCTTAAATTAATTAAATGAGTATTACGATTTCCGATATTCGCAATAGAAATACTAAATAAAGGCAATGCTAGTTAACGGTTGCTGTCAAGAAACAATAAAGGCAACGGTAAAGCTATTTAATTTGCGTAAATTAAGTAGCTTTACCGTTGAGTAATTTTATGCCAAATAATATAATAGTAACTATGCCAAACTCAGCATTATGTTAGCCCTGGAAAGGAAAATTAAATACATATTAGTGATCGAGTTAAGTGTGCTTAAAAAGAAATAAATTCAAGAGTATATCCATAAATTATTAGACATTCATTGACCTTAAATCACAAACCACAATAATTAATCCAAGATACTTAAAGGATAAAAAGATCTCCAAAAACAGAATTAAACTACTTCTATGTAAGACAAGCAAAGAATCCCAAGATATGAGACAAACAAACCATACATTTTCTCTAATCAAATAAATGATTGTTTTACTGTGTTGAATCATTCCACTAATACTAATAACAAGTCCAGAAACAGTCTACAAATTCTACTTCAATTGCCCTGCAACTGCAAGAGTTCAAACACAGACTGAGTGGTGTTATTTTTATTTATTTTATTTCCTTGCAAACTGAGTTTGCAAGGAAATTTAATTTTCATTAAAGTAGACCGTCACTCAATTTGACTGAAACCGATTGATAGCACGCACATAATTCATTTTTCTATTGGTACATATGATTCACCTTATTCCTTTAATCATGCTTTAATATGTAAATAACACGGTCAATGGATGAGGTAAACCTCTCAGGTGCTTCGAAATGGAGGCTCCAAAATGAACAATGAACTGTTCATTTTATTTTATTCAAATTTTTCATTCAGCTAATATCAAGTATTTCAGTAAGCAAATATTTGTATCTTTAGTTCACCTTGCAATTGAAATCCTTTCTAGGGAGCGGCCAATATACATTTATGATGAACTGAAAACGAGTTTCTAAAAAAGATAAAAAAAGGACTTTTAAAATCATAATACTCTTCTGAAACATCATATAGTTCTTTCTCTCCTTAATCAGGGCAATTTATTTTAATTCATTTAATTCACTTTTTCGAATTACAACAGTAGTGTTATTTGATGCGTTCATATCTGTTTGTTATGTTGTATTGCTCCTTCAATATTTATATTATAACTTTTCTTTGTCCGACTGCGGTGAAAAATTATGATTATAAGGCATTCACCTCAACTCAAGCGGAATTAGACGCCCAAAGATACTATTAATGTTTGAATTTATGTAGTTTCTAGATTTATCAGTGTTTTCGTCTTCGTAATTAATATATGAGGCTCCTAGTAGCTTATTCTTTGTTGCAAGCAGTCCCAGTCTCGATTTCCGGTTGGGGCCATGGTATTGTTCCATCATGAAAAATATACGGAAGCCACATTAATTAATAGGTTATTTATCTCAAACGGTTTAGAATGTTTGATTGGTCTCCCTCTCCGCACCCTGAAATACGTCATTTTTCTTACTCCTCAGCCGTGAAAATTACTTTAATAGACTCTAGTTCATTAGAAAGCCAAACTTCCACAGACAGTGACTTTGTTGAGACTATTGAATATTCTTCTGGACCAATTACACAAATAACTAAGAGAACTAATTCTAGTCAAAAGTGATTAGCAGAGACATATTGCTCAGAATATGTTAATCACATTATTTCCTTGAATTACTTGATGCTGAATCATGACGCGACGGAAAATCTAATGTGCCAAAATCATGTTGCGATTTAAATGTAAACATATCACTTTGAGGAACCTAGCTGTTGCACATGAAAGAAAATAATAACAAGGTTGGGTTTAGGGTTAAATATTTAGGATTCAGTTGTTTTATGGATAAATGTGCTGTGAGAATGTAGATGCGATTTCGAAATTTTTAGACCCCAAAGGTTGTCAGTCTTCGGATTTATGTTTTCTTTTTTAATTTTCGCTTTACTGTTCATAGAAAAACACGAAATAAAACTTTATATTCGATTTTTCAATTCAGTTTTACTTTAATCGATTTTCAAAGATAGGAAAAAATACAACATCGATGTTGTCTATGCTGTATCGTCTAATATTTTAAGTCTGATTTAAAATTGATTCAATACAAATTATTTCATCTAAAGCAATTTTTTTATTATATAAAATTAACAAGTTAATCATGGTAAGAATTGTGGTGGAGTCCAAAGGATTTCCATACATTATTTATTTGAAAATTTTAAACTGGTAATAGGATATTCGGATTTTAGGTGTATTTTTGTAACGGTGAAAGAGTCAGTAATTTTAGCAAGTCTTCCGTAATGGAATACATGAAGCTGGATGATCGCAGGAGTTTTTGTTTAATTCTTCGAGTCGAAAGAAAGTATGTTTTACGGTTGCGATTTTTAATGTGATAAAAGAAGTGAAAAGCAAATCGAGAGTGAAACTATGGTGAAAGAGGTGAAAGTCACTTGAGCTTATTCATCTATCGGGACTGGATGATCATGGAGGTACATGCATAACATTTTAATGAGTGATCGTTTATTATGCGAACTGGAAATAATTTAACGGCTCGAAGGTTCCACGAAAAAGCTTTAATTTGATCTATGAGCTGTAAGTCTTACGTAGTGGTAAAATTCTTTATTCACATTTTAGTCGAATTGCAATGTCACGTTATGCGTCGAAAGTTTTCATGCCTGAATAATGCTACAAATTACGAGTACATCTAGCTTGACGTCATAATTTCATCGATGGCACAAAAACCTCACGAAACTCAAACTTTAAGCACAAGTTGTTAGTTCTGCAAGTTCACCTCTCAGATTAGCTTCTCCTTTAAAGTTGCTAATTGAAAAAACTACTTACTATAATACTTTTGTACGCCAGTGACAGTGAGAAGTGCGATGGAAATGTTTAATTTGTCATATTAATAGTTTTGCCATAAATGCACGGAGAGGATCTAATCTGAACTGTTCTTTTCAACTTATTTAATTTTACTATCTACTCCCATAGTTTTAATTTCTTTTTATTTTTCTTAATTGACTACACAATCAACAGATATAATAATCGATAACGGTTATACCCTCCTGTCACATAACGGTAGTTTTGATAGCGAAAGTCGTTGGTGCATTTACTGAATTAGCATCTTTCACATCCGATTTCAAAGAAACGATTCATGTGTAACTGAACTTTCGAAAAGTTGACAAGTTACACTCAACCATTTTGGAACATTTCTTGTTTGTAATTCGTGGAAAATTTCAGAAAGTTAAACGCGGATTCGCGAATAATATTCAACTGTGACATTAGTTATGATTAAATTGAAAAAAATATCATTACAATTGCTACTCGTCAGTTCAACTTCAAGCAATCTATGATAAATATAATCTCTGTTCTTATTATTCAGGTGTGGACTTCATCTTCATTACTTCTGGAGCTAAGGAATTCCTGACATGCATCTACAGATTGCAACAGGTATTTCCCATTGTACATTTTTTACTAACAGAGCTTTCAGCAGTTTCAAAATCATTCTTATCGCTCTAATTTCCAAAGGGAATTCCATCCATTCCCTCCAAGATATTCTGCTCCACTTTTCCCCGAACTTCAATGATCTGTTACTCTACCGTTACATAAGCATTTTTCAGTTATATCACCCAGTTAATGACCTCAGGAATAATATATTTTCAATCAGTTCTATCTGATTTATTTTAAGCGAAACAAGATGTTACGATTTTTGCACCTTTTTTCCCCATTTTTAAATCAATTTAGTTTCACCAATAAAATTTGAACGTGATAAAATGACGAGAAAATTGAAATACCGAGGAAATTGAGTGTGTCCATGAAATTGCGACGTTTGAATCCCCTCGCCTCGCTTCGAGTGCTTCGTAACTCCGAATCGGGGAGAAATATGTAACGAGTTCGAGCGATCGCCGCATCGTGGCGCTCTGTTCGGGTTCCTTTCGTTGTGGGCGCGCCATCCTTCCACAGTTTCTCTCCTCGTCTTCTATGGTGTGGTTGTCCGGGAAACTTGTATCGTGTTGCCTTCCGTATTCCATAAGAGACTGCAGAGCGCACCAACGCTCCGTTTAAACTTCGAGCGTACGCTGAGTAGGTGTGTCCGGACATTGTTTAACATCAGTGGTCAAGTAATCAGAAGGAACTGAGGAGCAGTAGGGCGTTTTATTAACTTCGTTTTAGTTTTTATAGTTATTTTTTTCGGTGTACGGACTCTTCGCTAGCGGATAATTCATTACGATAATTTTGTTTTAAGTTTTGGGACGCTTATAATTAACAAACTTGTGACTAACTTAGTTGAAATATACTTAAGTGGTGTTCCGTTGACGGAATATAGTGAGCAATTTACTTCTTTCGGAAGTAACTGGAGGTCATCGTAGTTTGGTGAGGATTCTTGTGATGGGTTTCTGACAGAAACATTCGAAAGTGACTTTTTCCTGGCCGGCAGTATCATAATTCACCATGGAGAGCGAAGAAATCACCAAACTGGTCGACGGAATTTATAAAGTGAGTAAGAAACATTCAAACTTTACAGAAGCAAAATAAAACCTTTCTGTCTTATCTAATTTGAAAGAGCTTTATAAATAACAATAAAAACTTACCACATGGAATCATGTGGTGCATTAGTGATAGGAAATTCATGATGATAAAATATTGATGAATTGTTAATTTAGTCCGTGTTCCATAGAATAAACATTATAATGATTCTCATTAATTTGTCTGAATTTCGGTATCACTGAGCCATTAGCAGGATTTCAATTATTTACAGCTTAAACTTGGACAGGGATAACACCAGAAATATATTTTGAAAGAATGTACTTTAAAATTATAATATCTTTCACTCAGTTGAATATCTTTCCTAAAAATACTATTTTGTAAACTATTATTGGTCTCATTAGTCATTAGTTATTTGTATCGTGATGCACACCAGTCCTTAATACGACCAACAGATATTGTAAGGGCGATTTTGTTCAGTAAATCAGCGAGAAGAGAATTCCGATAATCCTGCAACTTCTTTGCTTCTCTGTCTAAAATTCTTAGTAGCCGAGATATGAGATGGATGAAGCGGCATGCTCATTTTCTCGACTCAGATAAGAGATTTCGTAAACTTGAGAGTTGAAAATTGAACAATCCTGACGAAATATTACATTTTCTTCTGCTTAATCGAGATAAAAAATTACATCGAACTAGGTTTGGCTAATCAGTTGTGGAAGTATTCATTTTGGAGATGGTAAAATATTTTTCTCGTAACATAGCGAAAAAAATTCTCAGCCTAATGTACTCGTATACAGAAGAATCGTCTGATGTAAAGGATAGAAAAAAATGTTGAAAAATACCAATTTTTATTTGCCAAATGAGAGGTTGAAGGCGATTGGATTAATTCTGTAGAAGGGGTCGTTTCACTTAAAGGCTTAGCTTATCGGAAACTCGGATTCCTAAAAAAATTATCTCATCAAGTAATCACAGGGTGATTGGGTAACATTTCGAGGAAGCACTTAAAGTTGATTGAGTTTAGTACTTAACTGCTGTGGATACAGTAAGCCCGGTTTAGAAGACGTCGCAGTTATTTAGGTTATAAATTTTCACGAAACTAGCGAATTTTCTATATTTAAACATATTCTATTCAGTAGAATAGGAGAAAATTAGATAATTTATAAAAGATAGGTAGAAGTTTTAAAAATTCAGAGTTTTAACATGCTTATAATAGTGTATGTAAAGTCATGTATTCCTAATTCTTAACTGGTGCAGTAAGTGTATATTTGTTGTAGAAGTTCTTTGAGTCGAATATTAAAGATTGAGCTATCATAATGTTAAGGATACCTAAGAGATTGAAGGGTATCCAGCTTAAAGGAATATTTTGAATTATCTATGCATATAAATCGATTCTTCTTGCTCCTTATTTTTCGATGAATATAAGTGGAAGATTGAGATGGACCAGAAATTAGTATTTCTGAAACCAGCAACAGCTATGAGGTAGGAAATTTTTCCTAACAGAAAAAATATTTCGCATCTGAAGCACAACGAAGAGCCAGGACATAAATGTGCACTTTTTGAGAAATAAAAATAAATGGAATTTACGTGCGTACGTAATGGAAAGTTAAGAGGATGCTCTTCTCGTTCTCCAGAAAAATTCTTTTTGAGTAGTCTCCCGACTATGCTTTGACTTTCTTATCTTTAAGTCGGTCGACGGTGCTATCCAATTAGTTAGCAGAGCTCATTATATGGTCTGCAATTCCACAGTATCTCGCGCTGAGGCCAAACAAGCGCGTTCATCGTTCTCGGTGACCATCCAGACATGGCTCTCTACGATTCTTTTCTTTTTCTTTCTTGGCCTTTCCTCCTCACGCTCCCTTCCGCGAAAGACTTCATATATTCTCTTCCGAAGTGCAAAAACCTTCTGCGAATCACCGACCTCAGAGAATAACTTTAAGCGGTATTCCTGTATGTAATTATGCCCCCGGCGGAATTAGAACGGTCTATTAGGAGTTGCTTTTATCCCGTCATAAATGGAGACGTAAAGTTTTGGTCGGTGGAGAATGAAAATTTGCCGTAAAGAAAACCCTTGTACATGGTGTGACGTTCGAAGCTACTATTATAAAGGATATATGTCGTCATTCACGGTAGGCTGTAAACAAGATATGGTTGAGGCATATAACGTTAATATTTTGAGAGTAAATTTTATGAGGGACATTGTAATTATTTTGAATATCCGGTGTTCATGTCAAACAGTTTCTAATTATTCAAAAACTGTACAGTACTCTTTATCACCCTTTGGTATGGATAAATTAAAAATGTGCACTTGGAAATTTTGAAAATCAATTTATAACCTCAGCACTCAGTAGTAGTAATTTCAAAGGTTATTCGACAGCTTAGGTCATTTCGCACGTGAGCCTCCACCGGGAGTCGAACCCGGGACCGCTTTCGTCAAAGACGATGGCATTACCCACATGGCTATCCGTAGACCCACCGAATGATTGAGACACTCAGAAAAATAGTATTCTTGATGTTTTTAGCAGAATTCAGATACATTTCTCCTTCCGATCAACGAAATTTTGAAAGTTGTAGTGGAAGTATTTCCGAAGTAATTATGACTACGTAAATCACGAATGCCGTTTCCGTTTTTAGAAGTCACATATTTGTAAACGACTCGTTTTATCTCGGTTGAAATCTCGGTTGTACTATCAAGCTTTCTTTCGCGAACTACTGAACCGCGGTATCGGCAGACTTAGTCAAAGAAATCCCTCCGCACATTTCTATTTATATATTGAAGGTTTTATTTATTATTACCATTGCATACGTTACAGATGGAATAATACTCCTATGGTAACTTAATATTTTACGATTGTTCCCATACTTAGCTATACACAGTAAATTATATTATAACAGTAAATAATTATACTATTACAGTAAAGTTTACTATGCAAATTACAAAATTTCAAGTGGTTTTGGTTATTACAGAATATCTATCATCTAGCTACAAAAACCCTATTACAATATACACTTATGTTTACTAGCTAAAAAAATGCATTCTTACAAAAAAGTATCTCCAAACTATAAAAATTCAATCTTAAAATATCTATCACAATTTTTATTTTTCATGGGAATATATTTATCATTGGTCTGCTGATGTGATCAATTCTGAATATATCATCAAATGCGGTCGTGTAATGTGCACTAGTAACATCTTATTTAAAAGCCAAGTACAGTGCATTTGGATTTAGCATTTGGTGTCGCCTCTAGAGCCGAATCTCGTTGGGCGAAAGATTCACCCACTTGTGCGGATTAGAGAGTAGGCCACCGCGGACTGTCCTCCTACGAATCGCGACGCCGCCAAAGTGCCGAAGCCAATTCGATGGAGAAAAACAATGTTTATGCAACGAGCGGTTGGGGTTGATGACCCATTCTTAGGTGTGTGTGATCTGCGCGAACCTCCGCCCCCCCCATCAAGCGGGTCTTTCTTCCTTTCTGACGACTTGGCGGATTTCGCCTCGGCGGTCGTTTTCACCAAGATTGTAAAAGTAGAGCAAAGCTGCCATGTCCAGCATTCTATTTTTTATACGGTCTCTGAGCAGGGGAAGTGGGGGTGGGTGAACGGGGATGGATCGAGTGGGTTGCGGGAGGCGGAGGAGCTACCGGAAACGAGTCTCGGGCGAAGAAATTGTCGCACGCCGATTTTCTTTCCGGAGAAGTACCCAAAAAATAAACCACCTCATTCTCTTACCTCTTATTTGCTCGCATTGTTTGCGTTGGCAATTGTTTACCTTACGAAGTGATTTCGGTCTGTTGGTGATTTCGATGCCGTGCTCACGAATCTCGAATGTTTAGCCGTCAAGTGACTGGAAAAGGTTTGAAGGATCTCGTAACCGTAATTTTACTTGCAGTACGTTTTGAAGGTATCCATAGTAAGATTTTACACGTTTTCGTCTTTTACCTTCGAATTTTGTTCGGTAAATTCATAAAGAAATTCCTAGTCCCACGTCGATGACCTAGCGTTGGATGAAATTTTACACGTTAAGAAGAAAGTCATTGCTGACTGTCGCTGATTTTATTGAATTTATATAAGATTTTGTTCGCGAATTTACTCTGAATGGATTATTTTGGATTTCATTAAGTATTGTTCGCGCATAGCTCACGTATAGCAGCACACACAAAGTTATTTTCTATAACATTTACCTTTTACATCCTTTTATATTTCATCCATTCCTCTAATTCAACGGATTCAGCTTTAATTACGCGTTTAATTTAACGGATGTATAAAAATGAATATTACTGTGAATTTATTGTTATCGGTTTGATTTTCATCTTAAAATAAAATCAGGCTATAACATCATTGTTACGTCATAATTTTATTCTTCGAAGTTCATGATCAGACACAGCAAGGATCCATAGAGATGAATTATTCGTATAAAATAAATCAAAAAGCATGTGAATAATAACCAACTCCGTTTTAACTCCATTTAGGTGGCACCACCAAAAGGATATTATCGTTATTAAGAAGCTTCTGGAAAGATTAGGAAATTTTTCCCGACGAAGAGTGGAAGAGTTATTTCTTGATACAAAATCAGTCGATGAAGTTTCCGTTATTAGAACATAAAAGAATTTAAAATAATTAACATAGCAATTTTTCTCTGGCTAATATTAAGATATCAAATGAGGTAAATAATTATAGCAACCCATACACCTAATGTAACTTGTAAGTCTACGGCAGTGGATTCCGCGAATCAATGTCCATTAAGTAGTTTTTCTTGAGGAAAAGCAATCTATTTCCAAAGAAAACGCTATCGTAATGTGTTGACAGCTATACCAGTAGAAAGTTACGAGATTGTCAGGACATTGTGGGGGTGGTTGGCGGATCAACGCGGGGCGTCGAGGGTGATAGAGAGGAGAGGAGGGAAAATAATTAGTTTACTGACCTCAGAGAAAAGTCTCGTTCGGAAAAAAAGATATTCCCGTCAAATAACCATGAAGCCACGCCCAGGGTCCTCCATAGAAACTTCTTTTTCCACTTCTGCCCTCATCTCCCCTCCCGCCGGCTCGTCGGCTTCTATCCCTCCAAAGCCTCATTCGCTCTCCCGCCTCACTCCCACTCAAAAACCTCTCTTCTCCGCAAACTCTCCCTCGTCAACCAGGTCGCAAAATGTGTAGTGTGGCTATCTGTTCGTTTGGCAGTTTCTCTCTCTACTTCGACCTCTTTTTCTGTGCCTCCTTTCCTTAATCCGTTTCCTTTTCTCTTTCTGCTCTGCTTTTCCATGTGTCGTATCCTGTATGACAGAACTTTTCAACCGGTGCACCACGGCACAGTGGTTCTCCGCAATTAAAGTTTAGGTTAACCGCTTAATACCCATAGAGTACAATATTCTTCTATAAATGTTTCATTTTAGGAGATATTTCGTCAATTTAGAAAATTGGTTGCGAGAATATTAAAATTTGCCTTTTTAGTCCCGTTTCTTTTGTAGAGTTAGCAAACGCGTGGTTAAATATGAGGTCAATTTTCAGTAAATGCAAATTTCGAGTAAATTTGAGTGTGCCGTGGAGGATAGAAGGTTCGGAAGCCTGACGTTTAAATAAAACTTAACTTATATATCAGGGATTGCAGTTATATCGAGTGACTCAAACTTAAACCCTAAAAAGGTTAATACTGAGATTAAAATTTTATATTTATTGCGTTAACTGCTGCTAAGGTGTAATAATTAAACTCGGAATCATAAACCTGTGCACTGATGTACTTCTAATTCTACTTCTTCATCTATGTGATATTCTTCTGACGATTGGTTTACGATTTACATATATATTAATATTCATTCTCAGTAACTTAATGGTTTAACTTGAAAACTTTTTAACAACTTGAAAACTTTTTAAAATGTTGCGGTTTATCTAGTATTTATGTTAGAATATTTTCTTTTTTATGTTTTATTTTGATTTTTCATTCGAATTTGTGCAAAGCGATTTCAAACATTGCGTCTATAAGGAATCTATTGATATAGTGTCGTCAAATGTCTTTCCTTGCGTCTTAACAGAAATTTTCATGAATATACCTGGCCAAGAATTTGCTAAAATGAACTTTTAAAACAAATTTACGCTTGGTAAAAATTTGTAGGAGTAGATTCTTTGATGTTAAAAGTAGGAATAAATTCTCAATTGAAAGAGCGGATGACAAGTGAGTCGTGAAACCATTTAGTGTGAAGTAAGACGCGCAGTCGGTAAATTTTCACCTATCCCTTGCCATTATTTACCAAAATTCTGTTGCCAAAAGAATGATTTTGATTGAAATGTCAAACGAATATTATTTTTATTATTAACGAGGAGAAAGTGACATGAAAACTGATTATTTAAATTGTTTCCCTTCTGTTGTATCGCATGAAATGTTCTCATTAGATCAGACGTAAACAATTATGAGATATTATAGGACGAAATTTTATGAGCAACTGAAAAATATTTCCTATATGACCCGATTGACTAATTCATAACCCTCACTGTGATTGTATTTCACGATGTGGTCGCAAGTCACATTCAGCCAATTAACAATTTGGAATTAATGTAATTATTAGGAAATTTAGAGTCGTTATAGTATTGATTCATTAAAATGCGATATTGGAGGGCTTTGTTTAATTTTGGTTTGGTTTCCTCACGTTGCGTAAGGGATGCGCCACATGGCAAACTGGCGCGATTGATCCACATTCCGCAGTCTAGAATGGAACGCGGTAACACAAGCAAATTTTCCCTCATTACGTTCTGTTTCGTTTCCTGAGACATGCGAATTTTTCTTCCGCCTCCTTCTTGCAACCGATGAACTCTCCCTATAGATGCAATGTGTATTTTTTGATGATGTATATCTCATTTGAAAGAGAAACTCATAAGGAAATGAATCGAAGGGTGTTCCAATAAATAACCATCTGAGATTCTTTGTACGAACTTTCTTCCGATCTGAGATAATTAAGAAAAGTTCAATCGGTTAATATTCCTTTTCTGTTAAATTTCCGATACATTTGGATGCCCTGAATTGCGGTCGTCGATACTTCGATAGTACTTAACTTCCCTAGGAAGGCAGTATTAACAGAGCTGAATCACATTTCTCATGCAACCGTAATCCGAAGTTGAGGAAGCATTCATTATATGACTAATGCAAGAGCGTAAGTACACATAAGTGAGACCTTAACGATCGTCTTCTCTGATATGTCTAAATTTTTTTACAAGTGATTATCATCGCAGTTTTAATCACCCTTTTCTGTGTTTTTTTTGCGAGAGGCGTGTCCTCGAAAAATCGTTGACCCAAATCGAAATATAGAGAGTAACGGAAATGACATGCTGTTCAATAGTGTGTACTTCAGCTGGCTACACATGAACGACATGAATGTTACAAGTACCGACTCCACGATGTAAAAGGATTGCTTACGTTAATGCCGGTGCGTCGGATCGAGAAATTACTCCTTCTCATAAAAGTTGCTTAATAAGTTATTTTTATTAACGCTGCTAATCGATACAATTTTGAGTTTTAAACGTTGAGGATACTGGAGCTGTTTTTGTTTCTCAGAAATCTTTATATATAAGGTTTGAATGTTTGAGTATCATCTCACCTTTATTTAGGACAGTACCCTACTTACTTATTCGTAGATAAAATTACAACCCATATCGATCTCAGTAGCTACACTTCTCTCTTAGTCTGTAGGGAGATTACCTAATTATCAGTTCATTACAATACATTCAGCTTATTTTGGTGTGATTTCTGAAAGCCATGATAGGTACGTGTATTCGAAGCAAATGAAATCAGCGAATATATTATAGTAAAGCTACATTTAATAGTGAACTAGGTTTTCCATGTAAACGTACCTTTCTTTGGGCTTACTAAGATAAAATGGGTTTGTTACTCAGTTTTTTCAATAAATTACTTTTCCAGTGACAAGAGAGTGGTACAAGGGTCTTTAAAAATGATATAGGAACATAAAATATTTTGCCTCGGGAGGATGGGAAGAAGTAGAAATATATACAGATAAGAGAAGAATCGAACATCGATTTTGAATGAAGGATGGAAGCGCTTGCAAGAAAACGTAGATGTCGTAGAAAAGATTTTTACTTTATCGGATATTGTAAACCGTTAAAGGTTCATCGGTAATCTATAAGCAACGAGGAAATAACCTATGCAAAAGTTTCTTTCAATTGATTCCAAATAGAATTTTTGATCAAGACATTCCCTCGTTTCCTTCGTATACTTAAGGCCACGAGAGTTCGATGTATAAAGGGTAAAAGGTTATTTTTTCGGCGATATAAATGATACGTGTATCGAATTTAATCGATTGTAATCTTGAAGGGAATGAATTTTTTGCTACCATAATTTGAAGCATGAATTATAGCTTATTTTCAATATTACACATTTTTCTATTTAGTGGCATTTCAATAGAGTATAAATATTTTAAAGACTAATGTTTAATAAGGGGATGTTATAATACTTTCGAATAAGTAGTTAAGTATTTAAAGAAGCTATTTCAATCAAAAATAGTAAGTTTCATGCTACATCGTTTGCTAACTATTCGGAAATACTCCAAAAGCATCATTACAGCTTGAGTTATGATAATTTCCAATTTATCGCTATTAAAATATTAACTTTGATCAAGGATTGAATGGTTATTATTATTCACTACATATACATATATACAGATATATTTAGCTAATTGTTGTCTTAAATTCTACTCTACTTATCTCTATAATAACTAGTCCCTTTAATTTATACGTTAACTTATGTCGCATCTCACATACGATATTCTTTTGGAAGCTTAAATAACAACTTTCTCTGAAAGCTGTTATAGCTAGCACCGTTTACGTTAACAGTAGTATTTTTCATATATGTTAAGGAAATAATTGTTTTGATAGTGATTTATTATTTGAATTCAAACTAGGGTAATTTGATAGAAGTCTAAATTTGGGCTCGTAGGCTTCCGTAAAACTTATAAATTAAAATTTCAGAAACAAAGACATAATTGGTACATTTTTGCATAATTTGGAAATTTAATTTTCGTGGTCACTAAATGTTATTATATTAACATTTTAATAGCTTCTCTTAAAAATGAGAACTCAGTTGATGGTAGATGAGTTTAACAATTGATGTTATCTAGACCGTATAATGATATCTCGGTCTTTTCAATGTAACATTACTGCATACGTTAATAAAATTTAATGGGCTGATGTAAAATCGCCAATTATGCCCCACCAGATGTTAAACGAGACTTGAAATATCATTCCACCCAACCGATAAAAATAATTTTTCAGCGATTCGCGTCGGCCTTAAAACATTCAAATTATTTACTGAATTCAATATCCTTTAGTGACACAAAAATACACTTTCATTCACCGTTTTATTCCCTTCGGGAGGCTTAAGCCGATTTTGTCAATTACGATTCCAACTTTAGTTCATCCAATTAAGTTTTCCTCAACCGTTCAGAGAATAATTCGATTAGACTGGAGTGGATGCTCCTCGTGCGAGACTTTTTCATCGCCACATCATCTTCTCCGATCACAGCTTCATAACGACCACAATCCCCATACGAGACGTTAGAGTGATGTAGGCGGTGGCCATAAAATGTTATAGCGCCTCGCGTGGAGTTTTGGGGCATAGGGAATGAAAAAGAGGATATACGGTAGGGAGAGAGAAGCGCTGCAACTACTAATTCCGACGAAATCTTTTATACAGAATGTGCCCGATCTCCATTCGGGTCGACAGCCTTCAAGATAGCCCTCGACTATTGGAAAAAGAAGGTCGCCTTGCGCGGCCATGAAGGTCGCTGTTAAGTATCTCCTCGGGGGATCCGAGTGTAGGGACGTTGCGCCGCGGGCGAATCTGTTATTAATTACACAGTCGTAAACAGGTTTCATCCACGCGTGGGAGAATTTTGCAATCTAACGCTGTCCTTCAAAGACAATGGCCCATAATATTTACCCGTTGTTTCTTTTCGTTAAAGGATCGTGCCGGTGTGCAATACGGGTATTCTCAAGGGAAACAAAGTCATAAGATGTCCAACGAGGATAAGGTAGCCTTCATTCTGCGCGCATAGTCAAAATTTCATGCCTCACGGAGTTTTTCGAAAGAGGTGTATTAGGGGAAATGGAAATCTGGAGGGCGGAACAAGTGCCTCGGCGGAGGGTGTAAATAAGGACGTTTTTCTGCAGCGGATATGACGTGATTTTGGAGTGCGTGGCTTTTCTGGTTCGAATCCAAGACACCGAATGAGTCCGGGAAATAAAGGATGCTTGTCGGATTCGACGGCGGCACTATAACTTCGATGATCGGAGATGTTCATACACGTAAAAGTAAAAATCGAGCACACCATCGTGTCGTTCTTGAGGTTTGAATCGGTTAATATTCGGCATAATGGAGGAGTGGCGGTCATTTATAGGTTGGATTTATTTTTTCACGGAAAGAACTCGATATATAAGATTATGTCAAGAGTAAATCCGGAACGATACAGATTCGTTGCCTTAAGATATAGTTTACGCCAATTCCGTAGATCTGTTGGCCGCTCTCAGTATGCGCAGCGTCCTACTTCGGCTAAAATATAGAGTTTGAATAATTTCCCTCTTTATATACAACAATAACATAATCCGCTGTTTTCTGTTATTCTCTTCAATCGGGAAATTGAGAAAATTAACCTGAAAGATTCGTTCGCACAGGGCCAGTCCCGGCCAAAAGAGAACGTTTAATAAGCATGATGTATGATGCATGATGAGAATAAGATTGATGTATTCAAAAATATCAAAAGATCATTTACCTATCTTTTTCTGTTTACTGTCAAGGGTTCTGTTACGGAGCATGTTATTCGAATTCAATGGATTAGTGTAGAGAGTATCGTAATTAATTCATAACGCTGACGCATTTTCTTGCTGCTTGCTTTGCGTTGAGTAAGGTCTGTTGGATTCATTCGGTTGGGTTGCCGATTCACAAAGCTGTTACTCTTTTTTATGGTTTTGAGTTGTAACTCATTCTTCTCATCGTTCACTAATTATACTTGCCTTGGTGGAACCGTCTCTTTCTTTGTTTTCAACCGACCACGTCATTGGTGCGTGTATTTTTTTTTCTTGTTTAATCGAATAGAAATATTTGGCGAGCTAGACACGTAATCAATCAGGATTGCTTCGCATGAGAGAATTTCCATCGATCAGACGAAGAACAGAGGAAAATTCCTGGAAAAGTTCAGCAATGCTTTTTATAGAGAATTATTTAAACGTTTGCTATAAATATTCATTTCGAAGGAATTAAGATTCACTCTTGGGTAAATCATTCACCTTAAACACTGGCTTTTCACTTATCACTTCTGGGCTATTACTGTATTCACCAAGGATACACTATTGTATGCATACCTTATCGGAGATTGGCACATGCGGTTACAGATTTTGAATTGACGAAAAAAGTCTGTAAGAATTATTTTTAATAAACATATTAGGTAAACTTGATTCCGAAAATCTCAGTGTGATTTATCTGTAATCATGTTAGTGATTATAGAAAGAACAAAAAATTTTAATTTCAGGAAACGTGAGATTTTGATCAAATTTTGTTTGAACGGGTTTTTATAGTTTCTAATTCGAGTGATTCAGGAAGTAAAAGGATTTTTCCCTCCAAATTCTGCTTCAAGTCATTTTCCTTCCATTAGTATAATTAATTTTGCAGGAAATTTTTTGGCAAATATTTAAGAGGGATGTCAGGGAAAGTCGCGAGTTTTAGGGAAAAATACTTTGAAAAAGTAGTCCTCTACCACTTTTATTTTAATGGAGAAATGTTTGCATCAATTAGATTTTTGAAATAGTATGTCTGAATCAAATTAAGAACTTTTTAGTTTTTAGAAGCGTATTTTAACTCTTTGGTAGTATATATCGTGGGAATGGGTTATGTTTTATATGGTTAGGCTAGGCCAAAATGACCTCTATTCCACCGAACCTCAATGTAATGGTATAATGACCTCAGTAGGTATATATTATGGTAGTTTGCGAGAATATATTGTGTACGTTTTGTTAGGAGAATCATTATTTAAATTTTAAGAAAGTGACATTTATGATGAAGCGGCCTTTGAGATTTTTGTTGCACAACCAAGAAAAGGTTGTTTGAATGTCTGTGGAACATTAGTCACTTAAATCAATAGGTTTCTAGATTTTAAAGGTCGCGACAAACTAAATTTATCTCAAAGTTGAAATTTCGGTATCATTGATATATTTCGATAGTAATGTCAAATTTCACTAAAGAAACTTTTAAAGAAATCTAAATTTAAAATAATGTACATTTTTATTACTTTTACTGCTGGAGTCTTTCACTACTAAATCGATCAGATGTATTGAAGAGCGGTATTTCCTTTTTAATAAAGCGGTTCAAAGATAGCGAAGCGCTCAGGAACCACGTTTTCAATTTCGAACCCAAACTCAATAAAGATAGTTACGCAAGTAGGTACAGGAGGAGCCTCGATTTTCCCCAGAAAGATTTCACTTTTGAAGTTGTTTCTACAAGTAATTTGTTGTATTATAAAGATACATTCTTTTAAAAAACAGAGCTTTATTAAATGTGGATTTTCGTGGAACGACTGACTGAACGTTGCATTAGGCTCAGGGTAGCTGCAGGTATGAACAGTTGAAATTCTTTCTTCCTTACGTGAATTTCATTTGATATTCTACTAAATCTTATAATACGTAAAAAATGCATTCTAGGTACAAGCGCAAAACCATAACTTGCTCTTTTTGCTATCGAAGTCTTAGCTCTCTGACCTCAGCCGACGCGAACGATTTTTATTTCCCCATTAGAACCTTGCATATTTTTTACCCATACAAAAAAAAGGCATTGCGGAGTAATTACGCGGAAGACGCTGAAACTCAGATCTTAAGACGACCTTACGGCAAACGGTTAATCTCTCAGAAACTCCGGAAGCTTAGGAAAAGAAATGACTCGGCGTACGTCATCTTGTCAGTCCTTCTGTCGGAAAGTTCAACATCGCTCACAATTTCCATCTATCAACCGTCAGCCATCCGACGATATGGAACGTAGATCACCACGCTTCTGCTTAAAGCGGCGCGCATACATAACAGCCCCTCGGTGCGCAGACGTGTATTTCCCCGGCCGGATATTACCAGCGGCCGTGATGCACGATGTCGCTCGTGTTACGACATTACTCCGGCATTCTGTCCAACCGGTTCATTCCTCTCCTCTTCCTCTTCCATCTTTCTTTTTATCTGCTTCACTGTACAATCTTTCTGAAGCTCCATGCATTCCTGTACAGCCGTCACCATGCCAGTCATAACGTACGAAGAATACCTTCCGTTTTCATATCTTTCGGTGGAGCGGTTATCACATGAAGAAGACAGTTTTTCGATCGAACCTTCGAAATTAAGTACGAAAATCTATTCGCCCCTTCTCCCCTTCAGTTCATCTAAGTGCTATCAGAAGTAAATGTGGCGTTGTTAAGCGATATTAAGGTACAAATTACTCTTCCCAGGTATAAAAAGAGAGGGAAAATATTTCGTACTAATATGTACCAATATGCTGTACTAATGTTTTGATAGAGATTATACGAGTATGGAAAGGTGCTTGTAATCCGTCGCGAGATTGGATGAATATTTTGCATTTATTTTATACAGAAATATTTTAATCTATAATCATCGAGGTATAAGGACCCAATGAAAAACACTTTTCATAGCATTCAATAAAGATAGATTCAAATGAATGCCTTTACTCAGCATCACTCATAACACCGTAACTTTCATATTCTCACAGCCATGAACGGGACGGGACATACGTTAATAAAAGATACGCAACGGCGCGAAAAGACAAGGGAAAAATATTTTATTCATCAAGATGGTAGTAGGAATTAAAACTTTTGAATGCGTGGTATTATCCCGCTTCAAACTTGCGTATTTAATGCGAAAATTTACTAACAAGGAGGGGTTAGAATTGAAGTCATTACTTTATCTTGTAAACGTTTCCGCTCTGTCCTCACTCCTTTACATTTCTTCCTCCTCTTCCCATAACGAACTTTTTCTCCTTACGACTAAGGCGGAAAAGCCGGTAGGTGGAAACGGGATTTAGTTGGACCGGCGCCCGAGAATCTGCTGCCAAGTCTGGACGCTTCGAACACAAAGGCGAGACTGAGTCTCCGTGAGACGTAGTTGCAAGGAAGGACGGGGCGTATAAGCTTCAGAAATCTTTCGCGACTTTCGCGCGTCAAAGACAACTGCAGAAACGTACTTTTATAATCTTCCTTCTAGAATCAGTGACCGCTTTATTGATGTTGATATGTACATTTTCTCATCAAAAGTCATAAAAGCACGTCTTTGTTAATTGCAATATTTCTGAATGTTCAGGGCCAGCAGGATGTAAATTATTCCCAATATGACTTTTATCTCCAGTGAAGTAAATTTATGGAACCTTTCAAAGGAATAGACTCTGATTCTGAACTAAATTGTTACAGTTTGCTCCTGAAATCTCTTGTATGTTAGTTGCACACATCTCAATATCAAATGGAGGAAAATTCCGATTATATGAATTACATTCACCTCATGAAAGGTGTAAAATATTTTAATTTAATAATTAAAATTACATTATTGGATTCTTCTCTTACTTATAGCAGTGAACGTGCTTGAAATTATCGTTTTAGGAAATAATTTTGAAAACTGACGAGATATTCATCTGATATACTTCCTGGAATATTAAGAAATATGTATAAGGGCAGGATTCCTGTTTTCATTGGTGTAGAAACAAGGAAATTTAATGTTTGGACAGCAACATCAGAGATTAGCTATGAGAAGATTTCAGAAGTTTCAGCTTTTTAAGTTTTTGTTGGAAATGAATATTTTTATGTTTCGGTTTGTGACTGCCGATTGTAGAAAGAACTTACTCTCACGAGTAATATCCCTTACATCTTAACCTAAAGACTAGAATTTCAATTTCACTTTGATGATTTCACAACATTTCCTAACTATGGGATAATTGAGATGTTTAGCAGCTGAATAATTGGTTATTCTTAATAAGTTAGAAACGCTATACCTCGACTCTGTGCGAACTGAGGGCCAATGGAAGCTGGAAAGCTTATAACAAGAGGTGAAAACAAATCGTGGGTATTCCAGAAAAGCCGGTCGCACTAGAGAGGTTTAGAAAGCAAATTTTAATGAACTCACGATGAAAATTTAAGCTATAAGCCCCCACTTCGTCAAGGATCCTAGCTGATTCCATCGAGCATCCTTGAAAGACTAGACGCAAGTGTTACCTTTGTTCACAAATGCATGCAAATACCGTGTAAAGCTTCGGTACTTCTCATCGGAATAGGTCGGAATTAGCGTTGTATTCCTCACTCTATTACCTCTTTATTAAGGAATCTGGTCAATCCACGCAAAGAATTTAGCAAAGATTGGTCAATCATCAATGATAGATATTCAGACATGCACCACTGGCTTTAAGTCATCGTGTAATGCTAATTTTATATACACAAATATAATTTTATTTAAGAGGGATTCTGCTTTTGAGAGGATTAATAATAAAGCAAAGCTAAAAATATAATTTTTGTAAGGTAGACTATTATCAGTCAAATTCAATCGCAGTCAAGTAAAAACGTTTCGAATAGGATCGTAGCGGGAGTTATACTACCGACTTTCTGACACAAAAGCAATCAGTCACCATTTCTAGATGTAGTAAATTACCTATCGGTCAAGAAATTATTCCTTTTTACAAATATTATTTCACAATGCGTAGTTTCACTCACATAGTCTTTTGCCAAAAGTGTCCCACATTTTCTTCTGAAGGATATTACTGTAAAAAACGAAGAAAAAATCAATGATTTACTTTCCACAGAATTCCACCAGATTTCACTTGATACTTTTAATTAAGGATATTACTGTGTCACAATATTGTAAGAATGTGAGAAATAACCGTGAATCACTGTAATTAAATCTATAGAAAAGATCTATTATAGAATTTTTTACAAAAGGTTTCTATTGAGATATTTTTACGTTATAATTTTGCAAATATTTTTCTTCGGAGTAACTAACTCGCGTGTTTTACAAAACTTCCATAACCTGATATGTTCTTATCATGAGGCCTTTGCTCTTAGGTCATCTTGTGGATGAACGTAAGTATCAGCATTGTACAGTTCAAATGAAACACCACTATATGCAAAGAAGAGAAAAAAGAAATCCCGAATCAATATTTAATACAAGCCTCAGATCCATACTAATAAAAGTTTAATATTTGCGAATTCTTCTCGGGTGGGGAATGCGAGTCAATCTTCACGGTAAGGTGCAGCTGCACTGTAAAAGCCTCTACGAGAACGTGAGAGCGAGGTGAAAGTTATTTCGAACGTCTATTTCCTTTTCCCCTTCCACCAACACTTGTTTTTCATGCCCTCGACTCGATTGCAACTTCACTATCGATACTCTCTCTCCCGTCGCCTTAATTTTTTTGCTCATTCCCTCCTCCCTTCATTCTCATATCAATCGTATGGGCTTGTGACCATAATTTTCTTCCATTAAAACCTTCTTATGCACACGTTTCTATCTTTACCTACCTCTGCTGTTTTAAAAACGATCTTCTTGCTCCGATAAATGCTAAGTAGGTCGATCGTACTCTTCCAAACTCATCTATAATGTCCTCAGATGCTGTAAATATAATTTATTCTCTTCATTACTTGTAGCAATCTTCAAGTTTTGCTCTCTACGCAGATAAATTTCTTAACAGTCTATGGAATGGTTCACTTGAAATGGAAGAATCTATTCTAAAATTCTTTTCCGAAGGTTAGGTATAATCGCTGTCGGATTTTATTTTTTCCAACAAAAATTTCTGAAAGACTATCTAATAGCTAGTTATAATCGGGAACACTATTTGACAACGCAATTTGTATTGAATTCGAAGCTGCTCAGGTGACAATGTCTGCACATGGATTGGCTCTCGATTCATCCAAACATGTTCCAATAAACTTCGATTATAGTACATGTATTTTTGAGTTACCTACTGGATTCATTAGTTTAAAAGGAACGATAACGATTTTAAACGATTATTTTAGATTTATATCTAGTAATTGTCTATTAAATATTTACTTTTCTGGTAGGGCATTAAAAATGTAAATCTAAGAATATTTCTCTTAATATTATAGAAAACGTGAGCAAGTACGGAAAACGGACAGAGAGACTGCTACTTAGACTGTATATATTTAGATATTTTAGCAAGAATACCATTAATATAGCCATTATTAAATAAGGGTTAAATGGGTTAAATAAGGGTTAAATGGCCCAATTTCGCCCAATAAATACGTTTATTATTATTATTATTTGTGCAACCAAATTAATTTTAAGACGTGATTTTGCGGGAAGTGTGAAGTGAAACCTTTTAACATTCCGTAACTTTGCTTCTTAAGCACATTACCAAGTATTAGAGGTTTAAAAACACTCCGTAAGCCGTCTTTCGGCAAGCGGAACTGGCGCTCAGAGACAAACGGGAAGCTCCGGATTACCGGTTTTTGGGAAGTTCCAATGATCATTTCGGAGACGAAGCCTCCATCCTCAGGTGGTCTCCACAAAGGAAGTTCCCATCACTCATCTCCACTCCACTCACTTCCTTCTTCTGCACTCATTTCCTTTGTGGAGACCCCCTGAGGATGGATGTCTTGTCTCCGAAATGATCATTGGGACTTCCCAGAAAATCCGTAATCCGGAGCTTTTCGTTTGTCTCTGAGCGCGAGTTCCGATTGCCTAAAGACGGCTTACGGAGTGTTTTAAATCTCTAACTCATAAACAGCCGTGTTCCAACCATCTTTTTCCTACAACCACATTACCAAGTTCTTTGGAAAACAGTGTTATACATATTTGGGGGGTTTCCCTCCCGACTAGGGTGAATACCAGTATTTCCTTTTCCCCCTGAAAAGATGACTACCACCTGGCCTGGAGCCTATCTGTAGTCCAATCGTACAAATAAACAAATAAATATATAAAAAAGTAGTAGGGGGAGAGTTTACATTGTTCTACTGGCATTTCATACACACGAGCATGAGTTATTGATAGAAGGTAATTTAATTTTCGAGTAGAGGGTAATGTTTCACAGTTTCCCGAGGAAACGCATTTTCATTTTGTATCAGAGATGTCGAGAGATTAAATTTTTACCTTTTTTTGTTTATGTACTTATTTCACGGAAAGAATGATTTCTCTTCGGATAGACGTCGCTTCCATAGAGAATATTAGGAAGCTTAGACTTCAGATGATTTAGATAATGAATATCTCGTGGTATATGCTCTGGATAATAATTATATTACCTCAAAGAAATCATGACAGTGTCGCGGAAAGTCATTTCAATACTTTTCAAGCTCATATGCAAAGGAACATTATTGGGTCAAAGCACTTGAACATTCACTTTCAGCAGGTCACTTATCAGGGTGTGTCTCCTTCACTCTCAATTTCTTAATCGCGTTAAGCTAGGTGCTGGTTGAGTTCATCGGCTTGAGTTACGGAGAGGCCGTTGATCTCTCCCGGTGATATAAGTGTCTTATAAAATGCAAATTAAAGTGTTGCACATGATTAATCTTAACGTACACAGAAATTAAAATTCGCTTAAGATTAAATACGTGATTTCCACCTAAAATTCTACGTATTATTCTAAATATTTTTGGTATGAACAGGAATACAAAAAAATCGCTAAAACAATGAAACACATCTAAAAATAAAACACTAAAAACTTAATTACAAAGAAAACAATTTTTGATCATCATTAGAATTTAAAGAAAACGACCAAAAGTTCTTTGAACAATTTTTGGAGTTATAATTGCAAAATGGGGATTAGTTTTAGAGTGGGTACGATCAATCGAAGGTTTTCCAAGACCCAAGGAAAAACATTTGACTCGATACTGCACTAAAACGTAAAGAAAACATGCTGTCAAAGTTTTAAAAGCTGCTTTAGAAAATATAAACGACCGGCAGAATTATGTGTTGCGAGAAGTATTCACTCTAAATATTTATGTTTCCCCATAAAAGTGAATCTCTTCGTGCTGATTTAAGGTTGAAATTCAATAAACATAAACATGTAAACATTCTTCTCTAAAACTCCTGGCTGAATCCTCTTTCCTATGGTATCTAGCGGTTATGTTGTTATGTAAGTAAATCAAACTTGAAAATTAAGAGAAACTATTAATTGGTATCAGATGTCCGTAAATGAGAGCTAAACGAGGTACGCTTTTACCTTGACATTATCATTATTTAATCAATCTTATGATGTTCTTATAAAGTCCTTTTGACTAAAAGGGACGATAATGACTTTAGTATTTACATTCCTTTAGCAAGCTAACTGGTATTTTTTTTTCTCGCAAATGGGAAACCTAAATAATCAGTATTGGAGTGCTTCTATCGTTAAAGATGGAGGAAATCGATTTTCCTTTAATTATAGGTAAAAATTCTAGTTTCCAACCAAAAAGCGCGGAACAAAACTCGCTATTTATACCAGGAAATATTTTCGCCGATTCCCAATCATCTGCAGCGAATTTGTGCACAGAAGCGACATAGCATTTTTGATATGATATTGAGGAAAAAAGGGAATTAAAACTCATGGAAGCGTTCGAGAGGAGATAGCGATGCAATTTCAACTAACAAAAATGTGAAGTATGGGTCAATACGCGCTTCGATAACGCTCGCGGTATCTTTGCAATCGTCATCCCACGCCTCAAAAATCAGAAAGGCTAAACTCTTTTTTAGCTCGCTTGAATATTTTTTCCTCTCCAATCATACCGTGTGTAAGTTAAATTGAGGGTATTGTATTTCATAGGCCAAACAGCCAATAAGCACGTTAGCCGGCTGTGTACTTTTAAATGTTTCAATTAAACTCCAGTAAAAGCTATTTTTTGAAAAGTATCGTACAGCGGGAATTTGCAGTTAGTTTCGCTCATCACAGCATTCAATCCCTGTTTTCTTATCACAGCTGAAATTTTATGTATGTACGTGTGATTCTAAAGCGTTCTCAAATGTAGACTACTAGGTAGACTCGGTTTCTCTAACAGTCAAGCTACTACGACAGGAGATGGAACACGGTGACCCATTAAAGCTTCAGAACGAGGCATTTTTTTGTCGTGGTATGTTAATGGTTAGAACAAACGACTGACAATTGAGAGATCCGAAATTCGTGTTCTGGCATAGTTTTTCTTCTTCATTTCTTTCCCTATTTTAACGTGTATCTGCTCCAGAATGTAATTCGCTGAGAACAGGAATCCGCATTGTCTTCACATTTTTTTGCTGCCAATCTGTAGTTCGTGCCAGCATTTCTTTTTATATGATATGGCAGATCAAAAATAATTCTGGAATAGCGTAAAATAAATTTTCGGTGTAATTCCTATTGTGGAATCTCGTAAACGTCTGGCACTGAAACCAAAACAATATTAAAAAAAATAGAAGCCATTTTAATTAATAGATTACAACCTCTCACGATGTTTTGGATCTTATTTTTAATTTCGTTAAAAATTAATGAAACGCGCCACTGTACTTTCTTTATCTAAAATTATTGAAATTGGAAACTTCTGGAAAATTGGTTTTCAGTTTTTAATTTTTGTGGGGGTTTCTCTGCATCATTATGTCTGGCCAGGTCTTTGACGCTCGTAGTTTAGAGTGAGCATGGTACGTTCCTTTGTCTCGTATATATGATTAAGTACGACTCATATATCATGATACATGTTATTAAGCAGGCGGCGGGTGGGAGATTTTACGTCCAAAGCTTAGAGGTCATAAAGCTTTAAGATTTTTACACATCATATGATGTCGACATCTTACAGATTTCATCCAAATTTTAACTTATTAAGCCATCCTAAACTCGACGCTAGAACGTTTCGTCGGCATTTTTGTAACACGCGGTGTTTAATCTGTTTTGCAAAAAGTGATTAGAAATAATAACAACACGAGATCGAAATAAATATCACTAGAAAGACTATTCATTATAGATTCTTATTTATACACTAGAATTATCTTTACGAGCTCATATCACACAATTCTGGTGAAATCTGCCGGAGTTTCATCACCTTTTTCGTTTTCAAGCGCCGTCCTCTTGACGACCATTATTGCAGTCGAGTTCGTTACCTTCCCTACTGTTCTCATTGGATTAACTGTAGAGGTAGGTAAGTGGGGAATTAAAGGTGACAACTTTTTGATGTCGAATTCGACTCAGCACAATCTTACCTTTATACGTAATCTATCACAAAATACGTGACGGCAACTATCAATCTTGCAATATTATAATGGCCTCAATCCACAGATGTTACAAGCGACAGAAGGTAATTGGTTGTTGAAACATATGCTACTTCATCGCTTATCTACATATTGAAATCTAGAAATTTGTATCTCTGTGTCAGAACGAAATTTCGAAGAGGAAATGAAATTTGTTTTGCTTAGCGAAGCCAGGTATTTCAGTTAGTACGCAGCAAATATTTATCCTGCTGTCGTCTGTCACATTTTGGGATACAATTGAACGGATTCCGAGATTTACAGAATAGCGGGGTGTGTCTCTTCCCGATCTTGATCTCCCACTATTTTTCTACTGTCCTCCGCTATTGGCTCGGCTTCAAAACGAGGCGAGGGGGGAGAGAAGTTTCGCTTGAACGGAATCGAAGGGCTTACTTCACTCGGATGACTTAGCTAACGCACGGCGACTGCTGGGCCCCCTTTGATTCGCGCTTCCCTTTCTCTTGTCCACATATACGACCTCGCAAGAGAACAACGCATGTGTTACTGATTCTAACCAAGCGATACCAAATTCCAAGGCATCCCACGAACGTGTAGGTCCAGCCACGAAATCGAGTGCGGTTCTGTTCCTCCCTTTCCCGTACCCCCTTATGATACCGCGCCCTTTGTAGGCGTGGTCGAAACCCAACCGTGTTAAGAGGCGAAGTGTTCTTGGATCCGATCGCTTAGCCTTGTTTCCCTCTTTAAATCCTACCTTCGATCTTGTCTCATCCACTATTGGACATAGTTCAACTTTGGGGCCAGCTCAAATTTGGGAGGAATGACTCCTCATCATTTGAAACATGAAACATTTCAGTTATTACTTTCAAACGATGTAAACTTGGAGCAAGAGGCGGAATATTTTTAAGAAATATTTTCCCGATTACTCCGTTATCGGTAATGAATCTAATCGGTAATTTTCAAAGTATAAAAAAAATGTTTAGTCTGTTCTGAATGCAATTCTTTTCTAATTCACTGAAGTTTCAATGTCTGTGTTTGGGTATGTGATTGTATGTGTTCGTGTTTTGTATGCACGCACATTATTGCGGTTGCAGAAGTATTCATTTAGGTATCAGTATTTCCAATGAGATTATCAGTTTTATGATAAACTGGACAATCGATCTTTAGGAGCGAAGTTTCTATTTCCAGTACTAAAAAGCAGCAATTTATTGGTTGGTATTAGTTGAAACGTGTCCTTAACAACGTTAAGATTTTACGTAGTTTGTCACCAAAATTTAGAATATATATGTCAATCTTAGCAAGATTTGAACAATTGTAGGGTGCGCTCTGTAGCATATGAAACCCATAATTAGCGAGTTCACTCCCGTTACTAAGGCAGCGCTTGTTCTGTCCTCTTGTCTCTCTCTCGCGAAATTTCTCAATCGCCTGGCACAAGGGCGTTCTCCTTGATTTTGCCTCGCCCTGAACGCATACAGCTGAATACATTGCGCGGGTGTTTTCGAGCCCATGAGGCATTCACTTTCTCAGTCCACCTGCCCTCCTTCGCGAAAAGGACTTATTTTTATCTTTTGTCCACAGAAGAACCGAGGTAGTCCTTTTACACCTGACAGAGTGGCGATGTTCGCTTTCCATCCTCAGGGAACGCCGGCAAACTTCACTTTTTTCGAAATACCTCGGGGGAAAGGGAGAAAGGGAAAAGAATATCCGGTAGGCTTACCTCTACGAGTGTGGGAACCACGAAACTCAAATATTTCTGTCGAAAAAAATTCTTAAGAAATTCATCGCATCGGCCTACTTAATTATCTTAGAAAGAGAATTAAGTAATTGATTTTGAGTAGTGGAAGAAGTGTAATGTCTTGATGAAAGCGTTAAATAATATGTTTGCCAGTATGCGTAATCACGTATTAATTATATGACTTGCTATGGTAAAATTCTTCAGAATTTGAAACTATCTGATGATATTTCACATTAACTAATAAAGTCTATGTATACATTCAACATTTTGTGAGACTTTCGTGGGTCTTTAGCTTCGGGATTTTCGAAAACTGTAGTTGTGCCATTTTTTAATCTCCAAAAAGTTTTACACAACACTATTATTTACATATCAAATATCTTCTATAAATCGTTATAGAAATAACTATTTGTTCCGATTTAGAAACGGTAATAGCTCGCCTAGTGTTAGTGTAATCACGATGGTTTCATAAGACTTATGTTTCGAGTTGAAGTCGAATTAGACTCTATCTTAATTATCTATAAGCATTCGTTAACATTCGATTCTTAAATTTATACTCGTTATCTAAAATTATTGAAATTGGAAACTTCTGGAAAATTAGTTTTCAGTTTTTAATTTTTGTGGGGGTTTCTCTGCATCATTATGTCTGGCCAGGTCTTTGACGCTCGTAGTTTAGAGTGAGCATGGTACGTTCCTTTGTCTCGTATATATGATTAAGTACGACTCATATATCATGATACATGTTATTAAGCAGGCGGCGGGTGGGAGATTTTACGNGATTATATTATATTTCAGGAGATTATTATCCCTGTCACTGTAAGGATTGCATATTAAAAGGCTTTTATTGATATCTACCCAATATTTCAGTCACATGTGAAAATACTTTATCGTCATATCAAAAGATTATAAATAACGTTACCATAAATGTACATGCATTACAGGCTCCCCTTTTAGTGGTAGACGAATTGTCTGGAGTTTTCCTTTTCTAATGCTCTTTACTTCTAAACTTGTTGAAAAATAATGGTCAACACCCTGAATTCATAGAGTACTTCGATGATTTCGTGCGAATTTAATTTTATTATGAATCGGTTTTAATTTATTTCAAAGCGTATCAAAGGCAATGATTAAGGTCGAAAGAAGCTAATGGAAGCGTAGATTTATCACTGACAATAATAATTACGGAAGTATGCGATACACATGAGAGTGCTCATTCTCCCGAATTTAGACCATCCAAATGTTTCCTCCAGCGTCCCTTTCAGATGCTTAGTCACAGCAAAGTAGCCAGACTTCATATTTCCTTTCCCTCTTCACATTAGCATTGGTTTTGTTCCAAATTAAAAAAGAGGGAGCCTAGCATAAAGAGAATGGGGAGAGTAATTTTTTTAGTTTTCGCTTTTTTCCCCTTCTTCCGCTATTCCGTCTCCCTCACCCACACTTTTTGTTCCATTGCTCCCCCACCGTCTCCCCTCCGTGCTCTGCTACACGGCCTCCCCTGCCTCCGCCTCTTCTTCCTATTTCCTCTTCCACTCCCGTTATCTGTACTCTACACACACTGCTCACCCCCTAAACTTCTTCTCTCGTATTCCTCCACCCCCAAAAAATACTCCTCTTTTTGGTGGCCTTTTTGCCTTGCACCACGAGACACGCTCGAACGGAGCGATTCTTCCCCTTTGCGGACTTTGCCCTCCCCCTCTCATCCCATCCCACTTTCCCAATCTCCCCCACTCCCCGGACCAAGAACCCTTAGCCCTTTCCTCCATTTCTCTCCAGCCCTCATTCCTCTCTCCCACAAAAAAGGAGATTCTTCCCTTTTTCATTTCATGTCTCGTCCCAAGCACGCCGATCGTTCCTTCTTGCCCACTATGTGTGCATCTGCCACACCCCTATCCCACAAACCTAACACCCACTTTAACCCTTTTTCCTCCCGCACGCCGGAGATCTCCTAAACTTTGGCGAGTTTTTACTTAACCCAAGGGTGGGGAACCTTTTATCATCGGAAGGCCGCATCTGAAACCACCAGGCCGCACATGAGTTGGTGTTACCTACGTTCAAATTGCCTAAGTATACATTGCCCGTACTTACATAAGAAAACAAGTTTAGTCGCTAAATAAAGGTAGAAAATATTTTACTTTCGCACAACGAGATATATGAGACCGAGGAATCGAAAATGTACGTAGGTAAACGAAACAGGTTGCTAAATGAAATAGGGAAATATTTTCCATTTAAGTTGTGCGTGATAAGGATAGTTTCAAAAGATCGAGGAACTGACTAATTTTAATCCCCGAATTAGTCGAAGGAAATGAAGGGAAGGTCGGAAAAGCAAGAACCCCAACTCTGACTCAACCACTCCAGCCCATCGCTATACTTTTTCCCGCTATCTCTTTTCAGCCGCGTTACTTTTTAGCCGACATTCTCTCCCTCTCACTTCAATGGTCGCACGAATGTTTTATTTTAAAGAGATAGCGATTCGGTATTATTTCATACGCATAAAAGGTAATCGTGAGGTCGGAAGCAATTATCGTATCTCCCCCCAGTGGTGTCCCGTTTGTTTCTTTCCCCTTTCGATTCAAATGTTCGTAATTATCCATATATTAAACGTTTGAATGAAAGAACGCCGAAAAAAATCGGAGTTGCCTGAATAAAGCTAATCTGCGGTTTTCGATCATAAGCGCTATTACTAATGAGAAAGAGGCCAGTCTATCTGAAATTAGTGTCTAGATTATTTTCGCTGTAGATTTTTGTTCACATTCAGAATTAATTTCTATTTTTTCGTATTCATATAAATACTTGTATCAAACGAATCGAAAATTTGCTGTTAAATTTTATCCATCCCAATTCCATGAAATGTTACGCTTTTGAAGAAAATTATGCTTCATTTTCGCAAAATAAGTTCCTAACATTTCGACATCGAGCGCTTCGTGTTTATCGGATAACGTTCATCAGTATCTTTACTTCCAAATACATATTTGCTTTTTATCTTTAATATTGACCGTTTATTAAACTTGTGATTTGAACTATAAGAGCTATAATATATTCTTAGCGAGGTATGGGTATTATTATTCAAGGTTCTTCGAGAGCTGAGGTTACTTCGCACATTTTGGCTCCCTTTAAGAATCGAACCCAGGACCACTTTCACCAAGGGAAAACGCTCAACCCACTTGGTCATACGGGAGCCTATATTGTTAGCTAATCTACTTCTATATGCGTGGGTTAGCGTAGTTTGGCTCCCGTTTATTGTGAACCCGAAAATTATATCTTCGGAACTTTCTCTAAAATTTTTTCTATTATTCTTTTCACGTGGAAACAATCGGAAAATGAGAGAGAAAAGTGAAATCGCTTATTTTGAAATAGTGTTCCGTGACATTCCTAATGACGTTAACGTTTTTCATCGTTTGCTGTTACTTATTTGGATGATTGGTATTTTCATTTTCTCGCTAGCTTTCAATTCTGAGTCATTCTCTTAATTTTATGCATTTTTTACGGCTATATCGGGGGAAAAACGGCCGACGCAAATGTTACGCTTTCCCGGTCGAAATCCACGGCGTAGCCTCAAACGATCGCGAAATTACGTTCGGGATGAGACCGTCCTAATGCCTCCCGCATCCGCTGTCATTTTTTGTATTTCTTGTTTTGCTTTGCTCGCTTCTTTTAATGTTGTTCTTTACCCTCTTATCTATCTTCTCATTATCTCGATTTCTTCGTCTTCCTTGCACGTCTTCCTTTGCTTTCTCATTCCTAATCTTTTTCGTCTTTTTAGTACCAGTTCCCATTCAGTTTTATGCTGCGCGGATCTGCTGTTCCTTCCGCTTTTGTTTTTCCTCTGCCTAAATTCACCACCTTTTTTTATTTCATTTCCATCGAATAGGTTCTCTCTTTCAGACATGTCATTCATTCTCTGCTGAGATCTCAATTTCAGAGTGGATAATCTTTTCAGTAAAGTCTTTTTTCTTGAGCTGAGTTCACGTAGAAATCGTAGAATCTTACGGCCATTAAAAATCAAGTCATTCATCGCATTCGTTCTTTGGGTCTATCGCGGAATTTGAGTTTGCGATACTCGCTGGTTTTTTATTGCTATGATGAAAATAATCGAGAAACATTCGTCGTTTAATCGATTTATTCTTAGTTTCTCGTCACCAAAGAAATGATTTCCAGTGTAATTTGTTAAGATAAAAAATACTGTTTGGAGTATAAAGGACAATCGGTTATTACTATCGGTTTTTGTCTTTTCACATGTAATATTATAGCTGTAATTCATACCGTTTTGCATACCTGATCATGTGCTTATACGAAAATACCTTCTTTAGCCAAGAGAAATCATATTTAGAGAAACATTTGCCATTTGAAAGGTGAGTTCTAATTTTGTGGTGTTTCTTGACGACGTATCAAAGCGTTGGGAAGTATTTCACCTTCCATGTTAAACAAAAGGTAATATAGGTAATATTGTGAAATTGAGTTGCGTTTTCTCAGGTATTTCGGACTAATCCCATAACGTTTTACTTGCTCTCAGTTCCTTTCCACTTTTACCAACCATCTATCAGTTTTTCTTTCCCTCTTTCCTCTCCTCTTTTTATGCAGTCGTCCTCTTTTCTTTTTTGGCTTGGAGATTTCGGCCACCCGTTTTTCGTGTGTCATCTGTGGCCGTCGAGTTGTGGGCGCCGTTTGGGACATGGACCATTGAGGGCGAACGGGGGTTGGGACAGGTTGCGATGGCAACTGGCGGATGGAGGCGATAGCAGAGGGAGGCGTTTTTTGTTTATCGTTGGGAATCAGGAGAAATGTAGGTTGAAAGGATAAATGAGGATTTAGCGCGAGTCATACAATGCTGGGACCCGATAGTGTTAAGTGAGAAGGTAGCACTTTTAGCGCTTATCGATCCTCCATCGCTTGCGTATTTTACATTGAGCGGGAAAAGCCTTTCGGTATCATTGAAAGGAATTATCAGGAGGGCGGATGCTTCAATGTCCTGTTTAGAGGACGCTAGCATAGTTTAAGTTACAGAAAGGATTGTAATTATAACATCAAAGGGATAGGCTATATTTTATGTAGCCTTCAAAATATTACTACCGTAATGACAAATGATGGAATAAAATTTCCTATTATTTCTGTACTTCTATACCAAAAACCAGTTCATAAGGCGTTATTGCTTATGTAGCATTTTTGACGCACGGTGCTTTTGCATTTACCGCATCATTGCGCCGTGAAATTTTGTATGAAAATCAAAATGTAGGAGGCAAACAGCAATCTGTATGTTGTAATGGATTATGTAGTTAATATAAATCATGCAAGTAGGTTTATAAAAAATCTACATCTACATAAGCACCCTGCAAGCCGCCTTTCGGCGTGTGGCAGGGGGATCTAAAATCTAGTCCCGATTCGTCCACTTTACTATCCTTGAAATCGATTGTGTAAGGGGAAAACTCCGACGGAAATTGCTGAAATAAAAACCTTTTAGTACTGAAAAAAATAGCATAAATATCTTCCTCGAATACCCAAAGGAATACTTCAGTTGAATAATAGCTTTTCGTCGCAACCCTAAGTATAATTCAATCCGTAAAAAGCTTTGCCTTTATCACTCCCTATGCCGTCCTTCCTCTCTCCTCCTCACCAAAACTTCCGTATCTCCAGCTTGCATTAAATCCGTCAGCTTGCCTTAGCAATATTTTCATTCTTCTCTTTAAGTTTCTGAAATGCGCGAAGAATGAAGGCCTCTCTCTGGGGCGACATATTTCGAACACTCCTTCCCTCTCGTCCATTCTCTTATCTTTTTCCCTCTCTCCTCCTTCTCCCTCAGTGTTTTGGGCGAGATTTAAAATTTAAAGGGAGCCTTCAAGAGGATGACCGACGAGGGATTTCGCCGTTCCCTCCGCAATGGGGCAACTTCTTCTTTCGGCGAGAAAGTATTCTCTTCCTGAGTTCCTTTGTACCAGCCCAAACGCGTACATATCCATACGATCGTGCATACTCGAGTCCTATGTGTCAAATCTTGGCCTGTGGTATTCTCCGGGTAATTACCGTTGCGTCATTAAAAAGAAATTCTCAGTATATGATTTGCCCTTATTGCCCAAATACTGTGTAGTTGCGATTTCCCTGCAGTTATCCTATAAACCAGTTTTTTATGCAAACACTCAGAAATCTAAGATTAACAAAATTTCCGGTCTTTGGTTTAAATCCCTGTCGTAAATGCTTTACTAAAGTTTTGCGAATTTTCATAGAAATTTGTCCTCTTATTATGAGCATATCCTAAACGAAAGCAGCTAAGATGAAAAAGCAACTTGTTTCTTTTTCCTTCTGATTTTAATTTAGATCCTAGAAACATTTTTAAGTTTACAGTGAATTATAAAGAAGAAAACTTAGATGGTTTTTCCAACCGGTAATATTTTGACACATTTCGTAATGATCATGTAAGCAGAATTAACTTTTCGAAAATTTTCAATTTGAAAATATATCTAAATCCCATTTGTGACTAATTTTCTTGGTCTGACTGTATATACCCGTTTTTAATTCCTACCTGAAATATTTGTAAAAAGCGATAAAATGCTTTACAACTGTACATTCTTTTGCCATATATTTGAAGTTACATTATTAAGCTCGAGCCCTTGCTTAGTTCTTGAAACGAGATATGGTCCTAAACTCCTAGGATATTACGAAACACTCATATAGAAACGTTCCATTGCTGCTAAGTCTAGTCTCCTATTTCTAGTTGTGGAAAATCATAGCCATCTTAGGCCCCTCATTGGTGGACCAGCGGGATTTACAGCGGAGTTCAATTAGAGCTTTCATGCTGACTAATCTCCTTGGCGAGCGCTTTGCAACCCTTCATTACTCATTCCAATATAAAAGCGAGGTGCGGTGCTGAATAAGTTCACGCATGACTTGCTATTGCAATGAGTCCATGTGAATACCTGGAGGTTAAAGTCGTAAAAATTTAGTACGTCTTACATTTGTTATTTCCTTAGACCCCGTTTTCTTTTACGCTACTCTCAACAGTTCTCGAGCTTAATCCGGTATGAAGAAATGTTTTCTCGTGCACTTGGATTTATTGTCCTCCGAAGAAAAGAGTAAGAAAAGAAGAAGAGAAGCAACAGTTTTAACTTACATTCTATTGAATTATTTTACATACAGATTGAAAGATATCAGAAATCGTGTATAATCTATCTATATATATAAAACAGAAATTCTGTGGGTTTGTGTGTTTGTTTGTCCGCGATTGGAGTCCACACCGTTTGTCCGATTTGCATCAAACTTTGCGTATGTGTTCTCCGTGAGCCGGAAGGAAGTACTGTCAACTTTTCATTCGCAAAATTTGCTGGGTTTGAACCAAGATCGTTCATATAGATTTCCATAAGAAATACATGTAAAGTTCGATTTTATCGGGTACAGACTATTTCTTTTGCAATATAAAATTAGAAGGAGTAGTCGAATAAAATCAAGATAAGTACCAAAAGAAGGGAAATTGAATACAAATTCTTAATACTGTCGTAGAATAAAGCTTTCGTTTCGAAATTGCGAGAATTTAGATAAAATATGCGAATATTTTGTGAAATTTTGAGGTTGTAAACAACCCTTTCCCCGGACGACCAATGCGATTGTTGATTCCGAGTTTATGCATTTTCCCATAAGAATTCATGTGTATTTAGGCCCATTTAGAAGCAAATGACAATATGAAGAGGTTGAAAATTTTCAGAGATTTTAATTATATCAGTCACAAACAATTTGTAGTGATGAATTACAGGGGCAACAAACATGCATAGCACCGTAATAAATTAGTGGAGATGGAGGACTAACTTTTTGTTTATCATTTCGGACTCTTGACATATTTTACGATTAAATTTCATAGAACCGGAAGTTGAAAATCTTGCAGAATTGCACATTAACTTGATACATGTATTATAAGGAGAAATTCCCTAATGATTCACATTCTTATCATTGATTGTAGATTTCGGCCTCGAACTTTGATTAGAAAATTTTTGTTTTCAATAACCTGTTCCATTGGACTAAACTAAGATGCGAGATGTTATTTTCTCTTATGCACAAGTAGGTATACTATATTTAATCCGACATCTATTTTCCCCGTTGAGAATCAACGGGCACTTCAGCTGTGAATCAATAAGGAAGTCCTTCGAAAATGGAATGCTTATTGAAATTCTTTCCTAAGTGAAAAGTTAATCTTTCGCATATTTTAATACTTTTATTTTTATGTTATTAAAGTAGGCCTCGATTTCACTTTCAATGCAGATAAATTCGATAGATCAACCTCTGAATGTGCTAAGATGGCGAATAATGAAATAAGAATGATTCCTTTTCGTGGAAGATGTTCTTGATATGCTGATGTGAAATTGTTCTCCGCTCCATGGAAGGATTGAAGAGCAAATTCTAAGTGAGGGGAAGCCATTCAACTCTTAATTTCTCTTTTCTCTCGGCTGCTTTATGGACGAGGCAATCAAATCTGCTCGTCTCTCCGAATCAAGACCGAAGGTGAGATGAGGTTGGTTGTTCCATCCTGGATCCTCTCTGTCGAACGCTCATTGACTTATATTTCAGTGAAGCATTCAGGGTAGTCCCAGATACTTTCTCTTTCATACTCATCAGTTCCTAAGTCACGCTTCATCGATGCGGAGTTATGCTATCCCTGGAAAATTTTCCATCTCGCCGCGGTTATCGCTTTCAATTTCCATTTGGAAATTGAAGATTCGATCGCTGACTGTTGGCGTACGGTTTTGCACCACTTCCTAGAACGACATCTTTCGATGGATCGTTTTCCCGAATTTCATTTTCCGGACTATCTCTTTCAAAACAACCATAAGGCACCTTTCCTCTCTCTAGACAAAAGAAATTTTGAAACGGGGTCGTCCGGCTTCTTGTATTTTCCATTTTAGATGTCTGAAGCACAAAAAAGCTGCTCCAAAGCATTTTAATACATGCAGCACCGATAACACCGTGTTTGTATTGCTGTATATATTCAACAATATTTTTGTTAGTCACGTCTTGTGTTTATATTGGCGTTCCATCAAATTAAGGTAGTGATTATCTATTATAGGTACAAAAACCTACTGCATCACCGATAATTTTACACATATTAATACATAATTAGCACATTTTAATACATGCAGCACCGATAACACCGTGTTTGTATTGCTGTATATATTCAACAATATTTTTGTTAGTCACGTCTTGTGTTTATATTGGCGTTCCATCAAATTAAGGTAGTGATTATCTATTATAGGTACAAAAACCTACTGCATCACCGATAATTTTACACATATTAATACATAATTAGCACATTTTAATACATGCAGCACCGATAACACCGTGTTTGTATTGCTGTATATATTCAACGATATTTCTGTACAGTCACGTCTTGTGTTTATATTGGCGTTCCATCAAATTAAGGTAGTGATTATCTATTATAGGCACAAACACCTAAAATAACAGATATACACAAAATATTATAGTAGAGTTTTATTAAAATTTTGCTGTACGTATTTTAGATGAGAATTTTGTCTCAAAGGTTGGAATTACTGGAGTTATTAGTCAGCAATTTTAGATCTCAAGTTTTCGCAAATTACAGATATAATTCTCAAACGAAAGATACTACATAATATTCGCATAAAAAGTCTTGCACAAATAGTTGGCTTTTTCTAGTTTAAGTGTAGATACATACATACATACATATATATATATATATATCATCATCATCATCA
>KZ308161.1:1835872-1983599 GCA_000376725.2 Ladona fulva
CCCGATCCGACAGTGAGCGTAAAATAAGAGAAATAGACGCGAGGACAAGTCGTTTTAGAGACTCTTTTTTTCCGCGAACGATACGCGATAATAATAAATTAAAGAAGTAATGCTACTCTTGGTGTTTACACCCCCTGCCACACGCCGGAAGGCGGCTTGCAGGGTAGTTATGTAGATGTAGATGTAGCCATTACGCCTGGGGTTTGCGCCTACCCGCTGAGACCGAAACTGGGAATAAGGGAAAGGAAACGGATTAACCAACCTTCTAGAAATCACCTGATGTACATTTCTTCAATAGCAATTCCGTCATTTTCAGAGGTAGAAGAAGACATTTTCTGGAGCTTTCTCGTAATTTTTCTTCTTAAGGCTTTTCTTAAGCCTTCTTCTATCTCTGAAGATGATATCATTGCAATTGAAATACACATCTGTACAGTACTAGAGGGCTAGTTAATCCGTTTCCTTTTCCTTGTCAGCTGGTAGGCGCTAAACGCCGACGAAACGGTTCTTTCATAGTTTTAAACGTCTAATTCATTAACAACCGTGTTTCAATTTCTTTGCATACATAAAGTGATTGTTTCTAAGATTTATTTTAGTATAAGTAGTATTGTTGAAAGTGCTTCGACAGCTTAGGTAATTTCGCACGTGAGCCCCCACCAGGAATTGAACCCGGGACCGCTTTCACCGTCGATGAACGCGTTGCCCACTTGGCTATCCGGGAGCCATTTATTTTATATGTATGTTTCACAAACATTATTGGCGCCTAATATCTATAGTAAAAGCCGCACTTGCGGTGAAATTTCATTATCTTATTGGCAGAATTCAATGGTTTTTATCGATTTTAAACGTCTTATAATTCTTAGTTTATAGATCTGAAGGTGTATGATAAGAAGGAAAATAGTAGTGGTATTTGAATTAGGTTCCTCATTATTTACGCATGTACCCATGGTTCCATGACGAAGTTTTCATTGAGAATATTTTATTAGAGTATCGATGATTTACTTCCATTATTGTGAAATACTATTCAATAATAATATAATCTATATAGAGAGAGAGCCTTATCTGACATGAGGAGACAACAAAAGAGTTGAATGAGAGGGAATTAGATGGCGGGAAAAAAATCAAGTTTCAGCCAATATTTTAGCTTATAAAGAAAGAAAAGAGGCATCAGCAAGTTAGGAAGGATGCTGAAAATAGAGATTGACGGAAAACTCGGAATAGCATGTAATTGCGGATTCTGTCTTGAAAAAATAGAGCAGTAACGGTGGTGATTGTGCCACCGTAAAGTTTGAGAAATACTATATAACATAGCAACTGCGAATAAATGCAGTAGTTTGGGGCGCTGAGACTGGTACATACATAAAAAATGACTTAAAATATGTTTTTTATAAATTTGTTTTTGGGAGTATAGTTTTAACAAATTTTTGTGAGAATACAATTTAACTTCCTATTTATCTATTTATAAGTGCAAATTTCGAATTTATCGGCACAGTAATGATAAAAATTACGATTTTATTTCTGGCGAATGTTAGTCTTACAAGGTAACTCTTACCAGTAACTCTTAAAACAACACAACTCACTCCAACCCGACTTACACTACTGTACCTGGCCAGCATTTGAACCCGGGACCTCGGTGTTGCTAGGCTAGCACGATAACCCCTAAGCCACCGGCAATAGCTTAATTGAAATTAAGGGGATTCTCTCGCCATGTGCAGTGCTGGTCAGTCTTGCTTAAAAATAATGCAAAGTGCCTCTTGGAAAGATAAGTTTTGTGTCGATTGCTCTATATTTCGACATGAAATGGTAGGTTATCATCAGTCGGTAACTTTGCAAAATAACTAACGAAAGCATTTTGCTATGTATAAAAATTTGGCATTTTTTGATACACGTTATAGCTTGCAGTTACTACATACACACGTTTATTACATCGATTCGGCCGACCTTCGCAGTTTATGAGAAAAGGTCGAAATAGCAACCTGACGCCGTGGTTCGAGATGGCCGGACAGAGGTTGAAAAGGGTTAAAATGGGGAAGATATGTTACGAGCGGTTCGAGGGAATTGCAGGACGCGTGGGTGGACTTCGGGAAGGGAAGTGGGAATTAATTGGAATCTGGGACTCCCTTGCAATGGAGGAAAGAGGTGAGACCATTCCAAGTGCCGTGTGCGTCCGCGAGAGGAATTTCGGAAGGTTGAGTGGAGAGAAGAGGGGTTTGTTTGGGGCTGAATTCTTTTATTTCGAACGCTGGTTACGATCGCATTGTTGAGAAAGCGGCATTGTTGCGGCCTCGGGAAGTATCCCTATGGTGAGTGTGTGGGTGATTTCACTTGTATTCTTGGCGGAAGTGTAGGACCACCAGCGGACGTGTAGTGAATTTTTTTTCCTGCTTCATTCTTCTGGATTTTGCGAGAGTGCTCTTTTAAGCTTTAAACGGATAAGTCGCTTGTAAATTGAGTGATTTAGGTGTCTGCTAGACCGAGAATACTTTAGAAAGCCTTTTGTTTTGGATTTTTTTGAAAGCACCCATTACTTTTAATCGTTTTCTCTTAGATAAAGTCCACCAAGAAATATAGTTCTTAAATTCATCGACAAAGCTTAATATTTTCCGGATGAAATATTTGCTGAGAATAGTTATCCGTTCTAAGTTACTTATCAACCCTTCAACCATGTAATTAGGGTATATCTGTATGACCTAAGTCATTCTTCTCCTGTCTCCCAAAATATGTAATTCTTCTCCCGTCTCTCTTATGGAGATTCAAATATTAACGGTTAAAATAAAAATGCTTAAGTTTAACTATGCTAAGTTTTAGCACAGTTATTTTAACCATTAATATTAGAGTGTCGCCAAGTCACGGCTTCTTCCAACGAGACTTAAATATTTTGTTTCTGAGAAAATACGTGTATAATTTCACTTTCATACCTTTAGATTTCTCTCCGTTATGTTTCATAAGTTTTTCTCGAATTGGTTTCGAAGTAATTCACTTATTTCGTTTCGTTTATTATTACTAGAATCTTTACTTTTTTCATTTTGCATGTTCTTTTCTGTTTGCCTTTACTGATTCTTGGAATAAGAATCTCAGAGAAAGGTATCCGTAGAGACCAAGGACGAGTTTAGACGTATAAAATTTAAATGGCCCCTTTTAGCCTTCCTATGGGATTTCCTCCAGAGAAGACTCTTCGTTGCAGATGTTTTGAACAAAAGGAAATTATTATTTGTTAAAATAATTTCTTTAATTTTTAAAAGTATCATACAGATTGAAACTCATATGAAATCACGTTTGAATTCGAAGGTTCACCGAAGGTTTTTGCTTTAGATCTTCCATTTCACTTTCTCTCATGTTTCTAAAGTAGTTCGTAGATAGATGTTTCAGGTAAACATGTCGCTAATCATTTTCTGATTAATTCGTTTCTTGATAATGATGTCACCTACTTAATTGAAATGCACACCTGAGTATGAGTTTACTTTAAAGCGGTTCAGAATAGGAATGACTTTCGGTGAAGCTGGACATCTAGCGTCTTTGATGTGCATGTTAATGTATGCATCTCAAGGACAGCACCATTATGCTTTCCTTTGCCGCAACCGCGTTGTGGGAGTGACGGGAGATAGATGCGGAAACTTAGCATTAGCTGTATCTGTTGAGAGATCCAAAGAGCTCAAAAGGAATTATGACCTTACTGAAGGACAAATTATAAACTAGCGTTGAAGGAGATTTTCCCTTACAGTAGGTTGGAATAATCAAAATTGAAAGTAACATCAACTAATTTAGAAAGTTAAGACGTAAATTTTTAAAAATATCTTAGACTTATTTTGCAGGACTAGTTTCACTACCGAGGTACATAGCATCTTCTCCTGAATTATGGCTTTGTATCAAGTTACGACTTTTCATATCTGTTTCATCTTATTCATGGATTTTGGTGAAATTCTCGAGCATTGGTATCTATAAATATAGCTTACACTTGTGAATACATAAGAAGTATCATGCTAACGCATACTTGTGGTTTACTTTTTAAAATTTATCTCTTGGACGTTCTACGCATATCACAAATTGCTGTGCTTCTATCGAAGTCGTAATGAAATAAATATTCATGGCACTCTTCAATTTGTTTCTCGTAAAATTTTCTCTAAAAACGTATTTCATATTTGTTCATAAATAACGCGGTTACAAGGCTAATTAAATTCCATTAAAACCTCGTGCATATATCATCGCTTAAATAGGCTTGGAATTAAAGATGAGAGGATTTTACGAAGAGCGACAAATGAAATATACGGTGCGTAGATACACGAATCCAAGGGGGTTTACATTTCGAATGCTCACGTGTTATTTATCATTCTCGGCAAAACGCAAATAATAGTACATTTCGGGGCAAAATTCGTGACATAATTAAATGAGCTGGGTTACTTGCCACGTTTTGAATCTCATCATAATTAGACGCAGGATGTGACACAGGGTTATTATTTCTTGCTCATCGCTAATGAGTACTACTTCATCAACAAATATCTCATAACATTTTTTAAAAAGTCAGAATCACGTGACTCTCCAGAAACGAATTAATGTAATGAAAAGCATGGTATCTGCATGTATAACTTTCCCTTCAGAAGTAATCCGGAAGGGTCGTTTGTTTACTTTACTCCTCCCTAGTGCCACGGAAAGATATAAACGTATTCATACATTTCCTTTTATATCTTCGAGTTAGTTGATTCATTATTTTCAGAATCGAAGGTAGCAGATATTATACCTACCTACAACAAGGACATTCTCGATTTTACTTCCCTTTCTAGCCACTTATTTATTATGTATGTTTATGGTCTAGCAAAACCTGTTACTTCACGTTAAACTCGTCAGTCCGTAAGAAATCGATTCAATAGCATTCCTTTAATTACGGTCTCAAAAGCTACTTTCAGGAAGTTTTCCATACTTCGAAAATTCCATTCGTGAATGTGGATGGTAACCTATCCCTATACTTTTTAATCGGCAGTTTTTGTTAACGTTACTGCCGTAAGAGTAGGAATGCAACTCTCGGAAAGCGATGATGGGTAAATACGGAAAAATTCCTCCATCATTTATGTCTGCAGGACCAGAACGAGAACATCCTGCATCGGAAGCAAATAGCGGAAGTATATTCATGCGTGGACTTGGGGAAAACTTCTTTTCAACCGTTGACTGACTGAGCGCGATAAAAATACGATTGTGCGGAATTCGTGAAATGCCATCGTGAAAGTGACGCCCAAGCGGAAAATAAAAGCCGAGAGGATAAGCGCATCCCTACGGGAGGAGGAATTTCGTGGCGGCTGTAGAATTTTGGGTCCCTTTTACTTTCTATTCTTACCGGTCTCATCCATCCACCCATAGCCCCGCGCTTATGGAGATTAAAGCCTTTCATGCAATAACTTAATTGCGCATTTTTCGAAACGAGTTGCTACTGTTTTCCTCCATGTGCTTTCTATACTGGTAGCGATAGAAAATACAAACTGCAATCACTCGGGATTTCCTCTGCGAGATAAGTTTTTGGATATTCGTCCGAATGTATGTTTTTATTTTATGGACACCTGTAAATAAATGAATGCAATATCACATCATGGAGGCTCTTTTTTTAGGTCGGGATTTTTTCCAAAAAATATAGGGATGAAATTATCCTTTCTACAGAGAGAATGATTGATGGGGGCTCAGAAAGGATCATCGTGATGCGGTCGTTACAGGATGCGAAAGTTCTAATTACCTGTTCATCTCCCTTTTAGGATGAGGAAATAGTCCTTTAAGGATTGCACCTAGCTGTCCCTCAATATTTGTGTTCGTATGGAAGAATATATCCGTTAGTGTCTGCGGGAAAATGTTTTCAAGTAGCGGCTGAAACTGTATTGTTCACCTAGTTAAAGCTATAATTTTAACGCAAATGAAATTTAAAAGTGTTCATAATGTTTTAATATTTTTAAAGAGAGATTTTATTCAGTATAAGTTTGGTGGTGAGATCGATTCAATTATTTATTTCTCAGCTATTATTTTAAGAATGTAAACTGTCAAATGTGAGTGTCAAATTTTAAATTATCATTTTTTTCCTTTCTGGAAATTTATCTAATTAAGTTAAAATTTTTAAATTTATCTGATTAAGTTGAAATTGCTAAATTTTAACTTAATTAGACAAATATATTTTAATTAATAATTTGACAAATAAATAAATTTTAACTTAGTTAAATTTTTGAAAATTTAACTTAATTAGATACATTTCCAACTTGGTAACATACAATTTCATTTTATGTCACTCATATTTTCCATATTTTTTTAAAATTCTGCCTTTTCATAAGAATTTATTCATTGGGATTACAACTAATGATTCCAAATGATCGAACAAAATAAAACTAAGATGTTCGATGATAAAGATTATTCAGCTCCGTTAGTTAGGGTAATACTTTTAATTACTTTTCGTACGGCTCGATTTACGTCCTTGGACCCTGTCAAAAAAGTTGCTTCTTTGGTTACTCCGAAGAATCTTTTTAGTTATATATCTTCCTCTTTGGTTGTATACGTCTTTTTACTGAATTTACATTCTTTTTGTACATATTTTGCCAGCGGTTGAAATGTTCCATGCCCGCGAATTATTTCCTCAACCGCGATCAGTGCAGCAAGAAATGGGTCTGTGAGTTGCAGTTGTCATTGCTTCGATAGCCCGCAACGAATCCGCTCCAGCTGAAAGGTCAACAGACCGAGTTTTAAAAAGCACTCTGGTGAAAGTGTTGTCAAACCGCTTCGTGAAAGGGGAATCGATTATGCGAGAGGTGAAGTGGAATGGAGGGGTGGGGGAGAAATGCTTTTTTATGTTCGGCTGTGCAAAAGAAGATAACTCGTGATTCCGAGGAAGATCATCGGCGCGACGATTAGTTACATTGACGGATGAATTCGATGGGAATTTGAATTGGTCACAGAGTTACGACCCAATTTCTAACGGTTTCTACTTTCTTCTACCTTCTGATCAAGGAGATGGAAGGTTCTTTTTGAGTATCGCTTGCTGACGCGAGCCAAGCTGGCGCCCGCCTAATATACATATCATTAAATGAGTTCCGAGCATGAACGACAAAGTAAGTTGAAAATATATCGATAAATTCCATATTCCTTTAATTACTTCATTGGTGTTCGGCGTAGTGGATTTTAGTAATCCTGAGAGTTACCCATTTCCGTCAAAATTTGTTGAAATCATCAGCTAATGGAAGAAAAAGCCTAGCGTTGTAGCTTATCGAACACGGATATTCCACGTCATTGCAATAACCGCTTATGCATAGTTGCGTAATTTTTATTTTTACATCGTATGGATATTAAATATTGTGCCTTTCTATCAAGAGTATTGATGTGCAGTTATAATAAAATTACCACTGGATCCCGCTTCAGAATCGGTTTATAACATCCATGCTTCTCATAAAAGTACGTCTGATTACTTGTTCGGCAAGTTCATTCGAAACAATTTTTCCTCTCCGCTTTACTCCTTAATAGTAGTTGGTCAAAGGCAATCATCCATAGGAAAAGTGAATGCATGAAGAGTGGATTAGCGCCGATGAACAGAAGGTCAGCTACTACGAGACTAGAAGTGAGAGGCGATTGTACGGTTACCGAGAAAGCGTTTTTATCTTACCTGAATGTTTTTCGTCCAGTGAGTAATCTTTGGCGATACTCGTTTGGGCGTTGCCGCGTAACCGGATTTTGGCGAATATATAAATTTCTCAGTGAATCATTGAACAAATAAACATTATAAAGTTATCATTCAATCAACCATCGAACAATGCATCAGTTTCGCTTATAATTTAGTTGCCTTTTTAAGCATTGAATGTTTCGATTTACGTAATTCTAAAGATGTTTTCTAGAGCTTACAGATTATACTGTATTTTTCACTGCATAAAGTTTGGTGTGGAGACTTGCAGAAGATCTTACATCTCGACACCTAGCATCAACTATAGATTCGGGATCTATTTTAACTATGGGGAGCAATAGATAGTTATTTCTGGTCGTTCTTTCATCATAGTATCAGAGAAGCTAATGGGGTAGTTTAAGTAAGGTGTGGATACACCTTCTGCCATACGCCATTGTCGGCTTGCAGGGCGCAAATCTAACGTTTGATAGGCTACCGGATAGCCAAGTAGGCAACGCGTTCGACTTTGGTGAAAGCTGTCCTGGATTCGATTCTCGGTGGGGATAATGGCCTAAGCTATGGAAGCCTTATTAACAATATCACTACTACTACTACCACTAATTTCAATCTTTTTTTTTTTAAGTATCACCGAGTGTTCCATGTACGAGTATCTTGTATTTTATTACAGAATAGAGAGAAAATTAACAAATTAAAGCTGCAAGGGCCTTTAATAATGGCCTAAGCTATGGAAGCCTTATTAACAATATCACTACTACTACTACCACTAATTTCAATCTTTTTTTTTTAAGTATCACCGAGTGTTCCATGTACGAGTATCTTGTATTTTATTACAGAATAGAGAGAAAATTAACAAATTAAAGCTGCAAGGGCCTTTAAATCTGGAATAGTAATTTATATTAATTCAAAACTTTTATTACCTTGAAATGAGAAAACAGCAGCTTCAATATATATTTATTATATAATAAATATATATTGGATGCAGAGGTGAGAGATGTTGGATCTAAATTACGTCGCTTTGTCCTCACCGCTTTGGAAGTATGGAATGGGTGAGAAAGGGAGGGGTAAAAAGTGGCTTGACGCGACCTACGCGAAAATCAAGAATGTTGTCGCGGAAAAGAACTTTTCAAGGTCGTAATTTCCAAGTTTCGCTTGGTCGCCTGAATTGCACGTGACCACTTACGCACGCGAGCATCACGCGGAAATTACGCCGGAGGAAAAGGAGAATATCGAAAAAAGCCCTGGCAAAGAGCGCCACCCGCTATTTCGCATCCATTCCTTCTCGAAGCGGGCATTTAATTCCCAAGAGAAAGGCATGATTGAAGGCGCAATAGAAGGCTGTCTGAGGATCAGGAAAGAGGAACCTATCTAATCCTCCGCAGCCCATTTCCACCGTCAAGAGCAAGCGAGCGGCCCTTATGGGCTAACTCTCATTCCCCGATATCGTTGACCACCCGCGCAAAAGGCCAGGGTAAAGTTGGGGGCATCATCCTTTTTTATGCCGTCAGGAGAGATGGAGGGAGAGTAAAGACAAGGGGTTTGAAAGTTTCGGAGGCTTTTGGGGGAGGAACTTAAAGAGGAGAAGGAAATTGGGAGATATAGAAGCGTTAATAGAGGAGATGGGGGAGGGTAAGATTGGATGGAAGTGGAGAAGGACGTGGTTTTCAGGGACGGTGTCGGACCAATATCAAGGGATGAGCGGATGGGATGAAGGGATTGCGTGAGGGAATAAACCGAGGTTTTGCTCCTGTATCAGAAGACAAAGGGACCGCGCCGGGATAGTACGCGAAGAATTCAGCGGTCAAAATGCTCTTTAATTATTTTCCGCCTCTATTTTTGCCTTTTCTCCTCCTTTGATATTTCATTTCTTCGGTCAAATTGCCTTTTCCGGGCATTTCATTCGCTCTCTCTAACCCTTTCACTTTTCGCGAATATTACGGTCTTTTTTCAGTGTGGCAGGCCAATGCCACCACCATTATTCGCTGAGCCGTTTGACCCACATTACTATGTGAATTGCGGTCTTTGCCCGCGTAGTAACGGCTGTTTTATCCTTACCAACGAATTGGCTTCAAAATGTTTAGCTATACCCATAAATTTAGCAGCGAAGGTTTTACATAGCGGGTTAGGTTTTATTGTGTAATTTCCTTTTGGTCATACAGCCTATAGTTCAAACAGTTTTTGCTGGTTTAGAAGAACGAAAATGGCTAAGAAGCCTCATTCTAAGCTCAAAGGGCGACTTACTTTTACCAGTTGGTCTCGACAATTTCATTCCACGATAAAATTTTAAAAACATGCGTAGTGTTCTTTTTCAATATTAGGAATGTACAAGGGTAAACAGAGTCAATTCTACTTCAAAATCGTAGGCCTGTTATTATAATGTATACTTAGAATGGACTTAAATGTTTAATTTAGGACTTAGTATAATATTTTTTCTGATATAAAGAAGGATTAAAGTTAATATCCATACTGGTCCATCACATATATCGGGGATGACCTGTAATCTTTACTTTATCTCTAACAAGTCATTAAATTATCGGGTTCTAAAGTGATCATTAGGTAAGTCCATTTTAAGCATATATCATAATATCGGGCCTCAAGTTTTAATCTTAAGTATTTTCTTAGAATTTTATCATACGTAAATACTCATTTCCCCGTAAAATAATCTTCCTCTCTTGTCAAAGAATTTGTTGTGCAATCTTTTCATAGATGTGAATTATTCTAATACTCAATTACTTCTTAAGGCACTTGACTCATACGTGACGAATAGCTTAGGTACTGTCATACAATGTACATACAAAGAAACTCGGCAGTCATACGCCATGGAAAATTTCTGATTTCACTGATGCATTCTTTCCTTTCACTTTCGGAATTATCTGATATCCTTCTTTAATTCAATTTATCTCCTTTATGGCTTGCTGTTAATCGGGAGGCTACGCCTCTTTCCTCTCTCTTACCGCATTTATGTTCTTTCCATTTTATTTGCTGGCAAGATAGTTTTTATTTTTAGGGCTTCCAGGTTGCCAAGTTGACAGCGCGTTTGCAAAAGCTGTCTCGGGTTCGAATCCCGGTTGGAGCTCATATGTGCGAAATAACTTCAGATGACGAAGTAGTTTTAACAATACTACTACTACATTTCCATTTTCTCTATTCTTCTCGACTCCTATTCTCAGATAATTTCTTTAATTTCTGAAAAAGAGAAATTTATTTTCAGATTTCCTCCAGAACCCAAAAATTCAGAAAAGAATTGGTCCGTGAAGTAAAATATCATTTAGAGTAGATAATCAGTCGAAGTAGTGCTCAGATAATCGTGAGATTGAAGTGGCTGCCGTTTTTCCAATTCATTTCATTAATTATTTGACGGAAATGTAGATAATTATTGAGCGTAAACGATAATGAAACTCAAATGCTATACTGTGTGCAGATACGTGTATGTTTCTCTCCTTACATTTTAAAAGAATATCATTCATATGCGTACTATATTCCGGTTTCACGATGAACGACAGTACGAGTGTATAGTGTTGCTATAATAGTAACGAAGAATTGTTAACGAAATGAAGGCAAAGGTAGACGACCATAAATTTAAAGAATGTTCCAGTTGCTCTTTTCCCATGCTAATAATTGAAACTTTTTGAATGGGAGCAATTCAACGAGTTAAATAAAGTCTTTATGCAAAGATTCCTGATGGAAATTTCTTAGGGCGATCATTTCGAATACATAGTTTTATGGAATTGAAAAATATTATGACCGTACCTTTCGCGATTTGCTTAGAAAATAGACTTTTGAAACATCCAATAAACTCACTACATGAAGATACCTTAATATTTTCCATAACTCAGACGAAAATAAAGATAAACTTCTTTAAAGATAATGACTATTCATTTTGTCCTCTGTTCTAAATCTACAATCGTAAAAGAATCGCTACGAAGCGTTAGGCTTCCCTCCAAATTAGTCTGATTGTAAAGATGTGACCAGTAGTTGTGGATGTAGCAACTTAAGAGAGATTGTTTGCCAGTCGCCAATCTCTTGCTTAAGAGGAATTCTATCATTTTCTCATTTCTACTACCATCGTTTTTGAGTCAGCCTGAGTAATCTCAACGGTGAATCAGCAATCACTACCGCGTTGTCTCAATGACATTCTCTACGTTCTCTTTTTTCTGGACCCATTAACTTTAATTAAGATTCCTCTCGACTGCATATTTTCTCCTTGTACTTCAATATACTTCTACCGTAAAGCCGTTCCAAATTATCGAGCACCATTCTCTTTCTCCTTAATTTCCCTTGTATAAAATTGCCTTTCTTGAAACAGACCGGCCAATCTTCTACACCCTTCTGGAAATCAGCTTTACATTATTGGCCTCGTCGAGAAGTGACCTTCTTTCCAATCAATCAGTCCGCTCTTCCTCCATCGCTATTACGTCCTGGAAAACTCCTCTCGTACCCATCTTCTCCTCAGTATACTTCCTCAATCAACCCCGACACTGTCCTTACTTGCCCGAAGTACCATCATCTCGTTTCTCAGTTACATAGGTACACCATCGCCCTGCTCTTATCAGGTAGTCGTCGTTACCTTTCCCTTTCATCATAAACTTGTCCTGTGAGTCAGACCTTTATCTGTAGAGTAAACTTTCTGAGGAGATACAGATCGAAATTTCTCAAATATCGAACTCATGAAGAGCACGATATTCATCAATTAGTACTTTCTCTTTGATTCCGGAGATATATACGAAATAATTGTGCCATGTTACCTTCTAAAGGATAGTAGACGAGACGAGAGTAAATTAAATGTTCGGCAACTTAAGAATCAAATCTTAGGGTCTATTGATGGAATTTAAAATGGTTTGATATGAGTTACAATAAATACAGACATTTTCGAGGAAAGAGATTTGGAAAATGAATACAGTCCAGGGAGATCTGGTGGAACTTCATAACGATGAGAGTATTTATTACAATACGTTTATACAATACGAGATTTGGAAGTTTTCTCGTACTCCTGAGCTAAACAGAAAGACGATAAACATCGGAGAAACAAGATATCCTCCTTTGATATTTCATTTCTTCGGTCAAATTGCCTTTTCCGGGCATTTCATTCGCTCTCTCTAACCCTTTCACTTTTCGCGAATATTACGGTCTTTTTTCAGTGTGGCAGGCCAATGCCACCACCATTATTCGCTGAGCCGTTTGACCCACATTACTATGTGAATTGCGGTCTTTGCCCGCGTAGTAACGGCTGTTTTATCCTTACCAACGAATTGGCTTCAAAATGTTTAGCTATACCCATAAATTTAGCAGCGAAGGTTTTACATAGCGGGTTAGGTTTTATTGTGTAATTTCCTTTTGGTCATACAGCCTATAGTTCAAACAGTTTTTGCTGGTTTAGAAGAACGAAAATGGCTAAGAAGCCTCATTATAAGCTCAAAGGGCGACTTACTTTTACCAGTTGGTCTCGACAATTTCATTCCACGATAAAATTTTAAAAACATGCGTAGTGTTCTTTTTCAATATTAGGAATGTACAAGGGTAAACAGAGTCAATTCTACTTCAAAATCGTAGGCCTGTTATTATAATGTATACTTAGAATGGACTTAAATGTTTAATTTAGGACTTAGTATNTTTTATTTAGTTCAACTCCCAGTACCTATTTCTTTATACCTGTAATGACTCCATGGAGTGATTTTCTCAATTACCTAATATTCTCAATTGTTATATATTACTGCCTACTTCTTATAATTTCAAATCCAACATGTTTTTGTCTGAATTTCTGTAAAAATTATGTATTTCTATTTGTCTTTTTTTTCAGCTTTGTTGCTGGCACTTTTCCTTCACTTATTTTCCCCTCTTCTTTTTAATTTTAGTTGCTACTATCGGTAGGTTTTGCAGTTTTTTCACGTCCCCCTTCACGCGGGTGTTTTCCTGCAGGGGTTTAATTTTTTTCCTAAGTGCAGTCTTGGGTTTTTTAAAAAAAATCTACATAATAGTTTCTTTTCTTTAGTACAACTCCCAATACCTCTTTCATTCTTTCTGTAATGAATAAAGGTTAGATGTAATAAGAGACTAATTAGTCTCAATCTCGCCCGTGAGTAAAGACGAGTTGTTATTATTATTAATATATAACCCTTTGTATTTATTATGTTTTAGGTATATATTATTCATACTCGGTATTTGATATTTTGCTCTTTCATGGCTATCTAATACACTTTTGCTTATTTATATTCTTACTAACACAGAACAGATTTCCCTTCCGTGTACCTTCTTTCTCTCCGCTCCATCTCTTTGTTGCATACTTACGTTTTCCCTTCCGCGTTCCTTCCTCCCCTTCGTATTGCTCCCCCGCCGTTCTTTTTCACCCTCTTCCTCTCTTTCATCCAGATCTTTCTCTCTTCCCCACGAGACCGTATTCTACTGAACCCTTTTTCACATCTCATCCCGAGTTTCCCATTGTTGTCCACCCTCACTCACTCTTCTCTGCTTCATCCCCCCCTTTCTCCCTCTTCCCCTTCCGTCTCTCCTTCTTATCGCACTCCGTCGTCAAAATCATCCCCCTATCCAATCCCTTTTCCGATCCGGGATCCCTATTCTCTCCATGCACCCCTCGCTGTCAGACCTATTTTATCACTTTCCCTCTTAAAATCGTTCTTCATTTCGATTCGTCTCTCCTCACCTATTGTTTGCCTTTCGCTTTTCATTAGTTCCTTGTTTGGTCTGCTGGATTTTATTTTAATTTCCTTCCCTCATTCACCCTCTGGTCCTTATTCCGATTTATGATTGCGCGATATCAAAATCTTATCGATGACCTTAAAAAAATCTTCTTTACGCGCTCCAAGGAAACGGAAGATGTTGTTTTTCGAGGCTTTACAGAAGGCCAATTAATGTGAGGGTACTCATATTGGCTTATTTATGTAGCAATACTCGTATAGGCGGCCATCATGGAAAGTTACGACGGTGGATATTGATCAAGAGCAATTATGCTCAAACCATGCTCGATATCGCGATCTTACTGATTACGCTTAAATGACTTAATCGGGCATTATTATTCTTTTGGAAGGAAATCACTAGAAATAACTTTACGCTAAACATCGTGAAAAAGAGTTCTCAAGCTCCGTTTTCCTCACCACATTCCGTATCTGACGTTTGCTGGGTAAAATGTCTATTTATTTAAATACGAGCGTCTGCAAGTAACTTTGAACTTTTTAAACTTTGCTAGTGTTGTAATTATTCTTGTATCGTTCGAGGAAAATTATTTAGAATATGGCGAAATAAGTGTTCTATAATTTTATTTACTGTAAGTTAATGAGAAATGAATTGGTGTTTGGTTAAGCAAGGGGGTGTTGTAACGAGGGGGATCTTAATTTATTTTCATCACTGGTAAATTTACTAATCTAGACGTTGAGAGACATCCCGCTGTCACTCTCGGCACAAAAGTCGAAAAAGGGAACCCATGTTTCCGCCTCCTGTCAAAAAATAATGGGATTGCTGTTTTTTATTTCATTCATTGAAATTTTTTCCCCTCATGGGTAATCTGTCTTTCCATGGTGAATCTTTACATCCACAATTGATGCAATGATAAAATTTTTGCAGAATATCATAAACATAATTTAAACTTCTTTATAAGCCACCAGATTTGATAATTTTGCACGAAACAATTTAATACCGAAGTGCATGATCGGAATCGAAAAATTACAACTTTAGTAAAATGCGTATTACGGTTTTTCCTTTAGTAAATGCAACGTAAGGTAAATTCAGAGCATTAAAATCGATGAACAATACTATGCTATTTGGATTGGAAATTGATTTATTAATTTCAGGTCACTATGTAGTGGCGCTGTTTTTATAGGTTGTGGAAAATAGGAAACGTCGCTTTCTACTATTTAACTTGGTATCCTCGATTAATAAGAATGAACAAAATCGTACAAGGTCAGATTTCTGGAATCTTTCCTTCGCTGCTGAGAGGTGTTCGAGTCGATTGAAATATTTTTTTGTGTATTCTGTGTTAGGTACAACTTAAGAGGTTTCAGGTTACCTCACGTTTAGTATTAGTGAGAGGAAATCAGGAAGGAGAATTTTTGAGTACCGTTGCCGTTACTTCTATGTAGAATCGGAGATAACGAATAATCGGTCTACGCTTAAACAGCTAACCTAACGCAAAGGGGTTTCAATTTAAAGAGGTTCCCTTAGAACGGCTAAAGACAGGAAGTTGTCTTTACAGTAAGTTGGAGAAGAAGGGGAAATGGATAACATCGGAAGTATTTCAGAGGCCTTTCACTGCCGTTACAGTTGTAAAATCTAAAGTGACAGTAAGAGGAAGAAACTGGGAAGTCAATCGCCCGTGTCATTCAAGGCGCTTCTCCTGGTCCTCTTGTATTCACTCAAGGGATCAATTTCCATCGTCTTAAGGCCAAATCTTATTCTCTCTCTTTCGTTCTTCTCTATCTCTGTTCTTCCTCCCGATTCTGTTTCTTTTGTTCTCCTTCCGAATCCCCTTCCTTCTTTGTGCTCTTTATCCACTATTCCCCTTTAAAATTCTTTTTACCTTAATCCGCTCTCTCCAGCTGTCTTCGAAATTCTAATCTTCCATGTCTCTTCTTTGCTTCTCTCATTGTCCTCAGTAATTCAATCAGCCATCCATCTTTCGAATGCTTTATCTCTCAATCCTAAGAATATCAGCTCATTTGGGCCATTCTGCGTTCTTCTCTTTCCTCGATTTGTTTTCCGATTCTTGCTTCATTCGCGGATTATTTGCTTTTCCCATCCTTGGAGGATTTTCATTTCCTTCGCAGTTTCTTTTCCGAACCCAAATCTCGTCCTCAGATTTTTCTATTCCATCAAACTCGTCTGCTTTTTTGGGGACCAAACCCTTTTTCTTCCTATGAACTTGTACTACGTTTTCCTCGCCTCGTTCTCACCCACGACAAAGAGGAAACTTTCTGTTCTTTCGGTCCTTCTCAACCGTTTTCCTCTTATCCCAAACCACCCACACTTTCTCTGCCTTTCTCCACGAACCCTTTCTCCTCCCCAACCCCATTCGATCCTCCCCGTCCTTTCTTATTCATTCGGGAGTCCTACCAAAAGGTGCCTTCTGTTCCAAACCTCCCAATTCCGGTCCCTTCGACCCTTTCGCTTTATTTTTCTCCGGATTTCTCTTTTTTTCTACCTATTCTCTTTATATTCCTTTCTTCGGTCTCAATCAGTATTTCTCCAGCCTCCTCTTGTTATGTTCTATGGCTCTTTTCCCTCACTCGGCCTTAGGAGCAGATATTTAATCTCTATTCTTTCATGCGATCATTATTTCTCGAACTATGAAGGTAAGTGAACCATTCTTTTCTCCTCCTCCATTATTTAAGAGAAAGTAAATGGTTTGGCATTAACATCTCTTCACTAACAGTCAATTTTTTAAATATATGTAACATGAAATTGAAATGTATTCGTTTGATGATTTCTGTTGATCATTGTAATTCGTTGTTGATTCGTTAGTCAGCCAATAAATTGGTTCTATGGATTAATTATATATTGTGGAAGAGTCGTGAAGAATTCGAAACGCTTGACATCTAAATGAAAATTTAAACTAATCTCCTTTCTTTTTGAAAAAAAAAATTGAAATACTTCCTTTTTAACCGACTTTTAACTTATTCTAACAGATTCTTTATTAGCACCTACAAGTATACAATGCCTCAGTTAAAAAAATATCTATCTTTAAACACTAGTATGATGATGCTAAATGTATCTGCATTTACTCGTATTGGCCTAGTAAAGACCCCTGGTCATAAAGTTCATATGAGCAATTGACGACTTCTAGCTTGCTTAATCATAATGTCTCTTCTGGAAATGAAATCTTAGTTCATCGGGGAATGGAAGATCTTTTTATGCTATGAGTTAATGTTCAAGATTGGAGCATAGTTATACATCAGTATTATGATTGCAATGAGGAAGTGGCATTAGGAATACGCTTTTCTTTCTTCGAAGCACCTATGTACTGAACACTTCCTATAGCTTCTATATCGGCTCCTACATAATAGCTAACTTCTTTCGTTACCTCATTCGATTCAGTATATGACCCCTCCTATACCTAGTATCTGGTTCCTCCCGATCAAGTTTTCGGGAACATCACCCGCCTTTCATTCAGTATCTGAACTCTTGATTTATAGAGACGAATTTTTTCGAAGAAAAATTTAAATTAGCGTAGGTTAGGGAACGATTTGATTGCTCAAATAATTCACGTAAATCATTTACGTAATTATGAATTACTTCTACTGTAATCCCCATTTTACTTCCTTGAAATTCTACGTTAGCGATCATAAATTAATGACTTGTTAGAAGTCTATTTCTTACCGCTCATGATTGATCACAAAGCGAGGAAGGGTAGTTTTTGGTGAACGAATTCCAAAATCGAGATGATAACGATCGAGAAAAGGCGAGGTTTCTTAAAAGTAAAAGCCATTCTCGTAACACGTTTGAGAAATGTGAGTGAACGAAAAGTTGTTTCAATTTCATAATTGCCTTTTCATGGCTTGCTTTTAATTAATAATTTGAGTGCAATCTCGAAATGTCTCAATTTTCAATTCTAATATGATGCTTTTTCACAATTTCACGTTATTTTTGAGACTACTACGAAAGCAAATATTCTCCATCTTGCTTTCATTTTCTAGTACAACTTTGAATGGCACGAAAGAGAAAAACAGCGTATCTCCAGCTCCGTTGAAAGGAGAGGTTTGACAATGTAATAAGATAGTGAGGGAAATAAGAAAATTCTTTATGAATTTATTGGTGCGTCTTGCGGTTTTCGAGCAAACATTTAGCCTCTTACGGCAGTTGAACATTCGGAGGAAGGAATTGTATTAACTAGTTTGACATCCTTCAAGGGGGTTTAAGGAAGAGAAGTCCAAAGGAGATTGCAAAGGGAAGTCTTCTAAGAGATATTATTTGCCTTGCTGTTTAGCCATTCACGCCAAAGGTTCCCTCCTTTCCGTGTAATCTCCGAGCATCTCTCTTTGTATTCATCTTTTTGCACCCCTCCGAGATCGCGGACATCTCATAACAGAAGCTCCTCCGCAGAGCGTAGGACAACCTCTCCTATTGATTCACTGGATGAAGCTAGAGCAATAAAAGAGAGAGGGCAAGGATTTTACCCATAGAGGAGTGGTCGTGGAAGTGGAATGGAAGGATTGAAAATGCGGTGTCGAATGGAGATTGGTTGAGGGATAAACGTGGAAGGATATGTGGAGAGAATAGAGAGTTTTGGGAGCGAAAGAGGTTTTATTTTCTTGAAGCACGATTTCATAGGGAAGCGTATATATTGAGTGAGATTTCACTCTCGGGAGAGACGGAATCCAACCATCTGAAAGTTTAAGCGAATCGAGGTTGTGAGTAATATCCCTTTTGTATAGTAGGGGGCATCATCAATTTCTTTTTGAAGAATTTAACCCCGTCACGACGGCTACAGAAGGCTTTTGGCAATTTACTATTTATGAAATTGACTTTCCATGCAATTGGATTGAAAGAATTATTTCCCGTGACGGGTAGTCCACTTTTGTCGTAAGTGAAAATTTTTTCCCCGTTCTTAAAGCCGAATTTTAAACTGATAGGATTTCTCCACTTCCTACATTTTCATAAATTGTCGCTGGATGAGGAAAAGGTAAGGTAACCGTACCAGCTATATGATCCTTTACTGAGGTATTTTATATTGGTAAGGGAAAGGGGAATAACATAGCGCATTTTAACACGTGTTATTCCTTGTAGTTTATACTCATCACATTATTGACTAGCCCAAGTTCTTCGAAAGTCAATTCAAAATCGAGCAAAATAGACGCAATAAAGACTTCATTAGCAGTGTTCATGAATGTGTCAAGCTTGAAAGACGATGACTAAAGAAATTAAATTAAACGACGTTAAGAGATAAATGAGAATATAGTTCCCCAAGATTGGTTCATGCTCTATTTTAATAATATCACTACAGGGATTTTGATGTCGGGACTTTTTAAAAAGTAATTAATCGAAAAATGTACCTTTCCTTGTTAGTCCTTGAAGGAAAATCGCTGAAATCAATTACCTTCGGATCGAGATGAAATTAATATCCGGTTGACTCAAAATCTGGTAATCTTTCTTGCCCTCTTAGGTTAAGTTAAAAAATTAACCTTACTGCATGACCACCGGTCAGGTAGATTATAAAATAAGAAAGGGACGGAAATTCCTTTGTGTGGAAGATAAGGAGGAAGAAAGCGGAATGCAATGAAGAGTGGATACCACTGCAGAATTGTAAAAAGGCTTTCAGACGGATACAAGGGAGAAGGGGGTTGAAAGAGGCAGGGGGCGCTGGGATTTGTAGAAGAGAATTGAGTGCTGGGATGCTGCAGGAAGGGATAAGAGAGTGGAAAGAAGGGAGTGTTTAGATGGAAAGTAGAAAGGGTAGAGGAAAGAGAGAGAGGGAGTAAACTTGATAGGAAGGAGTGGAAGATTGGGACTGTCTGCGGTCTGCCCGAAAACCTACCACTGAATACGTGTGTGCTTCCCCTTACTTCCAATTGCCCTTTCTTATCTCTCCAAATTTACGAATCCCTGTTCTGTGATTCTTTCCTTCGTTCTTCCTTTACACTTTCCTGCTTCCCTCTGTGCTACATTATATCCCATGGTTAGCTCTGTTTACCTTCAAATTTAGGTTCCACGCATTTTTTCATTTTCCTTTATTTTCCAGTTTTATGTCTTCTTTTCCTCGGTGACCTTCTCTTTTTCCTCTGCCGGTGGACAAACATACCCTACTCCTTACTAATTTGTAAGTTCTTCAAACCATGGTAATTTCTCATAGTAATAATTTAAGCTTATTGCTGCCAGAGTATTATAAATGCTATGTTCATTTATCTCAAACTGGTTGAAATATATATATATTCGTTGTAAAATATAATTTATTAAATGCAAGAAACTACAATACAAAATTTTATCGAGTTTATTACTCAATGCCATTCCTTTCTTTGGTATCCTAAAGCCATTTCTTATAATATCCCTAAGACATTTCTTGCATCTTCTGCAGTTTTGATTTCTAATTTCGTTTCCCATCCATTTCAGTTCATGTAAATCTACGGTTGCAACATTTCTTTGTGTTATTTAGAATGCACTTCTGACGAAAACATCTCGTTCCCATTTTAATCTTAAGGTTGCATCAAAGTTTCCGTATTGCTATTTGCTGTCGAATCTGCAAAACTGTAAGAGTAAATTCTGCCAGGGTAAGGAATTGTCGTTTAATCTTCTCTTGAGAAAGCCGCTATCGATTCATTTGGAGCGAACTTCTTGATTTGAAGCTTCCAGTATGGAATTCAAAGAATGCTTCTTTCAATCTTTTGTAACGTACACCAATCATTCCTATTTTATTGCCACGACTATCTTCCGGTCTTTCCTAAATTGATTTTGGTTATCCTTCCACGCGGTGAAACTGGAGTTTTTTTTTTAAAGAAGTGAGTATTTAATTCTTATGTCTGTGAAACATGCTCATACAGTGTCTTAAAATTGCAGGACATTTTTAACCTACATGAAAATGAACTCTATATTTAGTTAAAGACGCTTTTTTAAACATTTTTGATTCTCTGGCTGGTTTTCATTTTAAGCACCCAATAATAATTAGAGTTTAAAGAGTTAGAATGCGTAGAGTGTTATAATGAGTAGAGAAAATTAATTTTCCAATATTAGTGCCTCGGGCGCTTCATATCCCTATTCCTCATTATTATCAAGTCTTACAATTGCTTTATATTTTAAAATTACATTAATACTTAAAGTTTGTTTTCCAAAATTATGTACATCTTTTTGCATTTACACAGTGTCCTAAAACAGCTTGGGGGATATGGTCTGGCTCGATAGCTTGATTCGTTAAAGCATCCACCCGAGAAACGGAAGATTCCAGGTTCGAGTTAGGGTCCTGTCAGACTTTTTTCTTGTCCGTTTATCCTTGGGATTTTTGCATATATTTGTTATTTAGTGCAAAGTTAAAAATAAATTCTTTTGCGTCTCCATCATATTCTCTATTCCCTTTTCGTTAACTCTGTTTTAGCATCCTCAGCACCTTGTAATAGATTTATACCGTTCCCTAAACCGCCATACTTTGTAATGCCCTTTGCCAATACTTTCCATTCCTCAACAGCTGTTTTGGGAGCTTGCATACGCAACCACCGCTTCGCTGCTACATTTTCATTTGCGTTCATTCTATCTGCTCCACTCTTTCCTTGATGAGATCCGAGTGCCCCCGAACTCTCCAAACTAAGGTCGGATTGATTCAATTCGAAGTGGCGAAGGAAAACCAAGCGTTCAATTCCTCTCTTCCTCGACGGCTCGATAGATTAATATTTTCCGCGACTGCGTAGTTTAGATAAAGCCGAGTTAATCTGAGAGGAGAATGGTCTTCATTAAGTAAATCGGATTAGCGTCAACATTTTTTATTCTATCTTTTAATTCTTCGTTTTGGGTTAATGCAAGTCCTCTGCAGTCGCTCTCAATATGCGAGGCCGGAATCACGAAGTGCTCTCCTACATCTCGACCGCATAACTACGCGTGCAGAGGGGAATATTTGAATATGCTGCCCCAATTTGCACTTTTGATTTAATTTTTCCATCAGCTGTGAAATATTTACCAACCGGAAAGAAGAGGTGTAAATTAACTTAGGATTGCCTGATTGGTTGTTTTCAATCTTAATTGTTAGCTATTCCACAAGGCGACGTATAATTTTGGAGTCATACGTTCCGGGAGCCTTATTCCGTAAAATTTGGTATTCTCAAAAATAAATCATGTCTTTTTCTACTTCATCATGTACTCATTCAAATTGGGATACTTTCTCAATTTTGAGGTAAGGTTCTCCAGCAATGTTCCAATTAGAATGTTCGAGTCAGAATTCTAATTTTGGAAAAAATTAAATAAACATGGACGAAGTAAAAATTAGTAAGTAGTAAGTAAAAGTAGAAAAAGTTTTAATTAAATTATTCCTATTTGGTATACCACTTAAATTCTTCTAAACACATGAGATTATGTACCTTAAATAATTCCAGAATTAAAGGGAATAACATATTTTTCACGAAATATGATATGACGTCTTCTTTAGTCGTCACCTCAACTTTGTCCTAATTTACTTGATAATAATAGTGCTGAATATAATCTAAGAAAAAATCAATCAAAGTTCCTCCATAGTAGTACAAAAATTATTACTTATTCGCGTACTTTAGTCTCCTAAAGACGTGTACGTAAATTTTTGTTAAATAATGTTGATATATGATAGAAATATAGTGGATATTCTTTCCTCTGTTGGCTCTAAGCTTTCCAGATTAGCTTTCACCCCGAAATTCCATTTTCCAGAAAAAATTAGCAACTTTCTGAGGTTGTGGAATGAGCATCTCCTACTGGCATATGCGATGCAATGCATGTCTCCATTCCGAAAAGAGCTTTTTATCCCTAATAAAATAACTTGGAAAGTAGAACACCAGGCGATGGTACACTGTATCAAGGTCTCGTTTGTTTTGAAACAGATGGGAACCGTGTAAGCTGGAATCTGACCCCCTTAAAGATAGGAATTTATCCTCTCAACGCGTAGTTTATTGCTAGCGTTAGGTAAATTACGGGCTATGAACTTAGCTTAGAGTTAATTCGACATGATTAAAAAGGAGTACTTTCGGAAATATCTAATTTCGAATTTTATGTTAGTTTCAAATATTGCTTTTAAATTCACTTACTATCGCATTATAATTAGTTTTCCCCGAATGAAAATTTTCTTAAGTTTTTTATTATAATTCAGAATTTATAGACTTATTATTGACTAATTATTGGTTAACGCTAGCTCTGAGGTGCTATTGAAAAGATGAATTTTTAAAGGTGTCTTAGAATCCTGTCTCACACCAAGTGAAAACTCATCATGATGAGAAATCAAATCTTTGAAATATTTTTATGAACATATAAGACTCAGAATTCGTGAAACAGTAATTAGCGTTCTCTTGCTACTATATTTTGGAATGGGGAAGGACGGGAAGATTTTTTTATGTACAATAATGAATATTAAAATGCATTAGTAAATATAGGTCGTTCGTGGTTTGAGTTGTATTTTATCCTGAAAATTCGCAACGCCAATAACACCTTTAGATCTTGAAAAAAGAAGTCTAAAAATCTGATAAATCGATTTATTCTTCAGGTAAGAAAAATTGCTTGATTTTATTGTAAAATTATAGGTAATGAGCCTAACCATTCTGGTTTCTTAGAAAAATCATTACTTTTGTATTATTTTATTTATATCTGCTGAAAAATCCTTGAAACTAGTTAACATGATTTTATTACAAAATTTATCGTAATATAAATTCGTAACTTTCTAAATACTTCCACATATATTGTGTACGAGATTTTTTAATCTTTCTCATGTTACTTCGTCTGTGGTATATTTTGAATTTCATAATTAGCACAGCTTTTTCACCTACTAGAACTTTGTCTTTGTCTATGTAAGTACCCTTCAAGTCGCCTTTAGGCTTGTGGCTGGGGGTGCATGCACCATGACTCTATTTCCGTGATCGATTACTATCGCGTATCATTCGTGGAAAAAATGGGTTCTTGAATCGATTCGCTCTATCATCTAATTCCCTGATCTTTTTCGCAGTATCGAACGGCCTATGTAACATGGTGGACGGATTATATCGGCTACATAGTCTCTGAACGTGCTTTCTCTAAATTTATCCAGTAAATTAATCCTTTGTTTAAATCTTCTAACTTCTAAAGATTCCTAACACGTCTTGGAAACTTTCCGTGGAAATTGTAGTTATAAGTCGAGTCACATTCTTTTCAGTGATATGACAAATTCAGCCTGGTTTACCTGAAAAATAAGACATTCGCAGCTCTGATGAGATAAAATTTACAAATTACAGCTTCTCTTCAGGGTTCAGAGTGATTTCCCGATGATCGGCTTTTAGTTTTGGCATAACACGAAAAATTCCAGTTGTAGAATTTATCTTGCCGGTGAGGAAGACCTTCTGTGAAAAAGTCAATTTGACACGTTCCAAAATACCTTCTTCAAAGTCAGTATTCCTCCTCGTGCCGGTGATAAAAAAGAAAAAGTAGCTGTTACGTTTTAGATGGGAAACGTGGTAACCTGGAGGAGTAAAAAGTGGAAGAGTAGCCGTGAAAAACTTTGCAATTCAGACTTTCCGAAGACTTGCTTCGTTTCTTTTGCTCTTCCTTTCTTTCCCCATTCTGTTCGCATCATTTGTTCACAGCTGTGTGTCCTAATTTCAGCTGAGAGCAAGAAAGAGAATGCATTGTCTAGACGCCATTCTGAAACGGTTTATCGCAACAAAAGAAAGGTACGAGTATTTCTTTTCGTACGTCGCTTTTCTCGAGATGGATTTTACCGGCAGTAAATACGTAGTTTCCTTGCAGCGGAGAGTAAAAGTGTTTTCGTACTTTTCGTTAGATTCTTTTCGCTGGAATTTCTTTTTAACTTTCGATAATGGGCATTAGATACAGTTTATAAAGTAAGAAACATAGTAGATGAGTCTGATAAATTTATTCCAGGTATTTGCACAATTTTTCAAAATGGTAATACAATGGTAAATACAAATCGTTTTCCGTTTCGCACTATAGCTTTATTTACTTTTGACCCGTCATCGGTTCTTGGTTAAAGTTTAACTCGGAATAATCTTCGTTCAAATATTAGTGTTCACAGTTGGCAGGCTATATCGAAACTCTTTCGAAAAGTCGATGCCAGTGAAAGCGATGCTAAATTCTATGCGGAGTAAATTTTTAGGAAATCTATAAATATAAGCAAATCCCAATATAAGCAATATAAGCAAGTATAATTTTGGAGTCATACGTTCCGGGAGCCTTATTCCGTAAAATTTGGTATTCTCAAAAATAAATCATGTCTTTTTCTACTTCATCATGTACTCATTCAAATTGGGATACTTTCTCAATTTTGAGGTAAGGTTCTCCAGCAATGTTCCAATTAGAATGTTCGAGTCGGAATTCTAATTTTGGAAAAAATTAAATAAACATGGACGAAGTAAAAATTAATAAGTAGTAAGTAAAAGTAGAAAAAGTTTTAATTAAATTATTCCTATTTGGTATACCACTTAAAATCTTCTAAACACATGAGATTATGTACCTTAAATAATTCCAGAATTAAAGGGAATAACATATTTTTCNGAAGATATTAATTTTTCATAATAAAAATGAAGTATTGTATGCAGATGATCAATCATTTACTAGAATTTAGTCGTCCACATGACAATCATAGCCCTGTGAATTCAGAGGAGAAAGGCGTGATTATGTTCTATTGCTTATTCTGCAATTCAGGATGCTCTTAACCCATCATCTGAACATCTGAACATTTCTTGAACGTTGGCCGCCTTAACTTTACTGTCTGATTTCGATTGGAAAAATACTTCTTTCAGGCATGTTTTTATGAAAGAGATCCTTCGAAGTAATCATTTTTCTAAATTTAATTATATTTACAGCTCCGTGAATCTATCGCAATTTTAGTTTACTCGCATTCTGCTCTAAGTTCATATTTAGCTGTGACACGAACTTCCCGTTGTATCGCGGACTTCATCAGGGGAACAATGGCTCACATTCCAATCGAGTAACATGCATTATTTGTTGTTCGGGCGAAAGTTTTTCCTCAATAGAAATCATTTCCTTAGAAGGTCATTCATTTTTATGTGTTGATTTTGACATCTCAAGTCTCGAGAGGTGGAAAATTTCCATGAAAAATACTGTCACAAACCGTTGCGCAAGGTTTTATGGATTTTTCAGCTAATTCCAGTTTTTAATGGTCGTAAGGTGGAAAAAAATATTTATTGACAATTGTATTCTATTATAGGCTTAACAATGGATGAATCTTGTTTACAGTTTTATAACATACATGAGTCGGGTGTTTTATTTGTGATACGATTGATGTCATGCCTTACTTGTTCATGGTATGCCTATCACATAGTCTGTTGGTATTTACCTTACGATATAAAATTCCAAGGAATGTGGGTCATCTATATTAAAGGATAGGCTGTAAGCTAGATGTTGGTGGAAACGAGTCCAGCTTTGTTTTACACTTTTCAAATGAAGTCAAGTATACCACAAAACAGGGCAGGTTCATCTAAGTGGTTATCCTTAGAAAAGTAGGATTCTCGTACAGTGCCAAAAGTTTGTAAGCGCAAAAGGTACCGCTTGCCGATACAAATGGGTTCCTCAGATGTTGATTTTGCTTAGAGGCAAAAGCTGTTCGTATGACAACTGGAAAGTCTTTCCAGTTCTTTGGGAGCGTTTTATCTTAGATGATATGTTAAAAAGAGCAGTAGATGTAGAGATGTTTAATTTAGAATACTTTGTTCCTCAAATGATTTCAAACATAATATCTGCTTTTTAATAGTTTTTCCTATTTTTATCCAATCATCAGTATCTAATAAATGCGAAGAATTTATGAGCATGATCAGGTTTTCGGTCAAAGTATTTAACATCATAGATGTAATATGTAAATGGGTGGAAATCGACTGTCATATCCTATGATAATTGGGCTTTTGTAGTGATTGAACTTGCTATCATTCTAGTAGATCGAGAGAATGAGAAAGTTTTCTAGGTTCCGAGTCATCACATGTATAAACCAAACACTTACCTTCTTGATTCATGATGTTTTCCAAAGGCTATAGAAATAATAACAGAAGAAAAATTGAAAACGATTCCATATAAAATTTGAAATGAAATCTTTATATCACAGTATTTTAATCCTTTTGGCTATTTAATGTTAATTTTTTTGCCATTTTAACGCGTTGCTAATTATCGGATCGAGTACAGTATCGCACATTCTATGGTAAGAGAATATACTCTTTAGATGTTGAAAAATCGCAAAAAATCCACTCGAATCGGGTATCGCTTATTCAGAGCAGCGCCTTTGACGTAATGCGTCACTTACGGCGCCGCTTGGTAATCAAGGCTGAAACCATTTTCCAACCGGATGTTCTCGAAATGTTTTACGAATGCCGATGTTTGTAAAGGACTCCTTTGCGCACTTTACAGCGCCCAAACTTTTAAGAGGAGTGTTTCTGTGACAGGTTCCACCTTTGTGTGGATAAAATTTAGTATGGGCCTTGCAACTCGAATTTTATACACCTCTGCAAAACAGGCTCATTTCAAAGAGCTTGAAATTAGCTGTCGGGAATGTATGAATTAATTAGAATGTAGAAGATCAAGAAGTCTTCTTGATGAAGAGGCAAAGAAGATATAGAAATAACTTCTTTACTAAGCGATGCTACCGTTGGAAGATTTTCCGAAATATGCATTTTACAAGTTACTCTACTTATGCTCTGCATTAAGAATGTCAAAAAACAGTAAATAGTATTTAGTGTTACTACCTTCTTCTGCTCATTTGTTAATTATCTTTTCAAGCACGTTGTAATGCAATAGAGACAGGAGGAAATTAATATTTTAGGTCAGCTAATACTAATGCAAGTAGCGTTTGTGTATAGGGGAAAGGAAGAATCATTTCTCTCTGTGATGATGTAAGATTTCTATATAAAGGCATTTGAAAGGAATCAACGTGGGAGAAAAGTAACACGCTTTGTAACTGAAAGAAGTCTCTTTAGATAGAAAGACAAGAGGTTTTTTTTCCAAGGTCTTACAGACTGCGAAATTGGAACAACAATTCACAGCCTAAAAGAAAAACATAAGAAACGTTTGAGGTATTTTTAATCTCAACCTCATTATCGTCCTAGTTTAAATGGAAGTTTTATCTACGTAATTTTCCCAAGAAAGGAAAACGTTCTTCAAATCTCTACGATACTCGCAGGGTCAAACTTTATATTCCTACCAACAAACGCTATGATGAGTTTTAGTGTTTAGAAATAAAGAAATATTTGTGAAACTAACAACTAACAACTTTCTATTAATTTAAGATAGAATAAAGGAAATTGCATTGTAATGATGGAATTTATCATTTCATGAGTATTTTAGAGCTAGCGTCAATCCGTTGGCAAACAATACGTCTTCAGCAGTTTCCGTTGCTTCCCATTTCCTAAAGTGTTTAGGAAAATACTTTTGCCTAGCGGTAAGACGGAAGAAACTAACTATCGGTTTAAATATTGAAAACAATGAGTTATTTAATTGAATTAATTGCCATACTACTTATAAGATATACACTGAAAACTTTTCATAGATACTAATAATCACACACATAATTTGCATCCATATTAATAATCATTGTATACAGGTTCCTGGGAACAATACTTACCGACTAGTTCGCCTGAATATTTAATTGTGCTGCAGAGTCTCCGTGGGTAACATGCTTGAAAAATATCGCAATATACAGCTCTTCATATTAAATAATTTATTGCACCAAGAGTGTACAATAAAAATCAGAATCATTGGATCAGTTAAATTTTATATTATTTTTATATTTTTTATTATTAAATTTCATTATACGAGCCGTATTGCTTTCCTGTTGGATTTTGCAATGGAATTCTTATCGTAAATTTATAGCAGTATAAGCGACACACTTACAAATTCCAAAAACTTATTCGCTTTAGGACATTAACTTTCAATCGTTAGTAGAAAATAACGTCGTCTCATTTTTTCAACTGGTTAGCGTTGAATATATTTAGATTTTTATTCTGCATTTGGCTTTTTCTTCTCAATTTCAATTTAGTCAGAAACGCCGTAGCTAGTACTAATCCCTAATCGACAAAAGGTTTAGAAAATACTATTCAGGTTTCGCGGGGTCAGTTAAGACGAGAATGTTTGGCATACAGTTTGGAATACGATCTTTTAATTGGACCATTGCCGAAACTTCTCAAAGCTTGGGTTTCTGTTGATATGTGCATGTGTTTAACGAACTGCATCATACTCGCTCTCCTTCTTTCCTTTATGAAATGTAAATTTCATCGAACAAACGACGCATAGCTGCAGAAAATCGTTCGAGGAAAATGCATCTGTCAACAACCTTCAGTGCACAAACTCGTGAAGAGTAAATTTGCCTCCACATAGCGAGCAGTTTACTTTGGGACCTCCTGGATAGCTTTTGGGGCGAAAGCCGAGACCTCAGCTCCTTGGATTGCGCGGTTCTCTGGTCCCCTACCCGGAAACTTGCCGAGAATTCGAGCGATCCGCTGAAAAAATAATCTTTGTTGCGCTCCGAGAGAAACGGAGCCGTTATCGACTCTTCTTTGCCGAGATTCTTCGCGGGCGCTAAAAGGTCGGCCTTGTTACGTTTTATTTCTCGGACATTCGTAGCATTTTGCAGCTTCTTACCAATATTGCCAACTGAAAAAAGGCGGAAAAATGTGCGCCAGTGAACTGAAAATGGTGAGACTTTGGCAGCTCTTTTTTATGCTACCATCTTTGAGCTTTTTCGGAGAGCCAATTTTTCTGCTCGGGATGCATAGCTCTGCCCGGATAAACTCCGCGCCTTTCACTGAAACCTTCAAAACCGTTTTATGACCTTTTTTAGCTTCCACCTTTCCTTCGACGTCCTAGATTCCGATACATCTAGGTGCAAGGACTTCCATACGTTCTTTTGGCACATTCCGCTCATTACAGATTCAAATGATGATCGGCGGAAGAGCTGTTACGAGCTTTCCCTCGTTCGGTATTGAATTAATCGTTTCCAATCAACTCGGGCTCAAAGGCCTTTTCTCGCAGCAGCAATTGAATAACCGTTTGACACTCTGATGATGTCGATTAAAAATTTTAATGATAAATCGTTTTTCAGGCTCGTTAATATCCGATTGCTCACATTCTATAAGTGCGTTGATACCATCAGTAATGCGTCAGTCCGCTTGATATTATTTGAAGTGGGTCTTGGGAATTTTAAAAACATTCGCAAAATTTTAATTTTAGCATTAATCACCTACCTTTCTTCACTCAATCACATTCTAAAGTAATTAATATTTCTTTTATTTTGTGAGAATCAATATGGGCACATCTTTTTGATTTCTAGGAATTAATTTCTGTGATTATGGCCTAATATAAATTATAACATGGTTAAAAATATCTTTTCCCAAAATAGTTTGAACTAGCGATATAGGACATAGAATGTTTTTCTCGCGTGTGTTAGTTGTATGTTATGTTGGACAGAGATTGATCAGTGTCTACCTTCAAATTACGATAAATGTAAAATATCGGCCTAAATTTACTTTAATTAACATATCCAATTACCTGATAAGTATTTATTACCCTGTCATGATTATTTTTTAGCTTTCCATTCGTTTGAATGTTAATATGTTAATTGCTCATCTTTTTTCCAAAAGCGTCTCCCTATTGTGAATCTATTGCATACTATTGATGTTTATTATTTTGCTTATAATGGAAAAATAAAGCGGTGATGCTGCCCCTTTATCCTCGTTCCTATATAAAGAAGTGAAAGAGCGATATTCTTGAAACTATATTTGCTTTGATTCAGATCAACTTCGTAAACACAGACATTATTACGAATGGAACCCGATATCTTGAGTAAGATACGATACGGCATGAGGAAAATAAAACGGGATTCGACACGAGTGACATCATTTGCAAGGATAACTACTGTCAGCGATTTACAGCCTCATCTCCATTTCGATTCTCACCTCCCATTCTTTCTTTTGTCTCGCCTTTTCGAGAACTGGTTCCGTCAGGATTACCGTTCAAGAGTGAAGCTTCGTTTCGAATAATATACGCACACGCATCTGTGGGATGAATAGGGATCCGTGGATGATCGAGTGCCTCTGAGTGTTAGGTCATACGAAGGAAAGATAGGCTGGTTTGGGCGTGGCGTGCTAAAGAAGGTGATCACTATTTATATCCCATTCTTCCCTCTCCTCCCCCGATTTGAAAAGAAGAAGGGTTTGGGCAGAGTTTGCAGCAAGAGTGTCTTCCGTGAAGAAATAGATTTGCCAGGTAGAGTTAAAGTTTCTGCATTAAAAGAAGTGAGATTTTTAAATGACAACAGTATAGCTTTTAGTCGAATTAGCTTCTTTGAAATATGTTTATTTAACTCCGAAGCCGACTTTTAAGTAAGATAGTGAGCTGACATTTCGAGATTTCTCTGAAATAATTACCCTCATAGTAAAAGAAGTATGAGCACCGGAAAATATAGCATCGAATTTCTATGAATTTGAGATTTTACGTTTATAGGTTAATTGTTATTATATTAATATAGGGTTAATATTTTTCCTTATTACGAAATAATGAAGGCATAGCAATGATCTGAGGAACAGCATGGAAGAATTGTAATAATTCGAAGTACAATTAGTTATTGAAGTTATTAAAGCTAGAAGGAACCGAAGAAATCGTTGAGATGAAAGCTAAATCTTATAAAGTAAAATAATAATAAACTGAGCCACAGATGTCTTATTCAGCCGGAAAAGACCCTCAGTGTAGCATTTATTATATAAATAATACAACCTATCGAATGAAAGATATCCATGTTTTGGTTCTGTAACTTGCCATTTTATTTTTTATCAAATACGCGGTTTTACATCCATAAATAGTCTCTTGAGATATAGAGTTCAAATTTAGCGTAAACCAATCTTTTATGCTGGCGTTTGCCAAGAGTACGAGTCAATCGAGACATTGTCGCAGTTAAGCGCTCCATGTAATTTTCACAATTTTCACTCGAAACAACAGTATAATTATCGTATAATATGATATTAGTAAATGTTTATAATTTTTATCGTTATGGAGTTTTTATCGTAATAAAATATGGTTAATTTTACATGTATTCTGAAGAAGTCATCTCTGACTTGTTTTATGCTGATTTATGTTCGTGTCGGAGAGCAATTGTGTACTGATGCTAATAATTTTCCCTCATGATGTATCTCTCATCGTTTCGTTTCTCCCTCCTAAATACAACGGCCTGTTTCCCTACATCGATCGTCTCCATAACGATTCGTTCGATTTCGAAGAACTTTCGAAGCCGAAAGTAATTTTCTGTAAACAATTCTACTACGCTGATTGAGTTTTCGGTCGGCGTTCTGAATATCTTAAGGTGGGTCGATGACCCAATTTTCCAAAGCAGTTCTTAGCTCCCTATTCTGAGCGCTCATCCATTGTTCCACTTTAGAGCTACCTTGGCAGTGAGTTTTGGGTAATAAATGATAATGGGCGGTCCCAATAGCGCCAATGAATCCCATAAGATGGAGATGTAAACCGGATCTGTTGTTTCAATCTAGTCTTCCTCTCCTCTTACGATCTTTGACTCACCATACAGTGAATATCATCATACATCCGTTAGCTGGATTTATGGAAATTAGCTAAGTATTGTGAAGTGAAACACTCTACTAGCCCTTCCTAGTAGACACTATCGTGTGATCGTATTCAGGGATGAGATGCGAGATTGGGTGATGTGAGGAGTCGCTGGACCTCTCGCGGCCGCCGCGTTGTGGTAAAGCCACCACCGAGCGTGGGCGGCGTCTACCCCCAGGGGGCAGCTTATGCCCAAGGTATGCACGCAGAGTCACCGAGGGGTCTGTAATGAATTGGACCCCTGCTCTGCTGACGGCGATATCAATCTATATTGGGATAGGAAGAATGCCTCCTAAAGGGAGACGTGTATGAAGGAAAGAGAGATAAAAAATTTGAGGACTACATTCCTCTACTTCTCTTCTCACGTGAGCAGCAGTAAGCTGGTCAATGATGTTCCATCGGATTAGTCCTTGAATACTGCTTGGCGCAGTACGCGCAGGGAAAATTCCAGTGGTTACTTAAGAAATCGTAATATCCGTTCCCGTGAATATTCTGTGAATATTGTTAGTGTGGGGAGGTCATCCTCAATTTATCTTACGTCGTAATTAATAATAATTACATGTAAATTATAATGTATGTTAGTTTCTTGTTCTGGAGTTTTCGTACATCCAGTAAATTTTGACGACCATGGTTTATCGTCTGTAAATATCATAGAACCTTTCTAGTACATGCGACCTGCATGTATGTACCTGCGATGAAATGGTGTTCGGAACGTAAGCAAGTTCGACGGTTGCTTCATGGACGTACAGTAGTCATTTACGGGATAAATAATTTCATTATAGAAAATAATATAATAAAGCTAACTTATTTATCTCTCCGGGTACATATCAAGAGTTTCTTTCATGGAACCCGGGAACATCACTTGAGGTTAGCATTTTTCCCGATAAACTTCGCAGGGTACCACCAGTGGCATCTTTTTGGACTGTCCACTTGGAAGAGATACTGCTTATAGGAATAATGCAAATTTATGTAAATAATGCAAATATATGTAGACTGCATTTCTCGAAGTGAGATTTTCGGAAAAAATATGGGAAGCGATCTGTTATTAATAATTCCTCTTAAAGTTTTCTTTTGAAATCTTCTAAATGCAGCGAGAGTGAAAGATTTCTGGTCTATCTGGACTTGGGCCGAGAGAGGGAAGACAGCATTTCTCTCAAAACTTAGTCTTATTTGAAAGACGAGAACGTTTATCAACTTAAGGAAATGGAAAGTTAAGCGTCATTGACTATCGTGGCTTTTCCACCGGTTTTGATCGTTTTCATTTTGAATCTTCTCGCTCAAAACCGGTAGGCTGTTGGAGAAAGCTTGGTATTTGGTACAGAGAGTTGTCACCAAACTTATTTTTGGTAAGTTCATGGGTGAAATCTCGATCATGTTGAAAGCTAATCTCCATTTCTAAGACGACTTCGAAGCTCTAGAAGGTAGAATGAAGTGATGTGCTGGAATTACTCAGATAGTACAGTGAATCACTTTTTTATGTTTATCTTCCCCGTAGATTCGGGCGAAGGAGAGACTGGCTTACTAACGGTATCTTTTCATTTACGTTGGAGTCGACAGGGCGAGACCCATTTTCAAAACGTTACTGACCATACCATGATTAGAGCGAACAACCTTGCCGTAGGCGTAGATGATTGTAGTGTGAAGAGCTTCGCTGGCTAAGGACGAGAGGAATGTTCATTCTTTGATCGCAGGCGTTAGTTTGTGGGCACATAACAGTAAATAACGGAGAAATAAACGTATGTAGTAGCCAATTCTTGGAAAATCGTAGAAAATAGAGGAAGATGCTTTTTTTCTCATCCTGTTTGAGAAGAAATGTCACGAAGGTTTTCAGTTTCCCTAAACCTAATTATTTTTACCAAGAGCTGGTAATATTATTTTCAAAATCGAGACTCTTAATTATAGTTATTGTAGATTTGTGAAGAGCTTCACTCTATTTCAAACTGTGTCTATTGCACTTTTCTCTACTGCTCTGTTGTATAGATAAGCAATTATGGATGTTGCAATGTACAATACAGGTACAATCCACAGAAAAAAATTCAGTTAAAAAATTTACAACTGGTTTCAACACTGTCTTGTCGTCATCAAGCATGGAAGCAGTTCAGAACAGAGTTTAAACTGTTTTGAACTCTGTTTTGTTCAGGAGCAAACTAATTAAAAAGCAGAGTATATTCAGATGATGCAGGGTTGCCCTTTATTATTATTGATGGGAAGAATTATGTCATTGTGAAACAAAGAAAGTAAGATTCTTGTATACAAGACGAAAATGGATCATGGTCACAAGATATTCTTGTTTGGGCCGATTAATGATAAAGATGGGTCGGTGGATAAAAGTTTGATGAGAGATAGTTCACTTCCACACTCCCACACAACGTAAACTCAGGTTTCGGCATTCAAGACTACATTCTGGAAATCCACGTTAAAAACAATCTATGCTATCCATGACGGGAATATCATAACGCTATTTTTTGAAGAAAACAAGCGTCAATTCGACTCGAGATTACTGGAAACAAAAGCTTATCTTAGGTGCTTCCCGGAATTCGGCATCACATTTGCTTGGAATATTGATAATATAAAATTATCTTATACGCTACGTCTGGAGAGAATATGTCAGAGTAAAAAATACAACTTTTGATTTGAATATAATCTTAGTAGCTTTTAAAGTTATGTATCTCCATAATATTTCTCAAAACAATTGAAACAATTGAGGAAGATTTTTCGCTGGTGTTGCTGAGTATTCGTTTGTATGTTTAAGCACTAAGAGCTTACTTAATGAATACTTTTTGTTTCACAAAATCATTCTAAACAAACTACACAAAACTTGACCGTAGACAGTTACAGTATTGCTCCAGAAATCTGAACGTCCAAAAACTCGAACAACCTGGAATCTAAACGAGAAATTTGAATAAATTTGGCTCGGAATCTGAGCGCTTTCTTGGAATCCAAACTTCCGGTATGAGAAACAATAAACACTACAAACTAAGTAATACAGCAAATACGTAATAATACACTAAAGCAACGAACAGCTTTTTTTCGATACATGTCGTTTTTTGACGCATTTAATTTGATCGATGTACAATTTTATTCAAAATTATCATCGTTTGACGTAGGAACTGATTAATCCAGTAACTATTTTTGAAAGGGAAAAATTTGCTTATTAATTCAAACAATTTGGAACTGAAACAGCAACGTATTATTTTCGGATTCCAAGGTGTCACTGTACGGCTAAACAAAATGTAAATATCGGAATATCTTATTGAGGAATGAAAGGCAAGGCTGGATCAACGTTAAAAAAATCTCTTCTTAAATATGAAGATTGCTTCTATAATTATTTTTAAAATGTTGTTTCATCAAGGAATTTATTGAATAAATGATAGATTCATAAATTTAATCAACAAAACTTTAAAAAGCTGTTATGAAGCACCGAAGTTGTACTTTGAATTGGTGAATTGGAAGCGGTGATATCTATGACCGTTGGAACACCGAGGAAAATGGTGCATTTCTTTACGAAGTTTTTTTTTACCATTTCACATATTTCTCTTCAAAATGAAGCGCTTTAGATAATAGAAAGAATTTACTCTCTAAATAAAAGGAAAATTTAAAGAAAACATTCTCACACCGAGAAAAAATAATTTAAGGTAAGATTAGGTCTGCGGAGGAACCCTCAAGTTGCTGTTGCATTGGACTCTGAGGACCTCGGAAAGGATTCGCATTTATTATCACAAAAAATGAAAACACGGAATCCCGGGAATCGGATGGCATTGTAGGCGATACCGAGCGGAGACAGCTGAGCTCAAAGGGAAAATTCTGTACGAAACGCGAAGACAAAAGAGAGAGGGAAACTGCGAGCGAATGAGATGATAAAAAGAGAGGAAGGAGTCGGGTATACGACATGCCTACAGCCGTGTTTGCCCGTGTTCTACTCGAGATTGTTCCCATTCTCCTTTCGCCCACTCTCGAATGGGAGAGTGCCTTTTAGAAGGGAAACCGGAGCTGATAACACGTCGGGTAGGACCGCCTCTTCCCACTGAGGAAGGCTGAATAAACCCGGAGATGCACTCGAGCGGAATGAGCGGCGGAAGAGAAAAATATCTCCGGAGCATAAAGAGGTCTGGTGGCTTCCAGATGGAAAAAAATGTAGCGAAGATCAGGAGATGTGTTCTTACCAGCCAAAGAGGATGAGTAACTATAGCGCGCCCCCTGAGAGCGCGAGATAGTAGGTGCCACCGGATAAAAGACGTTTTTTTCATTGCGCTCGCTCTCCTCATTTGTCCCATGCGATAAACGTTTGCTTCATCTAACCTCTGCTCACGGTGTTGAGGATTTTTTTCGGCGCGAAATCTTTCACGGTTCGCGTCCTCCGCAGGAGATGCACAAGGAGGTCAAGAGACGTATTCTCTGAGTCTCTTTCCGTGTCTCTCGTTAGAATCTCATTGTCTTATACGATGCGGGACTGCATTCTGCTCGGTTTCCTCAAAGAGTTGTTTATAAACTCGATGCTTCCTAGCGACGAGAAGTTCTCCCGTACAAACACCTTCTTGCCGGGCCTCGCTCATTAGTTAATACTTTACCCACTCAACAACGAGACACCTCTCTATTCTAGCGGTCTTAACGGAGATGCCGTTCCAAAACAAACAGAGATGACGAGCCTGAACCAAGATAAAAGTTGTTGGCGGCTTTTATAATCTATCCCGATCAGCTTTCACGGTGTTTTTTCCAGGTGATGGTTCAGTGAGTTTACGATGAATTTGTTATCTTGCATGAAAATCTGGTGCGTTTTAACCCATTTTCGAGCTGCTTTTCTGAGGAAGCGTACTCCTTACTTATTTTTAACATTCAAGCATCACCTAGAATAAGAATAATTAAATCCCTAAAATGGTCCGAAAGCATGTACCTACCCATAAGCCATCTATTATTTCAAGATTCGTTTAACGTATGTAGAAGTTTATTACGACCTTGATGGAAGGTGATTGCTTGTCATGGAATGGACACATGGAATCAGTCATTTTAAACTCCCGTCGATACGTCTGGCTGGAAAGTGATGGTATTGGGGGACACTGGGACATCAATATCAATTAATTGTGGGAAGAGGTCGCCAACGTTTTCCTACTATAATGCTGTTTTCTAATTTAACAACTTAAATGCTTCCTTAAGTCAAGAGGAAGAAATAATTTATCATGATTATTTACCAATTTCTTTACGCTGTCTGTCATTATTTGAGATACTGTCATGCGAGAGCAGTCTTTCATAATTATGTTGGAGGATAAAAAAATTAAAGTAGGTAAATTTTATAATAATTCCACAACCTATTGACATATACAGACAAATAATGATTAAAGTTTAATATATCTAATAAAGATCGGACCTGTAGATGAATCCAGGTTGAAACCCGTCGTATGTTTACATAGAACTTGTTTACGCGTTACGACCTATGCGACTTACGACCACAGTACTCCTTTTCTCTTGAGATAGATTCATTAGTCAATGTTTGCGAAGACAGCACACAGACATCACTCGGTTATCAGCATCGGTTGAGCCTATTTTAATTTTCAAAGTATATTTTCCGGAAGTTGCATCCTGATCCCTCCTACGATCGGCGGCATTTCTATAGGAAACTACCATAGGTAATGTTTGTCCGACTTGCGTCCAAATAAATACGACTTGGTGATTGAAACCTAACAGAGTCGTAAGTTGACGACTACCTGTAGAGTGAGGAATTTTTAAAATTTAATTTTCTACCCTTCGTTTTGATATTCCACGAATTGAAGGATTCCACAATCGATAGCATTTTATAATCACTAAGTAAAATTCCTCGTGTTTGTTGAAGAATACACAAGTATAGCTTCGCGATAGAAATAGTGCAAGTCCTGCCATCATATGTTGACTTTTAACATTTTATTAAGCTCCTATAAAACGTATTCGATGAAAGGATCATTGGTCCATACTTAAGCGTCTAGCTTAGGATTAAATTAGCATAGGAAAGTTATTTCAGTTCAGTAGCCACCGGAGCGCTTGGCGATAAAGAAGCCCGCCGCTCCTCAAACATTTTTTTGTGCCTGGCTTCGATTACTCTTCAATAAGATCCTTAGTTTCCGCTCTGCAATCCCAGTTCGTCGATCGGGTTCGTTGAATTAGGAGACTAATTCCAATGAATGACGCAAGGGGCGGCGAGCAGAAAGTGATTGGATGAGGTAATGCTCTGCGGATCACGAAGGGACCGTTCTCGGTTGGCTGACAGTTGAAATGTATGGGAATCAGTGGCATGCTTGCAGGGAACATTTCTCGAATTAATTAAATTTGCGAATCAAACGTATGCTGTTACGCCAGCATGAAAATATTCTCGTCATCACTCGACTGAAAAAGTTGAAATGAGAGAAAATCGCGAAATTTTTATTCCTCCGCACATTTGGTTAAAATATAATTTTTGGATACTCAGAAATACTCGATTCAGTTTAGAGGCACGCTAAATGAAAACATTTATCCTCAATCCTCGAAATCATCATTCCATCTCTAATCAAATCCTTTACTTAATGACCTGGTTATGATACGATAATTACATTTTCATCTTACGATCGATCAGCAAATCTGTGAACTCAAAACAAATTTGCAAACAGCGGTTATTAAAATCATTTTTATATCGTTTTTTCTCATAAAATGAGAGAAAATCACGATATCAGCGTTCTCTATCGCAATTTAAACACACCTTGTTGGCATTATTAATGATTTCAGTTTAATTTACGGCGTTGTAGCATAGAACTAATATAGAAAATTACTTAGTTGTGATATTTTTTATATAGTAACTCTACACCACACTCTAGTTTGATCTGAGTGGAGATTTTCCTCTTTTAATCTTTAGAATGAGAATCTCAACTCTTTTATCAGAAAAGGCGAACTCAGTTCTTCAGATTTAAGAATTACTTAACTAATACCGGAGTTTATATCAATGGGCGAACTTCTTTTCATATACTAGCCTTACTCCAGTTTCCGTGACATTGGAGTCGTGCGGGAGAGTATTTATCGGCTTCACGAACTACCTCCAGCGCTGTGAAAGTACCGTGAACTTTACGAACGAGTTCACCGGATGTTGCAAGCATATTACAGGTTCTAATCGTTTCAAATCAGGATGATGATTAAATGAGGCGATTTATTTGTCATACCAATTCAAAGAATTCTCATTCGTTTCACATATGGGAAAGGAAATAGCAATGTTCAAGATGAAGCAATTCGAGCAACCTTAGTTTCTTCCTTGGTAGTAACAGCAGTGTATTTATCGACCTATATTTCTTCGATTTTCTGGTTTCATACCTCAAGTTTGTCTCGCGAGGCACAACTTTCCTTGTTAGCGCATTCCGCTAAATGCGCATAGATGCATATCCAGAAAAGTATGAGAACTTTATTTGCAAACAGATCTCATCGAACGGAGTTTAGCAATTCATAGTAAAATCTGGAATGAGCCCTTTTATATGGAGTATATGTGAGCCAAAATTTCCTGTCACCATGCATAAGTTTTCCAACTCAAACGTACGCCATTTATACGTCTCTTATGAAAAAAAATTGAGAATCTCTTTCGAAGCATATGAGATCGTTTCACAGAGAAGGCCTTGAAGTTTTAATGAAAGAAGATAAAATTTTAATAATAAATGGTATCCTGAAATATGTTTCCATCGAATAAAAAAGATTTCAAGCTGTGAATCGGGAATTATTGTAGCTGTTATGTGAATTCTTGAATAGTTGTTCCGAAAATCACAATTTAATTCTTCCCTGGATTTCAGACACCAAATATAACAAGTTATGAATTGAGGAAAGGAGTCAACTTCCTCGGTATAATTCGAAGAAAACATGTTAGATGTTAAGTTATTTTTTCATCGATTCACCCGCAGAAAAAATCATTACTCTCATTCCTTCAGCAGTAATAGAAATCAACCTGATGCTTTTCTAATCTCTGACTTTTGTTAGCAGTTCATTCTATTAGATTTTAGAAGTAAATAAAGTATTCTAGTGTCACATTTACAATTTCCGATTTGAGTAATGTACACAGACATTGATCTAGGCAGTTCCGACAACATGATTACATAAGTCAAAATTTAAAATTAATACATCATATTATTTATATCTTCGCTTAAGAATTTTTGGGTGGATCATGGATTATGAGTTTCCACGGTTCAATATCGAATTTCAGCCAAAACAAGATGACGAATCTTTGGATATACTTCGGATTAAAGCAGGAGGAAATTAAAAATGGTTTTCTATTCACGCCATGATTAAACGTATGTTATACTGACCGTCACTAGAAAAAATAATTTCCGCATTTCTGCGATATAGTTATATAAAGCTCCAGTCTAGAAAGATATTTTCCGCTCGTATCGGAAAAAATGATGAAATCGTCATGCATAGTTTGGGCGAATAGCATTGCGCTCTGTAGTACACACATGACAAGAGGATTTATTAGATAACCGAGATTTTTTGTGAATGCCTGATGCCCGCTTTTTGTCGATGATTATTTAGGATGGTGGTCGACTTCGATAAGCACCTGTTTTTTCCCCCGCGGTCCTACATCCTCGTTTTATGGGTCTTTTTTCTGCCGTCCACCAGGTAAATTATTGGGTCAGCAGTCTTTCCTCTCCTCTAAGCCCACCGCTTTATTATTTGCGGGCGGAGTTTCCGCAAATAATCGAGATCCACGGATTCTTGCTGTCAGGGACGTTTTTCCATTACCAAATCGCATTTTGAATAATCCCTTCCTGGCTTGGTTTTTCCACTCCACGTGTCTGGCCCATCTCCCTCTTCGGTGTTCCCTCAAATTTTCCCATTCCCTCATTCTCACCTCCTTCGATTTTTATGTCCCATTAGTACGTCGAGGCAAAAACTGAAAATGCGCTCAAAAGCGGCGTCGGAAGCGATTCGTCATTCCTTTCAAAATGAAAGGGGGGAGAGAGGTGCGGAATGAAAAAAATGATCCTCTGCTCCGCCAAAAAGCAAGGTGAGGGGGAGCAGGTGTAAGTAGGTTTGCCAATCGTTTGGGAAAGTGCATTCGATAAAACGTGACTTTGCTCGATGCAGATATAGCAGAACTGCTCTGAAACTTATTCTTCAAGTTTCTCCGAATTGTCTTACGCTCCAGAAATATTCAGAATTTATGAATACCTTAAGAATGTAAGCTCATTCCGGAATTCCGGTAAGCTTAATCCAGGAATTTGGAGAAAATAGGTGTTGGTTTTTCCTGTATCATATATATATATATTAATTAATTTATTATGCTTTCTCAATGTGGTCTGCTTGGTATTTGGGATGGTTTACGAGTTTTAGGCCATTTCTGATATTTTAGGACTAGAAAGCAATCGAGCGGCGCTTAAGAATTATTTATACACTTCATTTGTTTGAATTTATTCTCGATTTTAATAATGGAAATTCGTTCATAGTCAGAAACAAGATAAAAAAAACTTTTTAATGGTGATTTCAGAAAATTACTCTTTAACAATAACTTGTAATTTATGATTATACTTGTTGATGAAAATGCTACATAATCATGTTATGGTTATAAGTTCGAATAGTGATTAGTTCGAAAAACATATAACATTAATAACTAAAATACCACAACATATTTGTATGCTGGATTTAAAAATATTTTGAGTATGAATTCATCCTTGAATAGTATTTAATTTTTTATTACGTCCTGCTTATGGTATTGTGTACTGCACGTAGGCGTGTTTTATGAGGTTAGTTTTTAAGAAAATAAGAATTTGAAATGGGTTCTTCGTTAGCCTTCCCAATGATTTGCTGAATTATTATAGATAAAGATGATAACACGTTTTTTTATACTTAAAAATTCTATTAAAGCGAATTAATTTTAAAATATTATGAAGTGATAATAAAGTGTATCTTCTGGACTGGTTTCAGAAATTTCTTTCCGCATTGTTCTTTAAGATTATATTATTATTACCTAATTCCATTCTTAATAATAAGAAAAAGCTTTCAAAATGTACGAAATCTACTTTGGATATTTGTTTATCTTTTTCGCCAATACTCGTTTTTAGCTTGTCGTAGAGTAGAATTGATACAAAACTGTTCATTTCTGTGTATTTTCTCTTGAGGCTTATTCCCAGTGTTATGTTAAAGGAAGTTGACTAAAGCCACACTCTAATAAGTATAATGGAAAGTCCCTTTCATGTTGTGTGTCTTCTCCTAGATGTTGTTTCAGTCGGCAAAACTCTTTGATAACAGTAGTGGACCTAATTTAGTGCAGTGGCAACATGTTAAACAAATGAAGGACACTTAAGACAGATTCTACGTACTCCCAGCGCGGCTATTTCCAATTGGAAAAAGTTAAGTGGAGCAAATGAAGATGCCGCTTCTGGTATTGAATGATAGACATTGAAGCGATTTTCGTTCCTATCCATCGCCCCAGACAGGGCGGAGACGTTTCTCCTTATACCGATCGTGCATGTTCGGAGAAAATTGAATTACACTCGAGGACTCCTTGCCATGCGTGCGGGGCTAAATGTGGACCGCGGCTTGGAGAGAGAGAAGCTGAAGATGGTCTGCCGAGTGGTAGTGTCTGGATCAGTGAAGACCAAAGAAGGAGGGAAGGGGGTCAGTAGCGTAACGTGCCTCGCGGGGGCACAGCTGCTCCTGCATTCATGCGGCCGTCGCTACATCCTATTGCCCCGAGTCCATACTTTCCAATCTCTTGCTTCCTTCGTCTCGTTACGTATGTCAGCTGACCGTGATGCGAGTGTCGCGGAGGCGATTCCTTGAGAATTGGGATATGAGGTCTTTTATAGTGGCTGTGGCATCGAGTGCGTTTGCCTTATCGAGGCTCTGCGACAACAAAGACAAGTTCCGTTAATTCTTGAGAAATAGTCGATCTTAAGAGATTACACGTTTCCTTCTGTGTAAGAAGATCAACAATGGGTCACTTTGACTAGCGTTAGGACTTTTCAAATTTCGAATGGTTAGTTAAAACGCAGAGATTTTCGATATCGGATATTATGATGGTGTGGAAAATATCATTGCTACTAATTGTAAGTTCATTATATCGTAATTTTCGAGATGGCGGGGGTCGATTAGGCATTTTTGGTAAAAAAAATAGTTGGTACTGGAACCCAGGTACACTTTCACACAGGTAACACTTTCCAGGCAGGTATTCTAGACCTGGGTTCAAGTACCAGTCATGTCGCTATTTTCACATGGTTATTGGACCTTAAGGCACATATCTCAATATAAACCACCTTATCCGTTCTATTAGTCCTTTTAATTTGTATCCAAAATATGTACGAACGTTCAAAAAACAGAACAATTTAGGCCAATTTCAATACATAAATTCGTGACCACTGATGTCCATATCTCCGTTGAGATTTCGCTACTATGATGAAAGTATTTACCTAGATTTTTCATGTAAGCCTGATTTTTATGAATATTAATTGAAATTTATTTACTATCAAAAGTACGTATATTGATAGTTTCGTTACGGTATGGCAATGGTTTCTACCCTGACTTTTCTTATGGGCTCTCTCGAAAACATGGAAATATTTATATACTCTATGCTACTTTTATTTTATCGCTTTCGGGGTGTTTTATAATTAATTTGGTGAAATATCAAATCATTCATTTATGGTGAAATATTCCGAGAGGAATTGAGGATCAAATTCCTGATCTGGAAAATCAGCGGTCTTCTCTTAAATTTATTACAGCTGAAATATTCCTCATTGCCAGGCAAACGATCGTCAGGCAGTCATCTAATATTCCGAAAACTTGATTGATTGAAATTGATATTTCGCTGAGTTACAAATCTAATGCGAGTAATAAATCGGAGGAAACAAAATTATGGAAAATAATAACAAACCTGGACCGGTCCGGCCTCTTCCGGCTCCTCTCCGGAACGGCTGAGACCTGTTTCCCTCTCCCGGAAAAATCATCCGGAGATGATGTAAAATTGAGGTAACAAGGATTTCCTATCCGACTCATTCCGCCATATGCGAGGAAGAGTAGGACGCTTCAAAAGAGGCGGTCGGATCGCCATATGAGTAAACAGAGGGAGCTGATGGGGAGGTGGGGCAGGAAAAAAAGAGTTAAAAGATAGGAATATGAGAGTAGGTTAGGGACGAGGTATTTTTTTTACCCTTAAGCAGCTATCGAAATTAGGTTTCCTGCCGTCGGTCGTTATCCTAAATGCCCTGGAGATATTGTACTGCTTCGCCCCGGGAATATAGGAAGAGCAGCCGTAAAAGAATCCTCTCTCATAAAGATAGCGCGGAATTTATTTGGGACGCGATGACCCCTCTGGGTTTTAAATGAGCGCTCGTCCAGTTCGTCAACTCCTATGTATTGGGCTGGTTTACCCATTTTCCTCTACATGTCTTTTCATTCAGTCAGACTTTTCTGCAATGGCTATGGAAGGCTCAGAGCGCGATAAAATTTAATTTAAGCGGAAATTATAAAGATATATGTATAACTAAGGATAAAGAAAAGTCGAACTTAATACATGCCGCACGATTTATTATGAAATGATCATGGTTTTGTCTCATGGAGTCATTCTCAGGCGAGGATGACCTCACCTGAGGATGACTCCATCAGTCGAGACCATGGTCATTTCATAATAAATCGTATGTTTTGTGTTAAGTTTGACTTTTCTTTATCTCCAATGGAGACTTACCACAAAATCACGGCCCGTGCAGTTGATTCTATTGAAATATAACTAATTGAATAAGATGTCTGTGCTAAACAATAAAAAAACTTTCAAGATCCAGTAATATAATCTGAGATGTGAACCGGTCAGAATTATAATTTCAGACGAATGAGTTCATAGTGACTAAATAGGTTTTTTCATCATTTATTCAAATTCAACCTAATGGAGGTAATATATTATGATGTATACTTACGCATGATTACTCGTAAACGTGTTCAGATATTGTGATCCTTTACAAATAAGTGTTTTTATTTGAGAGTACGATCAGATAACCCATGCCATTTTAAATTAATATGTACAATTTAGATTTTAACCGTTGGCTTACTTTTCTATGACTTCACGCAAAGATAATTATTTGGGGAAGATTGCTGGTTTTAAATCATAAGGTTTAATATTGGCAGTATTTTTTATCATCTGTGACAGTAAATTCTTTCATTTAATCTCTGATGAAAAATAATTAATTCTAATTCGATTATTATCGCAATGAAGGGAATGGAACTCATTTACGTGAGGCATATTTTTTTCTACAAGGTTTATTAACACACGTTTCCTTCTTTTCTAGGTGAGTACATCCCTTTTTGCTCGCTTCCAATGGGTCATTAGTACTAGATGGTACGGTGAGTTGGCAAACTAATTTCCTTGTATTACTTAATCCCATAAGATGATGAAGGGAAAAATTACTGGTTACCAAATTATAAATAGCATGTTTTTCGCTACACCATGTATTAAACACTTTTACATACGTAAAAAGAGGAAAAGAGCGATATATTTATGATAAAAATCAGATTATTATTCAGTAATTTTATTTCCGTGGTATTGTATTTTATTCGGTATTTAATCAATATGGTACGATTAAAAATTATTTCTGGAATTTCTAACTTCTATCTTCTCTCAAACCCAATTGCTTTGGTTATTTTCTTTGCATTTCCATCTTCCCGATTTCGTTTATTCGAAAGAATTTGCTACTTAATGTGTTCTCGTTTTTAATCCGACAAAGTTTCACTAAATTACGGATTGCATCTATCCTTTAAATAATGCTAGTTTGAGAAGAGAATCCACCGTGTATTATCTTATGCCCTTTGTTGCAATTGCTAATCTAAAAGTATTTACTCTTGAATATCTTCTTTCCATACCTATATTTAAGTTCCTAAAAATACATTTTATTTTCTTTCCTTTCCTAAGCATGGAGTTTTGGAGGATAATGAAAAGCAATAATAGTTTCAATAGTCAAACTTTACTTTTATTAAATATGCAGATATATCATTTCATATGTTGACTGATTTCAATTTGTAGTTGAAGCTAGCGAAAAGTTTTATCATATTCACTTATTAAATCCTTCAAATTGAGGTAATTGATGGAATGGGATGTCATAAACCAAATATTTTGAAGAGTTGTTCCAAAATTGTCATCGAAATCCCCTGTGTCAGTCTTCTCGCAGATTTTTCAGAGATTTGGTTAATAGAAGCCACTCCTGACTAATTAGAAATTTGCTGACTCGATCAAATTTGAAATCTCTGCTTGAAATTACTATGCATTCCACGAATAGAAGGATGATTGAGCATAGAACTTCAAAATGCCGTTAAATTGGAAGAGAAAGGCAATCACGAACAACTCATTCAGCGAACACCTGCGATTTCCTTTCTTACTATGAGCGTATTTTTTACATATAAATAATTATATTTTCTTTAGTTCTCTGAAACGTGTGTTCTTACCATTAAATTCAAAGGGCAGTAGTTTACAAAAAATTGTAAATCTTAAATAGTTAGTATAGAAGAATAGATCCTGTTAACAATTTTAGTGTTCGTCCCTGAGAGCTACTACGAGTCAACAAGAGCTTGGAATAATTTTCCAGCTATTCAGTGTCTCTGATTCTGAGAAGTGGAAAAGCATGGGATGAGGCTATGTACTTAATATCTGTCATTTTCGGGATTAGTATACTGAAAAATCTTCAATTATTCTGATTTCAAGAAAATTCGAGAAATATTAAGAACTCTTACGATTCACCGTAACAAGGCAGTTTAAGGGATGGTAGAAAATAAGGACACTTTCTTTTCGTCGGCAGGAAATAAGAAATTTTGGTTTATGAAGGAATTTAATTGTCTTGGGTCTTTTGTAAATAATTCATGAGTATACTTAAAATCCCTCATTCCATCAAAAAACTGTCCAAGTTGAATGCTAGGCAAATATTTTAAGCAGTCTTCGTCTTTCATAAATGCTGTTCAAATAAATGTTACACTTACGTATGGTACACTTCAGTATAGTTGGTAAGTAAGAATAAATATAAGGAAGAATTCAACGAGGCATACAAATGATATTTTCTTTAGGGAATTAGTTATTTTAGTAGGTAAAACTGTATTATTTTGCTCAACGAAACTTAAAAAAATTTGAGCAAATTTTTACAGTATCGGTCTTACGCCACTCCCCAATGTAGCTTCTTTTGTCGTTCAGCTAACACAAGATTTATAAGATAGTGAAAGTGCTGCTTTCACTATCTTATAAATCTATCTCTAGTTAAAGAATTAGTCAATGGGGAATGGAATTAGATAATCGTTAGAATGATTCTGTAGCTTTCTCATTCCAATATTTTGACGGCCTGGGAATCAGTTTTTCCTACATATTGGAACCCAAAAAAGCAAGAACATCCCGTGTGAAATTACGTCACACCGACGGACGTGGCGCAAGCCTTAAAAACATCATTGCACAACTGCCGAGTTCGTTAGCGAACAGAGGTCCTCCTTCAGAGACACGAATCGCCGCGCGAAAGCGAGCCTGAGGCTGTTTGAGGCACGGAAGAAGAGTTACAAGTCTTGCGAGGAAGGGAAGGGCAAAGCCCGAGGGAGAGGGCGGTGGGAGTGCGGGGGACCCGGGCGTGTCGACTGCGGCAGTCTGCCCGCGCGGTCCACTCCTCGCCGGAAACAGGGTCAGTAGGAAGTGGGACGCGCTTAAGCGTGGGGCTGACGTGGGATGGGTCTGTGGATGGTCGAGTAGGTGTGCGGGAGGGGAGTTAATGGAGGCGGATAAGGATAGGAGATCGGTCCGCCGGAACCAAGCAGGTTCCCACGGGCGCCTCACCCGTGCTGAGCGACGAGGAGGAAGCCGATTAAACCGAGTGTGTTTAATACTATCTGCAGCCGAAGCGTTGTGTGAACATACCCTCTGGTTCACTGAGGTAGCGGATTGAGTGAGATTGGGTGCTCTGCCACGTGAAATCGGGGACGTAAATTTTTCGTAGCCAGTCCCATGTTTCCTTCCGTAGAGTAAGAGGTGCGGCGTTTGTACTCCGATGAAATCCGCCGGGTGTTTTGTAGTTCGGGCTTTTCGGTCTCGCTGCTGTATGGGATTCTCTCGGAAAAATAATTTCGCAGTATCGCCTAACGAACGGGTTATGAAGGCCGAGCGTCAGGAAATGTTTCGTCGAACAATGAGCTGTTTTCCCACGGTGAACAATGTTTTTAGGGTTAATTAGAGTTTCTTAGTTGTTTTGTATGGATAGCGCGGGATGATTTATCTCAGTGCGTATCGCATTCACATATTAATGCGTGGAAAACTAGCGGGCCTTTTTACAATAATTCTGAGTGGTATACTCCTTGTAATTAGCGGTTTGGTTCCAGTTATGCTAATTTTCCGTAATCATTTTTTGTTATTTCCGTGGCGTTTTTTTCGAATTTTATTATGTCTTTATCTTAACTATCTTTTCAATTCAACCTCTTGCCTAATAGTTTTAAAACCTTTTATATTTCCTGCCGTTTGAAGCTCTCGTTGGGCAAAATTAGTCGTACTTTGTTGTGAATTACTTCAGCTTATAATACAGAAGCTTGTGACAAGGCGATACTTATAAACATTTTTATAAAATCATTTAATTAACTCCTCGATAGCTATCAGATTCAGTTTTGCTGAAAGAGGTTCTATTCCCGATAGATTTGATTTGGATGTAACCAAATTGAATACCATTACTACTATGCTAGTTTTAGCATAAATTTAAGTCTGCCTCGGTTGATTTTTATCTCTTGTTCCACTCGCTAGAAATAACGGGAAACGGCTCGAAATTTTCTTCGTTTGCATTCGCGGTAAATTATCCTTTCTCTTTCGCTGATCACAGGGCGGTATGTAACTCTTAATATTAAATATGCTTTTCCATTAGAACATTTGAACGACGTTAAGTTGATTGTCCCTTGTCCGTAGTAATTTATTGCTAGTTAGGTGGACAATTCTGAAATGGAACTCTGATTCAAAACGCGTCAAATACAGATTCCAACAAGCAAGATGTAAGCGCTCCGTCATGAAAAAGGCTGGGTTTGAAGTGGTCTATTCAATATCACGATGCAGATTTCACTCGGAAAGATTGCAGAAGGGAGATGAAGCAAATGGGCACGTTTTGGTTTTCTAAAAGTGTTCTCTTTTCAAATCTAGGTGGTTTCCGCTCGAAAATCTGAACGAAATTCCTCAATATTTATGGCAGCATGAAAGAAGATTAAAACTCAAATATTCTTATGCTTGAAATATTATCCATACCTTCAACTTAGGGCATATTTATCACTTCCTACTATTTCCCACTGTTGACAATTGTAACTTTGAGTTGAGTTCGTTTAGCGAAGCTTGCAATACTGGTTAAAGTTACTAGGCATAACATGCCGGAAGTATTCGTCTTCTAATCCCTTCATGAACATTTACACCATCCTCTTAAACAGATGTTGATTAGAAATTAAATTTTCACGAACTAAATCATAATATGGGAAATCCATTTTAATGGAAGCAGTTTTATGGAAGAAAACTGTGGTTGATTTCATGTTTCGTTGTATCTAAGGATTCTGCGAGAATTTCTTTGCTTTTAATTAGCTAGATGTCGGACTGAAACGAACGAACTGAAAACGATTAAAGAGCTTAACTTCGAGTAATAGTTTTTTTCGTAGGCACTTCAACACTCCCAAGTTCGGCGAACTTTTTTCCTCGTTTAAATAATCTCGTCGGATTATATTTTCAATATTTCTTCTCAGCATACCTTTAAGTAGGAAAAGGTTGAGTGATATTATGTATATACTTTTACATCATTCATTGATACAGGTATTAATATCCCTTTGATTATCTTTTTTTTTAAATGAGTTAACTCTCTCTCTCTCTCTCAAAGTTGAATACATGACTGTATAAAGGGGTAACAAAATTTCATTCATCCTAAAAATTAAAAGATTCTAAAAATAAAATTATATTGAAAATCTCTTTATATCTTTATGATAACTATATAATTTTATTTTGAGGATCGTTTCCCTTTTGATTATTGATACAAGTGCAATTTTAGCATATCACATTGTTTAAAGGATATCATTGGGCTGGTTTTCCTTTTTTATAATTCAAAGAATTCAAGTGACACAACGGAACTCTACCAAAAGCATTTGCCCTTGTTTTAAATTTACTTTACGTGATAATTGTTGGAAAGTTTCTGAAAAATTTATTTCACAAAACTGCGATTTATATAATATCTGTTCATCTGAATTGATTATCACTCTTTGATCGAGGAACTGAGAAAGACAGATGAAAGTCGAAATGAGTGATTTTTCTTTCATAAGACAATAACATCATAACTATGTGATATATGACATCATTTATTCCTCTTGCGCTTGCTGGCCCTTATGAAGGTCACGCATAAGTCAATTGTTTTCGTATAACTCTCCAAATTTGACCATGGGTAGGAAACACGGAATTTATCTCTTCCAGTTGTCAAGCCGTAACCTTCGGAAATGCGAGGTGAACAAATCAAACGATGTAAATAAAGAATGGGAAGCAATTGATGATTGTTTTGACTTCATGTTTTCGAAGTAGGTATTCATATATAGGATCACGCACTTGTTGATTTTCCAAAATTTGTTTTCAGCTCTCATTATTACCCTTTTATGCTAGAGTTTGTCTTTGTAAATCATGTGTATGTAAAAGCTTGATGTACATATTTTGTCAGGACATGAGTACTCTTGGCCCTCTAGGATCTCCTTTTTGCACCGTTTTACTTAAGTATCTGGCAGGTAGGAGAAATTGGATTCTCAGAACTTAATTTTCCTATTTTTGCAACTAATGAAGCATATACAACCGGTAGTCCAGCAAGGAGTATTTCTCTCTTAGACCATGACTGGACCATACTAAATTTGCTGACCAGAGGATCGGTTAAAACTGTACGGTAGCGATGTCAAAACGTATTATTCTAACTCAGAAAGGTTTCGAAGTATGACTGTAGGATACAATAAGTGAAATGACGTAGACGTTTCAAGATTTTCGTGCCAAGCTTTGGCATCACCACAAGCACGTCGCCCGCTCCCAGGTCCAATCGGCCTCGTTACGAGAAAAAGCTTCGACCTTGATTCTCTTTTGCCCTTATCCTCGATTTCCATCGCTCTCTTATTCTCTTCATAACAAGGCAAGAAGTCTTTGTGACCTTGCGTACCTAAAGACTGTCCCTTCATTATCCCTTCATTTTGACGTTCCATCTCATCATCCCAGTGAGCCGCCTTAAGGTGCGCAGCACCTGGGTCTTTGGCAGAGGCGAATATTGAGGGCGATTCCAGCATTTCTGTCCTTTCACCTTTCCCTCACACCTTTACGCATTAATAGCGTTAAATCTCTAGGAAGGGAAGGCAGGAAGAGGGTGCAGCATCCTTCTCACCGCTCCCGATGTTTTGGGCTGCCAGAATCTCCTTTTATGAGGTTACCACAATCTCTGCTCCCCGAGGGCTTAAGAAGGTGAAATGAGGGCGAGGGAATCTGTGGCTATTACGTAGCGAGTCCATTTCCGTTTTTCTCGCATCCCTTTGATTATCGTTTTTTTTTAGTTAAATGAGTTAACATATCTACAAATGAGAATGTAGCTAATACGATCAAAGATGAATACATGACTGATGCGTGCTAAAAGCTTTCCGATCGCGCTACATTCTTTGACTTGGCCAGAAGTTAAGGATAATATTTGTCTTGGATATATTTTAGATGTCCTAGAACTTTATTTCTAAAATACATTTTCTGAACTGTCTGTACAGTATTCAACCTGTAGGCCACTTTGCACCTTATCCCTCCACCATTAACTACCAATATTTGGGGGAGGGAATTAAGTTTAATAGGGAAGATGAGATAGTTTGCCTTTCCTTTGCTTAGCCAGAACTCCGCAAGTGGGAAACGTGATTGTAGCGCAAAGGTTCTACGATTAACACTATTCACAGCGTTTAGTAAGGAGTGACGTAATTGAATACCATTATACAGTATCATTCATACCTCAGTAGATTTCATTACATCCATGAACAAGAAAGAGACAAACGTCAGTTAAATACAAAAATGTATTTATCCTGCACTCAAAGACAAGTGAAAATATACCATTAATGAAGATATGCTTCCAAGAACTCTAACTATGTATTAACTCTTAAGTCGTTGCTTGTTCTAAGTACCTTTAAATTATGACAAAATTACCTTGTTAAAGTCGATTTTGTTCTTTGACGACTATAATAGTTCTAATATGGATAAAGTAGAAAAAAATCTTCAGCAATCACATGTCTCTTACGATATTCCGCTTTATGTGTAATTATTTATCATTCGTTTCACTATCGCTATCTTTTGGTTTATTCTATTTCTCAATACTCGCAGCGGTGATGCTCAGAGGGGCTATGAATAGTGTCTACGCACGAACGAACTACCAGGAGTATTTATCTGATTATTATATATGCCCGTAATTTTCAGAGGGCTCCCGGATAGCCAAGTAGGGAACGCGTTCAACTTCGATGAAAGCGGTCCCGGGTTCGATTCCTGGTGGGAGCCTACGTGCGAAATGACCTAAGCTGTCAAAGTACTTTTAATAATACTACCACTGCGTAATTTTCAGAATTCATCGTATATGCTCAATAGTACGCGGCATTATCTTTCTTTTGCCAGATAGACAATTTATAGGGATAGTAATGAGTTGAATTCGGGTTATATACATAAATATAAACTGCTACATATCTTTCACGAGTAAATAAAGTTAGTCCACATTAGGGGAAATAATATAATCAATATAGATTAACCATAAACTAGTATTTGAGTCGTTCTTGGTGTTCAAGAGGGTTAAATTTAATAAAATATTCCTTCAGGAAAATAATCATTCGATCGCATATGACTTTTTTATGGCATTAAATGAGATGTATTGGCAGATGTATCGCAGTCTAGATCAACATCCGTAGTGTACGGAATCCTGTGGCAGGAAACTGTTTTCCTTATCTCGATTGGTTTCCTCTGGACTTAGAATCACTACCGTTTGGTTGTTCCAATTTTAGAAATACAGGTAATTTATAGATTTTTTCTGACGCATGATTGCGAATCTCGCTTACGTAAGTGGGGTTCGGTGCTACTCTACCGCTAATAACGCCGCCTCCGGATGCGGAACTTCGCCCTGTATTTGGACCTCTGGGATTCATCATCTAATCGCTCTTTCCATCTCAAGTCGGAGAAAGTGGGAGATCGCTTGATGAAAATTCAGAATTAATCACGGGGTAAATGCGGAAATCCAAATTGCGGTAGCTTCATTTTAATGCAGTGGCCCCATTCAGACGTTCAATAACCTGATTTCGGGAGTGTTGACTTTTGAGATCACCGCGAAGGTGAATAATTTAAATGTAAATTACATCGTTTTGTGAATTTTAGATCTATTGTCCCGATAATTTTGAGGTCTTTTTTGGATTGTAGTTGCAAAGCTGCTATTCTAGATCGTTTTGACCTTATCTTGAAATTTTAAACTGAGTCACTGCATGACAAATTTAAGTAGTGCGTAAGAAACAAGAGATATCCTTTTCATTAGGAACTTTTTATTAAAATTGAGATATCAGCAACTTTTTACGGTCAAATCGCAAAATATTATCAGAACTCAGAGAAAAGATACAAGAGAAATAAACACAACACTTTTTTCATGTCCTATTAATAGCAGAGCTTAAAATCTTTTTGGTGATCATAGCCATATATTCTTTCAACAATAAATCATCTTTCAGTCTCGCACAATTTAGGAACTCCAATATTGCTATTAATAGAATTATGCTTGATATTAGTCCATGGGTACATACATCCAGAAGTATCGCTTAGGAGAGGCTGAACTTAAAGATTGTGACTAATAATCTCTTGAACTCTTGCCAGTTTACGTTTTCATGAGAAACAATTGATTCTCACAATAAGAAAGTACAGCCTATAAAGATATATTTTAAGAGTACAAATATTTGTTAATAAGACTTGAACATTTGTAGAACTTTGGGAGGGGGGTTTAGTCACACCCTTGGTTGCGCGCCTTTACTAGTACATATATGGATTATCATTTTGAAACAAATTCATTATGCGATGCAATTAAATGATTTGTGAATAGCTTCGAATGACATGAACTAAAAAAATTTCAGATGTGTATATGATTAAATTAAATTTTCCGCATTTGTTTTCTCTTATATAAATAAACAATCATATCAGCCTCCTATATTTCTTGAGAAAACTGGTGTTTAGTTCCTATTATTCCTAGTATTTACTGTTTAGGTAATAGAAAGAATTACATTTTTCGTATATATTTATTTATAAAAATATTATTATGGAAATTTTCACGATTCAAATGATAAATTAGACTGAATATCATACAAATGGAGCATCAATCCCGTTTGACTTGCCTCTTTATGATAGAGGACATTCTGACGGTAAACGGGAACATTTTTTCATATATATATATTCTTGTTTAGTACGATCTTTTAAAAGATAGCATTGGTATGTTTGTAACCCTTATTAATTTTATTGCCATAGAGTATTAAAAATTTTATTTTTATGGGCGAAGGATTTATTTCTTTCATCAATAAGGTAGACCTTGAATTTGCCCACTTCTGATTTCCCAAAATAAAAGGATAGTCGTAAAGTAATAACTGATTTAAAAAACTCTGCGCCCCAAACTCTCATTTCATTCAGCCTACTTGAGAATAGCCAGAGGCTGCATTAGGAGCCGGAAGTTATGGCAGATGTCTTCATTTTCGGTCATTCCTCCTCATCTTAAAGACCAATGATCCGACATCGGAGTATTCGCAAAATTAAATTGCCTTAGATTCGTACGAATGTGCCCTCATTTTAGATTGAAGAAGCCCGGGGCAGTGAAAAGGAGCCTTTTTTACGTGCCTCGAGGCTTGCTGTTAAACAAGCGCTGAAGTGTAGGAGCAGTTCACGTTGGACCAATCGTAACTGGACCAAAATGAAGCTACACAAGATTGTTTCTATATTGTTGATTTAGTATTGGGAGCGCTCTCATTTCTGGTCAATGTAACGAGTTCCTTGAAAGATCTTGTGATTTTCATAATCTTATGTTTAGGTCTTGACTTCCTCAATTGTGAAGGCAAAAATAAAAACAAAAACCAGTTTGGCACCTCGAAAGCTTCATGCCATGTACTCTTTGAGCTTTAAGCTCCAGCATATAATATTATTAAGAATTTTGTTGCTTCTACATTGTGTTTTTGGTGGACAATATCTTCCCTCAAATTTGAAATCTGTTTAATCCAATGAAATTTTGGAAAAAATTCTTACACTCTATACACTGTTTCTCATTATATCACTTATAGGCAACTGTGTTGCTTTGACTTGTGCTATATTCGAAATGTATATACCCATCAATGAAGGAAATGAATTACTGTTGATCACCCATTGCAATCTATTTATATTTGAGCAGGTACAATTTAAGAAGATCTATACGATTTTAGCCAAATAATCCCGAAATTCGGTGTAGATACGTAAGTGTTAAATTAGAAATTTATGGAAGGATTTATTTTTAAATATTTTTATCCAAATCAAGCGTTTATGGGTACCGTACGATTGAACACCAAAATTGAACAAAAAATAGATATACATAATTTGTTCAGAAAGGGCAATGAAGAAAATGATTACTGATGTTTCATTCTTGTATTAACAGGGTATGACTATCTACGTAGCCTTTTCGTCTGATATGAATATTTTTATGGAAAGAAAGGCCCATGTTTGAAAAATAAAAGCTTAAGTGTTTATCTTTATTTCAGCCTCGATGTTTGTGAAGTTTAAAAGTATATTAAATCGTAATTCACGTAAGAACTTAAACCACACCGCTTTAGCTTCATTTGAATAAACGGAATGAAGATTAAATGAAAGTCTGGGTTTTAAGAAATCGTGAAAAATGCAAATGCAGGTGTTAAAAAAAAAGAGACCCAGGTCATTACCTCGCCGCCGATCCATATAAAAAGCACCTGAAAGTTTTTCAAGGGGAATTACATACCGAATTATTCTGAGACGAAAACCTCTTTAAGTCTCATTATGCGACTGTGATATTAAAGCCATAATAGAAACAAGTCTAATTTTAACGCAGAACATGGCGGAAAGTTTGCTGAAATAAAGCCAAATAAGACTCCCTCACGACTCCTGCTCTTAATGAAGAGAAATAACGCACGCAGAATAACTCTGCAAACTGGCTATGGGTTTTAATCAAGTACGCAATCTGTGTCAGTGTCGACAATTAATATCTCTTGGCGCTAATGCCTTTACCATGACCGCCGGAAAACAATCTCCCTCGGCGCAGGCATCGGAAAAAATCCCATTTAAGCTCGAAATCGTATTCCGCGTTTGCTCGATATCAGCGCCGTCCCAATCACTCTCCCTAACCGTTAATAAAGCTGCCTTCGCTATTTTCAATCGGCTCACCCTCACGCTCCGTTTACTCCACACCACCCTTTCATGAAGGGTCTCGCGGGTAGTAATTTTCCCTCGCTTTCCCGCAAAACAGTCTATGCCTCTTCCCTGTCTTCCTCTCTCCCGTATCACCGTATATCTCCAGTGGTAGACAAAAACGCCAGAGGGTCTTTGCCAATATCTCAATTCACATGGCCTTTATTGCCTACTTGGAAACCTCATGTCCTCAACCTTAACACCTGAGACTCTCCTCCTCCCGTCCACGCGTATCTCCTATCCCATTGCAGCAAAGCCTAACGTGCTATTCCTCAATGCAGATGCGTAGCGCAGCCTAAGACTACGCTGTAAACAACCATCGCCCATTAGCTTCCGCTTTTATCGGGTTGTGCTACTACACCATGTGTGCTGGTCTAACGGAGCTCAGTATATCTTAGTAGCTTCGATATCGTTTAAAATGTAGAGCAATGTGTGTGGAGTAATATAAATTACCTCAAACGATACATCATAAATGTTCCTTGTAAGGTAAACTGACAATGAGAGCAAAATAAAGAGAATGGTGGTATTTTACCGTATCTTTAGCGGAAAGTAATCTACAAAACACATAACAACTCTATCTATTATCTAATTCTATCAGTCGCGGAATAGTTAGCATGCATCAATGGTCACGTGTTTGAATTCCGTCTCATCGGATTTTTCTGGTTAGGGGATGATTGTGCGTGCTCTTCGATGATAATAATTATCAAAATGGATGTGCAGTAGTAGTAATTTTAAAATTGCTTCGATAGATAAGGTCATTTGCGCGTGAGTACCACCGAATCGAACCCAGAACCGCTTGCACTGAAGCCGAACGTTCAATTCGCATGGCTGTCCGATGGCCCAAAATAGATGTGATTGTGGTCTTCCTGTTTCCATTAAAAAAGTAATTATTATTATCAATTGCTCCACTTTTATCGTCTTAGAAATTGTGGTGCATAGTTTACCCTTACCAAGTATGAACTTTTTACTTCTTTTTCGAAAACTTTCTTGGCATATACAAACATGAAAGATTGTTTTCCCTCATAATTGTTTCTGTTTGGTCTTCGAGATATAAATATTTCTATTTGCTCATAAAATTATGCACTTCCATTTACTATGATACTTATTAAATTCGGTAATTTGGTAAATCATCGGTAATATTCCGCTGCATATCGACTGAATTTGTGTGCGAATATAAGAAAACAATACCTCAGGAGCTGGGGTCCGTGAGAGGTTTGGAGAAAAGAACCTGCTTGTTTTTAGGAACATTTTTAACTTTATAGACTACCTGTGACATACCCAAAAAACAAACAAAAGTGAAATTGACTGAGATTCAAACCCAGATCTTCCTCTTTCTGGGTGGACTTTCTAAGCCCATTAAGCTAACCCCTAGAGCAGAGTTTATGCATTTCAAATGTTTCTTTGTAGTTTACTTAACATTTCCATTGGCAAATGATGATACATGACTCGACTTAGTACAATTAATGGTGTTTGGTAAATTCATTTATCTATATTGCATATATTATGTGGAATTAAATTCCTGTATTTTTGGTTGTAGATGTTGTATGATAATATCACTTCATTACTCACCATCGAGTAATTTATTTTCTAGGAGTTCATAGTATTTAAATGGAAGAAAGTTATGTTGCTTGGTATCTACTACGAAAAATATTATTCTTACTTTTCTTGGAAATTATTGGAAGATATTATGCTTTTGACCTCAAATTAATTAATGTACTCACAATGTCAATGGCTTGTCGCCGTAGAAGTAGATCTTCTTCATTTGTCCAAATTATTTGTCTATAATTATTTGATTTCTTCTCAATCGAAATATCACTTTGATTGTGTTAATCATTTAATTGGTAATATTAATGCAATCAATTCCTGGAAAATATATTTTCTTAAAATATTGGCAGAAGTTTCTCCCTCAACGTTTGCGTGTCTTCTTTCATTTACTGCGCAATTCTCATAATTTTACGGCAGCTAAACGTTCATTACTTTCCCTACCTTTATTTACTTACCTCCTTTTGTCTGTCCCTAATCTTTCTCTTTCCCTCTCTTCTCTCTCATTCATATTTCTATTTACCTCTCCTATTTATCCCCTTCAATCTAAATGCGACCTATCTGTAGGTGGCAGGTGTATCTTTCCTTCATCCATTTTTATCCGGACCATAAGCTTTACTGATTACCGAACACCTTGAAAAGGTCAGACGTTATGAAACGTATCATTTCCGACGTTGCAACATTTACGTTGACTTATTACCAGATATAGCTCCACCTAATCTCGAATTTATTGTCACTTAAAGCAATATCCCACGGATTCAACGTTAACTCTTTTGTTGGAGGATCACATTTGGACATTTCGGACTGCTCAAATGGTAGATTTCCCTTGGTCCGTCAAAATGAAAATACGAAAGAATTCATGAAAATCTCTCATACGCAGATGTTTCACTCGAGATGAGATTTATTTTACGCCATTTCGCTCTTTATTCCGCTGGCAGTTATTTTCAAAACCGGTCTTACTTTTCCGTTCTCGTTTCAGTGTGATTTTAAGCCGTTCAAGTTTCAGGAATTTCGTTATGGCGCCAGGAAAAATCCGGCTGTTTCAGTAGCAGTTTTTTTTATGGAATGTTTAAAATGTCATTAATACCTTAGGGCGCAATTGTTCCCTTAAAGGGTGCTATACTAAGGAGGAACGAAATCTATATTCTACTTTCTGGGCAAATTAAAACTAGGGATATGTCCATAAGTACACGATGCGAATTATCAACGTATTTTGTTGGTAGTTAGTTTCTCGACGTTAGCGACCCTTTCTTTCAAGATGCAAAGGGATGAAATTAAATTGTTCAGAACTTAGCAAAGATATTGGAACAGTTTGCATTCCTTCCCCTAATTTCGATCTTAAAATGTACTGGGAAATTTTTAGTAAAAGCAAAGGACGTTACGCGTCCGCCTGCAAAGTTGTTTCAAGGCTTTATGTATAATACAAGCGATGCTTGAAGAGATACGGCCAAAAGAAATTTTCTATTATCTATTCGAAAAGGAAAAAGTTGGCTAACAGCTCTTCACCATTTTGGTGGCTTTTCAATATTTATTTCTTTGAACGATGATTAAACTTAATCTCTGTACAATGATTGATTCTAAGTATATTAATGCTGAAAACGTTCGAGTATTGTTTTAATGTTTTGCCGTAATTGATCAGAAGAAAATAATTTTAATTTTGCTGGGATACTAGCTCAGAAATTATTTTTATAGAACAGGAAAATTACGCTGAAGACGCCTAACTGGGAATGGTGAAATGTCTGCTTCCCTTTCCGTAACTTATTTTTGCTTTGTTAATGTTTAATTTTCATACCGGTAGAGTTTGGTTATTCGCTCATTCTCATGCAGAATAGTTTGTTTCGAGTTGTACCTTTTAGAAGTAATCAACAGGCATTACCTCTTGAGTGTCACACTGCATTGAAATCAGACAAAAAATGTATTATATTATAATTTCTTCGAATAAATAAATATATATGGTCGTGACCGGGTAAAATCATGAGCAGAAAAAGAAATTGCTTCTTTGACCGAATACAAGCGAGGGCGAAGCTTTCCAACAAAGCCAAGGGGTGAGTGGGTCACCACGTCGGGTTTGTCGACTACAGGAAGTGGCTTTTCTTGCGATTTTTTCTTAAGGCAGTGGAGAGTAATAAATTAAAGAGGAACGCGAAAGCAGTACGCCGAGGAAGGTATTTGCCAAGTAGATGTATGGATTCGAGAAAAAGAGGCCTTCGGGTTACTGATGAATGCTCGATTGCTGATTGAACTGTTAACGTATTTTTATCCTATCTTCCTCTTCGTTATTTTTAAGGAATTGAAAACATTTTGCGAAATCTATCAGTTCAAATCTATGCTAAAATATTTTCTGTCTTTGCTTCCATAGGTGTGTTTCCTATCACCTTAAACCAGTTTATAATAGCTTTATTTTACTCTAAGAAGGAGGAGAAGGGCATTTTTACGGCTAGTGAATGAATGAATCGCGAATGTACATCTATAATTTACTATTGTCGTTTGAAAAGAATTTCTAAAGTAAGATATTACATGAATTTAAGAATTACATCTTTTAAATTTGATGTTTCCAATCGCATCGTCGATGGAAATTTCACATGGTTCTCAAACATTCCATCCAGTGTTAATTCCTAGGCCACAGTTATCCTGTTTCCTTTGCTTACTTTTATTTGAGAATCATTGTCGAAGCATTTAATTTATTTTAGTTGCCTCAGCTCAATGCTACGAAAATTATTGTTTGTGAAAATAGCAAACCATAAAAATAAAAAAACTAAAATAAAGTGTCGAAGTAATTATGGGCCAATGAATAGCGAGGCAGCTACACAATTTATTTCGTAATCGCAGAAAGGAATCATTTCCATCGAAGCATTCGCGTTTCATAAATTAATGGATCAGCGTTCCATTTCACGTTAATTGCAAGGGAAGCCGTTTCCCAGCCATTTGTTAAAGCGAAATGAAATTAACCGATAGTAATCACGGCAATTACTTCTCGTAATAACATGTGGAGTAAGTTAAAACTGTGGATGAAAAAGGGCGACAATTCATTCCGCAGAGTTCATTGCCGTATTCACGAACCTTAATTTTGGCTACTTAACACGCTTTAAAGAACACCATGTTGACAAATCGAGGAATTCAACCATAATTTTTACACTACGATGAGCCTTTCCTAGCGCATGGGAAATCGCATTGTTCACCACCCTGCAGTCTTACAGATTACGGTCATCAACGTCTCGGATCGCTTTCATTGTTCCGCCCATCGACGCTTGAAAAAAAAACCTTCGCGCCCTTTTCTTCATCTCGCCTCTTGGCATTTGTCTCACGATTCTACCGGAGGAAACCCCCCAGCCATTCATTTTCCATCATTGTACTCTGCCGGTCCATTAAAGCCCATCTGGACGACCTCACCTCCTGCTTTTCCTTTTCGTATACTTCCCGCTTTCAGCGAAATCCTTCCCGGAGATCTTCATTCGGTCTCACAGGATGTCTCGGATAGGTTTTGTCACGCTGGAAGGAGTCGGTAATAGGAGTTGTCATTGCGGTGGGAAATGTTGCGGGAGATACAGAGAGCGTGTCAAATTGCTAATTCACCAGCAGGCCGCACGAAACATTAAATCGCGCTATTTTTGCTGTTTGAGACGTAAAGAAACTTTTTCTGATATCGTGCAGTCGAATTTAGTACCTCGTTGGTAAAGATGTGGCTGATGAAGGGAATTCTGCATTGCGAAAGGCTTCCTATAGATCTGTGATGAAATTCATTAAAAATTGAAATTGCAGATGCGTTCTCCAGATGATTACAAAACAATTTCACTCTTATCCATTCTTTTGATTTTTATGACTAAGAACTCACATCCTCCCGCATTTGCACATCCTCTTTAAAACAACATTTATGCTATTATTTCATGATTTAGCAGATGTGCAGTATTTAATCTAAAAAATGTCGTATCGCAATTTATTCGTATTAACTTCCGTATGATGTTTGAAATTAATATAATATTGAGCTAGGATTATGTACAGCATTTGAATTAGTTGTGGGATGATACAAAATATTTTACCTATCCCGATACAATTCTCGATCCCGCTTTTAACTTCCATTTCCTGTTACAATTAAATTCATAATACTTAATTACTGCTTGTTTGGTAAGAAATGCGTAATAAACGAAGTATATTTATCAATAAACATTTAATAAAAATAAAAGGCAGATAATTAATAGAATAGATTGTGAAATATAGAAGGGCATCTTTATTATTGAAAAACATATGTAAAAGTTGAAACTGAAAGGGAAAAATATCTTTATTCAAATCATCTAGCCATCATGTTTAATGTCTGAAATTTAGAACAACAAATTGACATTGTTCTATTTTTATATTAAATCATTTTAATTATTATCATTCTATTAATATTAAATGAGTTTTGTATTTGTTCTTCAGTTACTAAGTATTTATCTATCTATCATTATATAGTTAACAAGTTAATTAGTTATTTATCTATCATCATATATATCATTAATAATCAGAATTGGAAAGAATTTTTAGAAATGGAAGACCAGTTTCAAGCAAAAAAATCCGAAGAATCGTTTTTGGAATCGGATAGAAGGGTTAAAAATTCTGATTCTGATGTCAATTCCCATAACTAATTCCAAAATTTTCGATTCCCGATTCCGATTCTATCAATAAGTTAAATACCAGGGAGAGATGGAACATAAGTATCAGGGAAAGGTAATCACTTTAAGGTAAAGGCGTGCATATTAAATCCCGAGGAAAAACGGAAGTGAAGAATATCAATATGACAGGGAAGAGGATACGTTGAAGTTCTAGTCCTTTATGACGATAAATTTCATTTCCCTTTATCCGTGGGAGAGATGAAACATTTTCTCATGACATTTTCCCGTGTCACAATTTGATTGTTATCTTGAAAAGTTAAATGGACATGGACGTATTAGAATTTAAAAACGATTTACTGTACCATATTCTGAGAATCATCTTATTGCTTATTGAGTTCAGAAACGTAACCCCGTGGACTACCTGACCCAAAACTCGGACAGAAGTGCATTGCAGGTTACGCTTCCTTTTTTAATGTAAGTTTTGTTAACTGGGTAAACAGTTGCAGCAAATGTCACGTTCCATCATTGGACCGCCGATTACGGATCTCTTGTTTCGTCGAGTGTTCCGAAGCAAACGAGTTAAATGCGTGTACCTACCTCTGTATAAAAAGAAAGGATTCGGAGAATTCTCGATACCCTCGATTCTGATTCTCGGAGAATGATCCGAAGACCTGGAAGATCTTTTATTAGTGGGTCGACCGCCTCGCTTCCTGCTTCGAGCATCATTCAATGACACAAGCATCTGCCATCGAACATCGTCAGACGGTCTTCAGAAAAAATCATTCATTTCTTAACATTCTATTATCTCTCGATCCCGGACTCTGAACGGGAAACATTTGGCCCTTCGACATTTTCGTGTGGAAAGTACCCTTTTTCTATCTTAAACTGAAAATTTTGAGCCGAATTTTATTTTTAAAGGTAATGGAATCCCTACCGGTTATCGAAGGGGGTCATATAAAGTGAAGACCTCAGTATCGAGAGAGATTTTTTTACATGACCAAGCAACCCACAACCCCTTTTACGGGAACTCAAACCACGTGCTTGCAGTCAGTCTGGTTTACTATGGCTTCGAATCTTCTATTTCTGTCCATCCGAGGTGATCCTCTTTGCTGCTATCCTCTTTGATGATTCTTATATTCATATTCTTAGAATATTTACAATACATTAGGCTAGCTCCGTCAAAAACGCTTATCGTAATTAATTACCGGTGATGAATTCCGCTTCAAATAACTATCTTTCATCTATCCTGCCTGTAAGAAAGAATAATCAATTGTTTAGAAAATAAAATTGTCTTATATCCTTTTATAATTTGGTGTGGAAAAAATTGCAGTCTAGTAAAAAACAAAATTGATGCGCTAAATTCAGGTAGGTTTCCTGCAAATTCACTTTAAAATATTTTTTTGGACAGGTTACTAATCTAGTGTCGGTAAAAATTAGGTTTAGGTAAAATGTAAACGTTCAGAAGTAAAAAACATCACATGTTTAAGCTATCCAGCCTTTAAATTGCATCTCATTACGCCGAATCATGTGATTTTTCTAGGAAATATATTCTAAAGGAAACGCTTGTATCGTTAGATATAAATATTAGAAATTAAGTCTGTGTTGAATACTGAAATAGTACGTTTGAGTCCCAAAATAATGTGACCTATCGAACTATTCTGTTTACTAAAACTCATCGGCTTACAAAAGGCTAATAATCGGATAATAACACGAAGATCACGAAATCATGAAAACAGAAATAATATGTCTCCGATTATATGGCCCGTATAAAATCTTGTCCACTATGTGCTCTCCTTTCCCAGATTTCCTTAAAATCCATTCCGTGCGGAATTGCTCGAACAGCTTCTCTCCTTCTCCTCCAGACGAAAAAAAGTCCTTTCGTCGAACGCGAAGCTATGCGGACTGCACACCATACCGTAGGACATGTCTGGTTAGACAGCTGGAAAAAATATCCACGGAAGTTTTCAGAGCGGGAATCACCTTCTTTTTCGGACTTTTGCTTCTTTCTCTAAGGGAATTACGGGACTTGGTCGGCGATGAAATTGTCGCGAGGTCAGTAGAATAAAAAGGGAGAAGTAACATGTAGGTGATCGGTGAGGAGGAAGGGGTGATAGAAAATGTAGCCCAATCCAATAGAAAAAAGCTCAAAATTCTCATGCATTCCACATACACCTCCTTCCTGAGTAACGAATTGAAAATTCGAGACTTCCTCGAATATATGTCATTGTTAAATATACTAGAGGAAGCTCTGTTTAAAAATCCTGCCCGTCTTTAGACCTATGATGATACAATTTTATCACTTGCAATTTATATTGAATTCTTCTAAAACAGAACTTTTGAAGGTAATATATTTGAATCACTGTTAAAATAAGCAAAAAGTAGATCAGATAACCCGGGTGAGATTGGAACTTGGGTAGTTCCTTCTTACTTCTAATATAAACGAAAGAGGTCTTTACCTATGGGAATAATAAGCTAAAAGAGTTTTTAACCCACTAAATTGTTGTCGCACTTAAACATTCTCTCATTAATTATTCATGTCATTTTTTTAAACTGACTAATTTTTTACCGCCAAATTTAAAAATAAGAAGCTCATAACTTACTCGTATTCATAACGGGAAAATCAACAATACTCTTATACAGTACTAACAGATTGTCTTTCAACATTATAACATTTTAAGATTATTACGTCAACGTACAGAATAAGGAGAATAAATTGATTAAAAATTTGGCATATTTTTGCTGCATCTAATTGTAGTTATGGCTGATTTAGGGATAATAAGTATTTATTTTAAGAAGTTGCCCTATAGAAATACCATCTGATTCTGTCAAGATCACGAAACAAAGGAAGGAGGAAGTTGAGGAACATTTTTATCTGGAGTAGTATTTCAAAGTAAGAATTCATCCTCTTTTGTCTAGGCCGCTTCTCAACTTCCGTCGCATCTTTCTCTGCTCCTTTGTCGCCATGGGCCGCTCTACTTGATCATTCACGGGTAACCGAGGGAACTTTTTTGCGTTGGCTCGGACTTAGCTCTAGAGGATGGTGACGTAGTTTGTTTGAGGCTCACGCGCCTTTTCTTGCGAGGAGCTATTTTTTTAGAGATTTTATTTTATAGCCATTATTTCTCTATCCCTCAATGCTGCCGGAAGGAAGGTGGCTTTCGTCCCATTCTCGAAATAATTTGTGGACTAATTTCGCTTTAGGGATTTTTTTTGCTTATGCCGCTAACGGATCGGTTTTGAAGCGGCCTACCGTTAACTCAAAAGAAAACTGAAATTCTTATGAGTGAATTCATTGCTTTTTCATGACGAGTGATGAATGAGTTTTTCATTCCTAATAAACTTTTAAATGTGGAAGGAATTATTTTCTTCAACCGAAAGAACTATTTTTTTACGTTTTACTGCCATTCTTTCATGGGACGACATAGCTCTATCACCTGTACAATCCGAAGGCTTTTTGTTAAACTAGAGGTTAAATTGATCACAATTACAATGCAAAACTCACAGTCTCTCTTAGTGCGCTTCCTAGATTTGAATTTTTTGAAATGTTTATTGATTACACCAAAATTATGCGTAGATTATTCATAATTCATTTGCCAATGCACCAAGTAGCAGTATTGATTAATTAGGTAACTGCTAAACATGAACAATACGTGAATTCACACAGCCATAATCCGACAGGGATCAACTTATGCCGCTGATAACGAGAGTATAATAATCATAGTGGAGTTTCGAACAGCTTTATTTCAATTATTCGTTATAATATTCAGATATTATCCTAGATTTATATCCTGTTCCTAAAGGATTCCTTGGATCTGATTTTCTGTTTCTGAGTACTTTCTTGTTTCTTCCTTTGATGTGGTATGAAATATTCTTTCTATTCACGACTCAACGATCGAAATAACCATAAAAGTCATTTTTTAATATGAAAGAGCGAAAGTGATCAAGGTCGAACATTCCAGAACGTGTTGGGAGAAACTAACACAAACATTTGGCATAGCTTCAGATGGGTGCCGCTCATGCTCAAACCCCACCGAAAACGGTGTCGGAAGGTCGGTGGAAACGATTGTTGCGTAAAAGCCACTACCGAGTTTTTGCGTAAGCTCAAGAGTGGATGGCACTTGATCACTCACAACAATTTTAAGGCTATAATGCTGGCTAAAGGATGAGTAACAAACCTGTTTCAAAGACGTCCAAGGTTTTTCTCTTGGTATGCTAATGGAGATTTGTTTAAATATCCTTAAAATATCCCTGTTTGAGGTCGTTCAATAGCAAAACAATCGAATGTGAGCATTATGCAAGTTTAATACAGCTCTTTTGTCGAAATTGAGACGCGGCAACCTTTACCAAGAGGGGTTTGTGGTTTCATCTTGAATAGCGTCAGATCACTCAAGTTTTTGTGAATCAGTGTACTACAAATTTCGTGCCACATATCGTAAAGTCTATATTAAAAATTTTATCACAAGAGTCTTTTTTCCATGCACTCATGTATTAAACCTTGTAGCTACTTTTATCTTTATTGAAACTTGTTGAGTAGATAAGTGAAAATATTCTAAAAATAATGTTCATACCGCAGTAGTTGTCTGTTTTGAGCTTTAGGCAAATCAGTAGATTATTCATGAATAATCCTTCTCAATTTATTGTGTAAATGTCTTAATGATGCAATAATTCGAAATTCTGAGCGAAGTACCTAGAGATCCTCGAACATTTTTAAATGACACAACAATTAAAAGCGATGAATTTCTAATATCTTTATCGCTATTAATAGTTATCCAAGGCTTCAAATTTATTCTTCTACATTCTTTCACTTCATATTGCCCGAACGATATCCTCCATGGCCAAAAATCTCAGATCTGAGGTTGTCGTTACACAACCGAAAATTACACACTATATTTAATTGACTGTTATATGATACGGAACTACTTGACATGCCATCCTTTGAGTTAAATGAACTGTAAAAAGGAAAAAAAGTGAAAACGCAACGCAGTCCTTTTCATTTCAAAGTGCCTCTCTAAAATAATACCGATATGGTTCAACGGCCGCGGGAGCTTTAATTAGGGGAAGATGCAAAAAAATCAACTTTCAGAGAGAAAAGAGAAAGAGGGAAGGCAGATTTCCTCAATTCCTCTCCTCTTTTTCTCGCAATCACTCCGAACAAACGGCGGCTCATTTACTCTCAAAATGAAAGCAATTCCTTCATCACGTCCCTCTAAACGGCGTCACTCTATCGGAAAAGTGCGGTAACCTTAGCTCGGAGTGCCTATTTACTTCTTCTGCCTTTCTCTCCTCTCCGTTTCCTACCCTATCTCAATTTCACCGAAAACCTTTTCCTTTTTTCCGGCGTATCAATTTATAAAGGCGTTCCGTATATTTTTCTTCTTGGGTTCGTCTTTTCTTCCCAACAGCGACCCTTAGTTCCTCAGCCGCCCGTTTCGCTTTGGAGCATCCATCGTTGCTGGGCGGTCCGATGTGGAAATTCGCCTTATGATAAACGCCTTTTACCGACTTGTACCTAATGTCCCCCACCCGCATCTTCCATCTCCGCCCTGAAACCTGTTGCTCTATTTATTAATACGGCACGGACATTTTCTTCTACGCTCATTCTCGATGTGAATAACTTGACGGATTGTTCTGCAGGGTGGGCTTTTTTGTAGCGTTTAAGCTTGCGGGGTCATTCTGGAAGCGATCTCCATTCTCTTTTTGGCATGAGAAATTACGTAATGTTACTCATCCATTCTCGTTCGAATTCATTTGTTTTTAAAGCATGCGAGGTCCGCTTTGAATAATAGCTCGTATTCGTACTCGCTCATCTACCGTTTTGGTGGTTGACCCTTTTCTTATTTCATCCAGGAGTAGGCGATTCATTAACTGTACTCTGAGTTTGAAATCAATCTTCTTCGTAATTTCAGCTAAATTTTGGATCAACTTTTCTGCGAATTTTAGTGGACGTTGTAAAGTACATTGATTTTAAACTTTGTCATTGCGTTTCATGAGATACGGCCGAAAAATATTGATTACTGAACTCTTTCAAAGGAAATTGGTGCATCAGAATTTTACTCTTTCTCCCTCCGAAGATCATAAAATTCAATTGCTATAATATTTTAATTAAAGATTCGACCTTGTCTCACCGCAGAGTTAATTTAGACCCGTTTTGCTCAAATGACGCGGTTTAATGGTCTCTAAGATCCAACGTAGAGATAATATTCTGGAATTTAAAAAGTGGGAATATGTTAATGAGATGCCCCAAGAGAGAAACTTCCCGGATTTCCTAGTTTGATGAGCCCAGTGCAAAAAAATCAATCGTAAGGCCTCATGAAATAATTGATCGATCCCTTCGGAAGAGGTTCAATGCCTACTTCCCGGGTAATCAGTTTGTTTGCGAGATTTTTTATTACCTCTAAATACTTCCACAAGTCTAACGATCTCTCTCTCTCTCTCTATCTTGCAAACATCTGCCCACATTCATTCCCATATCTTTCTCCCTTTCTCTTGTATAACTCTTTTTCTCCGACTGGAATGAAACGCCTTCACGATTTACGATAAGCGAAATCTTTCGCAACTCGAGCCATTGCCAGCGCAATGTACGAACGTACCGTTTCGCCTCCTCGAACTTGAGGATTTTTCTTCGTAGTCTGAATACATAAACACCTGAGGGGTAACGACTATAGAAATGCCTCCACGCCACCTTTTACATTTTATAAAGCGGTCATATCTCGTTCAACGAGGTGGACAGAGAGCAGATTTCTCGCGGTTTGGTATCTTTCGTTTATTCTGCTCTCTTGTGGGTGGACAAAAGGCGTCCGTAAGAGTTGAACGGTACTGAGGGCGTTGGCACGACTCAACGTCAGGAGGCTCCTCGAATATTTCTCGGAAAGGATAATGCGAAAAGGAGGTAGGAAATATCTCTCTCTCTTCCTCCATTTCTCTCAGACTTTTTCTTACTCTTGTTCCCTAATTTTTTCTTGGTACTAAATTCACGGAATACTGCTGGTGCTGCGTAAGTCCATGGCCTTCCAGTGAGTGGTACGAAGGGGATACGGTTTGGAAGGACTAAACTTGGGGAAACGGAAAATGGGAGTGATGGCGAAATGCTATATAACAGCCACACAATCCCCCAGCCAGGAATATCTATTTGAAAGACTTCCTAGTTATAATTCGTCCTCTATGTAGTTGCAATAAGAAATAGTAGAATCCGTAGCTGTTTTCTCTGTTTTCCCTTCTCGCATTTGCCCGACGCTGCTTTCTCCTTCAATCTTAGTTTAACGATTTATAATTTTTCGCTCGTTTAATTTAAATTTACTATTAGGTTTTGCGGGTTTTTCACACTACCCTTCTTGTGGGTGTTTTTCTGCTCTGGTATTTCCTGTGTACAGACTTACACTTTTATACCCACGAAGTAGTTTTCTTTTCTGCAATTTTTCAAAATCTATTTCTGAAATTAAATAAGTAAAGGAATAAAAACACAACTTTAACACGTTACCACAGAACTTTAATCTTCTTTGGTGTCGACACTTAGCGTCATCGTTGTGAGGAAGATTAAAATTATGTGGCAACGTGTAAAATTTGTGCTTTTACACCTATCTCATCATGAAGAGATACCACAAAATTAAGGTAAAAACTGTGGATTATTTTTAGCTCTTTCTATGCTTAAATTTTTCTAAAAGGAAGGGTTGATATAAAGAGAAGCTCACTAGTCTTAATCTCGCCGTAATGAAGAAAATTATTGTTATTTATAGTATGATGATTTTTACTGTTCGTAGTAATAATAACGACTTTATTTGGCGAATTTTAGTCATAAGAGACCACTCTTACAATTGACCTTTGTCAAATCATAATCACAAACAACTGTGCCCTAACCAGGATTCGATCCCGAAAGCCCGGCGTTTCTAGACTATTAATCGCTGGCCACTACGCTACTGAGGCGAAGGAACTATTTATTTTTTGCTTGTTTATAAGTTCCCGAATGCGTATGGTTTCAGAAAGTGGTTTTACATCATCGGTATTTTCAGCAATCTGCCCGGTCTTACGACTTGCTGTGCAGGTGTTAGATACGCGTGCATCCAGCATATCTCTTAGTCGATAACAATGAACACCACGTAGGAATTGTCAGGGGGTTTTTTCTATGGTGGAACAATAATGCCCTTTCCTTAACGGTTCGTGATTCGAAGACTTGATTTTCAAACGAGAGTCACATGTGAATCTTTCCTGGAGAAATCTAGACCACCCATCGCAAAAGAAAAGGATAGATTTTATTCACTTTTTCGATGAAAAATATTTTAAGACGACACCGAAATTCCTTAGCTTTTGCTCATTGTTATGGGTGTGAAACATTCCATTAATTGGCCGACACCGTTTTGGCAGCGTTGGTTAGACTTTCGTAAAAGTTCAGCTTACGTTTGCCACACCTCGTATGTATTTCTCAAATCAGATCCCGAGAAAGTTCTTTTTGGTCGAAGGAAGAGGCGTTCCAGTCGGAATATTTCACACCCTCATTGAAAAGCATTCATAGATTTATGGCGCAAAAATGCAGCGCCAAATCTCAAATATGAAAAACTTTCTATAAGATTCTTTGCTGATTTTGTTATGGATGGGTGTTGTTTTTTACAGTCAATATTTTTTCTGCTTCTTAACTACCAAAGTAATTCGTAAATTATTCCGTACAAAAATTGTTTGAATGCTTATATTTGCCTATAAGATTAAGAAAAGATACTCGAATGTTGCGGTTTTCAAATTTTATCCGTAATAGGAACAATATGAACTCATTATTTGATCTAGGAACATACTTCATTTTTTTAATTAAATTTATGAAATGTTTATCAGATAACCACATAATACCTATCTGGTAATTAAACGGCTAATTTATGTGAAAATATTATATAGACGATATCCGTGAAAATTGATAGTATTCAGCAATCCTAATACTATGAGCACAAAACTGTAAGTCCTACTTTTAAAGAAGCTTTCTTTGTCATCCCTGTTTATTTTATTTATTGGTTGATCTTGCCATCCTCATTTCAGATGGAAGAAAATCCCTCGATTGGTAAGGGTGTAAATGAATAGATGAATAGAGAACTTTTTGTGGTACAATAAGAAATACCTCAACCTCGAAATAATCTACAAATCCTATCAGTTTGAAGAGTTACCCAACCGCGCATCCTTTACACTAAAGATAAAAATAACATCGTTTCCTTGCACGCAAGCTGAAATTTGTGAGGTCCTTGAGAATGCTTCCGGCGTACCTCTGGAGTTTGGGAAAGGAGGAGTGGTAGAGGAGCAAATTGCCTTCCTTGGAAGATTTTAATGCAATGCCGCTTTCAGAGAGTCATTATACGAATTTGGAAACTTCGGTGGGAGGCGTTAGCTAGGGTAAAATTTAAATATTCTGTAGAATGGTGTGCGAGATACCGTTTTCCCTCTATTTTCTGATGATCCGGTGCATTTTAGCTACGTAAAAGCATTAAATTCCGGTTCGAATACTTTCAAAGTCAGCTAAGCCAGAGCACCTCAATTTCTTTTCCTTCGAAGCGTAATTTTTATTAACCAACTCTTAAACAGTAAACCATATCCATACTAGCTTAACTCAGAATTCAGATTTTTAAAGAAAATCTTAAATATAAAGTAATAATTGTTGCACTGTCTTGGCAACCCCTCATTTAAGAGTACGTATCCCCAGGAATCCTAAATCATTTCTAAAATCAACAAAGTGAACATCTGAACCTATTGAGACTAATGCAGTATTCGGAGAGCTACGTTACGACAGACTGGCTCAAATGTACTTGTCTATGTCACTTAAATTTAAAAATCATTTAAGACAAAAATACTTCATTTTTTAAAGATAGATTTTAGTTCAGTACTAGAAACAATCATATTTAATTGTCAATCAAATCGATACGATTTATGTATGTTAAAAAAGGTTAAGAGTTATTTCAGAAAGTTGCATATATTCCGAAATGTGGCGAGGGAAAGCTTTAATGAAGTACATGTTAATCGGATATATATTTATATATAATAAGGAAATGCTACTCTGTTAACACAAAAGCACATGTTTAAATTTAAATTTAGATTCTGTCGGTGATCTAAATCAAATTAAATTTGGCATTAAAAAAGGCAATGGTAGTTTTAAATTTAGTAATTGCAATTTACTATGCAGGAAATGCTAGAGCATAATTAATCCATTCAGGGGAAACAAATATTCATTGTGTGGTAGTGACATTTATTACAGTGAATGCAGGATCGTTTATTTAACACACTCGTGCCCGACTGGATAAGTGTTTTGAGAAAGAGATGTGTGAAGCCTAAATGTTAGATGGAGATAAAGGAATGAATTGTGTGAATTATGGTAAAGATATTGTGATGGATGTTGGACGTAACACTTCCACGGAGTTGAAGATGTTGGCTGAGGTTAGCTTCTGCATGAAACTAGTCTATTGAATAAGAGGTTGAATCAAAACCGTCGAGTCCAAATAAATTTCTTACTAAACGACCGTTTCTTTCTTCGACTCACAGTTTTTCCGCATTCTGACATCGAATATCGTATTCAGATTGCGAAATCCAATTGCAGTACTGAACGGCAGAATGATACTCCTTCCAATTAATAACTAAAATGCCTGGCATTTCCGTCACATTTCAAAACATATGCGTCCTCTTCGAGGCTAATTCGTCACGACGTGGAGCAGATTCAAGCCTCAAGAACCTTTCGCATATTCCTCTCCCTTTGCACATCACAAAAAGACATGTAGACCCGCTCTCTCTCTTGTCCTTCATCCAAGGTCCTTCCCCAGAAAGGGCGTGCTTTATGGTCAACAAATAATGAGAGCATGGAAGTAAAAAATGAAGACGAAAAATAACAACCCAGCAAGGACCGTTACTCGATACTTATTAAAAAGGACGACATTCCCAGTCGTGATGCTACGTAGATGGCTTGGATCAAGGTGGTAGTGTGAGGCGACGCGAATCTGGTCCAAATAAAAATGGCTCTTATCCTCTCTCCCTCTCCATCTTTCTCTCGGTTCCTCTTCTCCTTCACTCTGTTCCAGTCACGCCCTCTTCAACCCCATCAGATAAATCCGATCCGAACGTTCTTTCTCTTCTCTCAGTTTTATTCCTTTACCCTTACAGATTGGCCTCTTTTTTATGCGAGGACATTACTGGGCTTTGTTCATTTTTATTCCTCTTTCATTCCATATTCCTCTTGTATCTCGCGTCCATAAACAGCCGAATTAATCTTCCGCTTATAATATGGTATGTATACGTCTTCTTCGTCCCTCCGTACATCTCCGTGCGGTCTAGGGATTGGAGGGAAATGGGCGGAGAATGATGAGAATCTGCGAGTAGGTTCTGAGTGGGAGCAATGTACTCCATTTGCGCTTCGAGACTACGGAGGGAATTTTTTTATATCCTCCGAACGATTTCCCTATTTTTCCATTACCCTGTCTGTATTTGCTCGGATTTAGAAATTGGTCGGCTTCCTAGTTTTTTTTCACTCGTGGTAGTTTGTCTGCTTCACTGCCGGGTTCTTCTGTAATTAATTATGATTCTTCCAGTAATTGCTTCCTTTTTGAGTTTCTTAAACGCTGCTTTTACGCTTATCAAGTCTCGTAAGTGACTTTCCCCAGTTTGTCGGGCATAAAAAAGCTTTATCTATCCTATTTTAATCACGGTCAAGATGTTTTAAGCCATTGTAAAACGCTCCGAACTCATCTTTATCTTTTCTTCGATATCTTTAACCTCATTTATGATATGAAGCTGTCTGCTTGCTTTAACAAGCACATATTTTCATTTGCAGCTAGTTAGAGTATTCGGTGTATTTTATGAGACCGTTGAGCATAAGGTACACTTTCGATGGCTTTTGATAATCAAATCTCGATTTTTCTTTGGTATCTACAGGCAACTACATCAACTCACTAGAATAAATGGAATATTGCAATTACAACGAAAAGAACAGAAAAGACTTAACAAAAAATGTTTTTCTTAATAAATTGTATTTTATTCAGTTTCTGCTTTAAGTCTTGCTTATGGTGTTTAACCAAGTTAAGACTAAATTGATCTTAAAAAAAAACTTTTACCGAAGCGTAATTGAATTTTTCCGCATTCTGTGAAATAAAACATACTCTCGAAAAAGTACAGTTTATCTTAATAATGTATGAAAGTCGGACTATTATAAAAATGAAAAATTGTTTGTCCAGAGATGACCTAATTTTTTTCGATTATTTTTTCTCGTTCTAAACAGATAGAAAATGGTGAAGTCTATGTGGAAAATTTTCATTATAAGCTAGGAATGGAATGGACTCGAAAACCAGTTTGTTCGCCTCAAGTCCTCAGCAGATTAAGCAAAAAATGATACCTGAATATCCTTCATTTAAATGCATTTCAGCTTAGAAGAGCTATGAATACAGTTCGTGCAAATTATTTCCTTGGAAGGGAGGTCTGAGGTTTTAATCAACTGATTCGTCTGAATGCCGTTTCAATTCTCAGTGAAATTTAAATTGAATAAATTCCGAAGAAATTTCGAACTGTGAAAAATCTAAAAACTTCATCAACCGTTCCTTTGCAAAGAAAAGACCAGATTAAAAACTCGAGATCTCTTCAAATATAATGAAATCCGCGCTCTAGCATGATATGAAATTTCTATTCATAAGAACCTCTCCGGTCGCCCGTAACATGAGGCTCGCAGGTGACTTGCACACTACCGGACTACACCCGCTGAACGTTTATTAATCTCCGAATAATAGAATAAGGCGACCTTGGATTTCATAAGCTAGCTCTTTAATTAAACCGACCCTGGAGAAAAAACGTCGGGCCTCGTACCATCTCTATTGGGTTAAAAATGCTTTGCATGTGAAATATCATAAAGGCGGAACTTCTCTTAAACCTGTCAGATGCGGTTACCTAACCAATGCGAAGTATCGGTTTTTCCTGGTACTTAGATCCGAGAACATCTCAGTCTCTCCCTTCGAAATAAAATCGAGTGGAACGTAAAGAAAAGCGCAACGGCCTTCCGTCAAACCATTCCACTGCATTTTCATCTACGCGCCTTTCATTCGAGGACCGCAATAAAAAGGGCCCCTTTATGTCGTGGTTCCATGGAGGGGGTTTTCAATGGCTCTTTCTCCTTTTGTGTTGTGCGATTGTGCGACTGTTAAGTGCGGGAAGCGAAGGAACAAGAAGCGTATCCAAGATTTAGGTCGTACTTCTCTGAATGGATAAGGTATTAAAACGAATTAAATGAATTAGACTAGCGCGTGGCTATTGTGTTATGGATGTGTTAGATAGCCACGACAAGGAATGTTTTTTGCATGAAGTTGTTCTCATAAGTGGCTTGACGCTCTGATGTCTCTATCTACTTGGCCTGCTTTCCTATTTAATCCATTCAATATCACGGATATGAATAATCTTTTCCTTCTCGTTGCATACTCGTATCGTGGTCTTATCCGATTTTATAAAATTGCCTTTGGAAGAGTAAACTATTTTCGTAAAAACTAGAAACTCCACTCTTCTTAGAGGTATAATATCTCAATTGAATATCTTGGAAACTTCTTATGATTTGGTTGACGTCTTAGTGCTTCATTCACGCCTTTTTTGTTCACTATATGTGGTAGAAAGAAAAATTTGCATTGAACAAAATGCTAAATGCTGATATTTCCGATCTTTACGGGCTCTAAAATATTAGAATCCAAAGAAACGTTCCAATAATACAACTTTAAGGAACAAAGATTACTATTCAATAGAATTTCGCCCTATATTTTGTGTGGATATGACTATTATATGATTTCATGAGGATTATTATTTGTCAGCTGTAAATTAGACTGTGGTTAAAAAGTCTACGAAAACGTAATATTTATTTAAGTAATCTATGAAAATGTTCTGATATTATCATATTATGATTGATTAACGGTGTGTGAAAAGTTGTCTTTTAAATGGTGATTAATTGTTTGGAGAAATGAGCTTGAAATAACATAATATTCCATATAATAGGCTGTTATGCTGTAAATGTCAATAATAAATTAAAAAGAAAGTTAATACGATGATTGCTGAGGAATCATCACCTATCACTGTCAGAGATTCAGAAATTAATATCTAATTTCATACATTTTATTCTGGTATATAATTTCTTATGGGAATTTTAGAGGGAAATGGGTACGTTGTGAACCTCTGGAAAAGAAAAGGAGCGTTGAGAATTCTAATGGACAATAAATACACGATTTTTGAGGATGGAGAAGATTTAAAAAAAAGTAGCAAGATGGACCTGAAAATTCACAAAATAAGTTCAGCTTTCTGATTGATGTTTGTGATAAGTAGATGAAGGTAGACGGACTGGTTATTTTCTGATTACTTGATGTAGAGGTTAAATGGATGGATTGAATATTGTGAGTAAAAATCGTCAAATATCTTTATGTGTTCATTTATCCACGAGAATATGACACTAGACATCAACAAGAATAAAAAATCGGCACGAATTACTAACTCGTTCAGTGTTAAATAATTGAGCAAAGCAAAGGATCTACCGACTGCAGAGCATATTCTTTTAGAGGCATCGTTTTGGGAACCTGACTCTGGATCGATTACACCGAAAACATTTTGACGCTCGCATAAAAGTGGAATTTTCTTCAGCGTGTCGTAAATTAAAGTCATCGCTTCCGGACAATTTGGGAGCGAAACGACGCTGTTAAGCGATTCGAACCATTCCGAGCCATTTTCTCACCTCTCCATTTCTCGTTTTCTCTCGTGCCATTCTCTCTCTCAGTCCAGCTTTCCTGAAAATCGCTTGCCTGTACAGCCATAAACATGGATCTGAGCCTCTCAATGTCCATCTTCTCATCCTCGCCATCTCATCCGAATGGCCCTCTGTTCAACACCCATATTTTTCCCTTCTACATATTAAAACCAACACGAGAACAGTTCGGTTGATCCGTCGGCAATGAAAAAAGGGAAGAACTATCAAAAATCCCATTTTCTCGTCACTTTTCTGACGCTCATTATACCGCACATCGCCGACCATCTGTCGCGCGAACGCGATCCCCTTTAAAAATTTAACGGCGTGCGTCCGAGATTCTTTTATTTCCAGGTGGACCGCGTCCCTTCGTAGTTTCCTTCCCCACGAGTGTCTTTTTGTTTCCGAATGCCGTCCCAGTTGCGGTCGCGGCCGCGAACATGCAGACCTCACGATTGCACTCGCGATCCACCGTTCCCGCAGCTATTTCCCCCATTTCAGTCGGATTCTTCCCGTCCCCTTCCACTCCCGTTCCGCGAATACACCCCCGTTTTACCCCAGTTACATTTCACCGATCCTCGCGCGAGGAATACCCGGTTACCTCCTCCGATTCCCAGCCTCATCCCACAGTCCTTGACCCACCGCAGTCCGGCACGGGTCGCCGTCAACGTGTTGCAGGAGACTTCGTAGAATTACTCTCGAATGGTCTGAGGTTACGGTCTAGACTCGTCTTTCCCTCCGCCCTTCTCGGCCCCTGAAAATGTCTGCGACGTGTGGTCGCCGCACGCCCTTGTTTGGAAAATGTGCTTAGCTGCAGATGAAGGGGGTATGAGATAATCGCCCGCGAAAGAATTGGTTCGTCCGAATCGGACTTGGTTCCCGCGGAGTGAGAACAAAAAGGAACGGTACATTTGGTATCGACATGCAACTTCCTCTTCTTGCATCTCCTCGTTATCCATCTTCCTTTTCCAAGCCGTCCACGTCTGATGTATCTCTCAAGAAGGGTGGAGATTGTCGATTGGCGCATCATATACCGTTTAATGTTTATAGACGTACGATGACCATAACCTGAGTAATCGAATCTGCGATCGGGATTTACGTCAAAATAAAACGGTGCTTAAATTGTATTCGTTTCCATGATGTTGATTGATTATGAAGGGATCCAGTATGTCGTTGTAAAGTAAAGATAAGAAATAATTCGAAACCCAACCCTTCCCTCCTACTTACTCTCCCCTCCAAACTTGCTTATTATATAAGTGACTGCATTTCTAATAATTTTTACCTGATGATATAGCCGAAACCGGTCGTGATAATAAACACCTTATGGATATTTCATGGTTTTCTTTATTCCTTAAGGAAAAACTCATTAATGTGTTTACGAAAATGTTACGTTGATTATAGAGTATCACTATTCTTTAAATAGGAAAGAAATGGCAATTGAAATAGATTTATTCCTGGCTCAATTGCGGTATTTAAAAAAAATTTTATGATCTGAAGTTCCTGATTATTCAAAAATTCTGCAATAGCACCGCAATCATCGTTAAATGATGAATCCCGTAGTCGTAAAAAATCCCCTAAGAATTATATTTCAAATGTCTTTATTACAATTTTCGTGAAGCTGAAACTTGAAAAATTCTACTTCTGAAACTATTGGCGGATTAACGCATCGGAGGTTGTGATTAATCGTGCCTATTTATTTTAATTTGAATTCTATCGATGAATCCGCCTCTTCATGTTACGCCACCTAGCATAAATAAACAAGTCAAGTCACCTCAGAAACCAGGAAGGATGTCTTAAAATCAACGTTCCTCATTCTCCTCGCGATATCTATTCGGCCTTTTTTGCGGGATAGACGCATCACCTAATGTCTTTCGAGGAAGAATTATCTCTGAATTAATAAGCCATTTAGTCATCTTAATTTCTTTGCCCTTCTCATAAAAGATTCTAATCCTCTGTTAAGAAGCACAGTATGTACATAAATAATAAACATATATCGCAAAGTAGTACGTAGTTGTAATCATCCGTTCAAAGTGTATCGGATTCCCCCCTCGACGCAGACATTCCTCGCAGCGGTATCAGATAGAGATAATTACATCCGTCAATAACTCGGTTCGGATACGTGTATACTGACACATGTTATGTTCCACATCCTCAATTAGTGTTGAGGGTGTTTCCTGCATAAAATTGATGCGTTAGACACTTACAAATCTGCCTTCTCTCAAGTATACACCAATTAGGCGACTGTCTATGATATCGGACCTATATCAACAAAAGGCATCGAATTAGGAAGTTCATGTTTCACGAGGATGCATAACTGCAAACTAGAGCAAATTATAATGATTTGTCGAATCATCTCTCGTGGATTCTGCGCTCATCGTTGCATTGTGCAAGGCTCGAGGAGTATCGACGCGTCATGTTTTCCGGTAAATTCAACGCACAGGGTTTCTATAATAAATGAAAAATGTTTGAGAGCGATGTACAATACAATGGAAATAGGATTAACTGGGTGGTAATACAGCAATCCCTCGTTTATTTGTCTCAGTCAATACATTTTCAGGACACATCCGCGATCTAAACACTAAATGTCATCGAATCCTTGAAAGCGTATTGCTACGAAAATGCAATTTTTAGAAATATTTCAAGGGCGCGTTATCTAAACTAAAGCATTCAACATTTTTGAAGTGCACGTCATTTTCCACAAAATACGGTGTTAGTATCAATACCTCCAACAGCATTACTATATGTTAAACATTTAGAAATACTCCGGTACGTAACATGGTCATTGTGAAAAAGTTTTAATTGACACCGATTCGTTGATTAAATTCTGCGAAGTTCATGCTCAAATACTACATATTTTTTGTTTCTACAAACATTGTCTCTCTTTATTGAAATACAGCCACATATTTTATCAAAGATCGACAAACTGGTATAACTATAAGACCAAAAAAAGTATCCTCACCCTCCGAAAAATACCACACCCACTGTTAATTCTCTGTCGCTCGAACTTGTCGGAGGCTTTTCTTTTATCAAACCAATAGATTTATTTGTACTGGTGTCACGGGAATGCAGAGGGTGTCGTTTGGTTTGGATTGCAACAAAACTGTAATTAAAGATTGTCGATCAATCCAATTTCAGAACAAATTAGAAATATTCAAGCAAGCATGCTAGCATTTTTTTTATTGCTGCGTTAACCGAAATAGCATAAACTCTTGTCACAAGTTTATATTGGAGTTTAGTAATTCCAGAAATTGGGCCCGCTGTTCGCGAAATATTTTATTCCTTGCTTCGACCAACTCTCGCGGCAAATTGTTCCATTAGCAAACTGTCACCGCAATGAAATGTCATAAACCTATTCCCCGACTGCGAGTCCGCAATGTCCTGAGGCTCGACGATGTTTTCTAAATACCGTGGAATAGCTTTTGCAAGATACATGGTTTCTATCAACGAATCATTTTCTCTGGCGTTAATTACTGCTGAAGGAGCAAAAGGAAAATTTCTACGTGGTGAATAAGTAGTGAGCAGTAATAATGACATAGCAGTAATAGAACTTACACAGTCCTATTGTGTGACAAAAATTCATTCGTAAGAAATTTTTGTGATTACATAATATTACTTACTTTAATCTAGATAGAGATAGATATGAAGCTAAGTGAATAAAAACATTTCTTTAGTAACAATTTTCCTTGCAATATCAATGTGATTGATATTGATGTGATTCGACCTGAATTTGAGGAAGGCCATTTAATAAATTAAAATAGGTCTTCGTATTTTCCGCAATATTTTTTAACGAACGACCGGCGCGCCGGTAATTAGAAAAGTGCAACCGCGGCGGTATTTAGCTGATCTCCCCAGCTTACTTTTGATGCTTTCGGTTCCTCTAAAAGTTTGGTATATTTTTAATTTACTTGCATTTTAAACCTTTACGAATATTTGGATTTGCGTGATGATCACTAGCCCTTTGTCAGTCGCTTGGTTCCTTTAGCACTGTCATCCTCACGGCCTTCTTCAAAGCGATGGTCATATGTACTATGTAAGAGAGTGATTCGTCAGGAGAAATTAAAGTGAAACATATTTTTTGCGTACACGGAACACATTGCTTTGCCTGCGTCACTGACCTCTTTTGTTGCCGTTCCTTTGAAAAAAGGGGCGTCCAAAATCAGTACATTCGAATGAGAAAAATCCTTTTTTCATCCATTACAAGGGCAGGGCTATTTTATAAAGCTAACTGCAGTTGAAAAAGGTTGTATTTCGAAGTTTCATCGACGAGATGGTTCGTTTGTCAAATGGCCGTACAGGCCTTGGGGGCGAATATGACTTTGATCCATGCCTCGGAGAGATTAGTAATTAGGAGTCGAAAACCAGACATTTTCGCAGATTCAGGCCATCTGCGTCAAGAGTCCGACTGTAGCCATACTTATATTTCCTATTCATGATTAATTCCCAGTTGCTTAAAATATTACAAATTTTCATGCACTTCTTTTACTACTTGTTAGCTGGAATGGAGTTTGAGCAAATTTTGATAGAAATTAATGTACAAAAATAGAAAAACTTTGCGTATTGTAAACGAAATTCAATATGGTGAATTGAAGAAGTGACCGTTTTCTATACAGGTTGCTTATAGTTCCGGGCTCCCGGATAGCCAAGTGGGTAACGCGTTCGACTTCGGTGAAAGATGTCTTGGGTTCGATTCGCGGTGGGTGAAGTTCATCACGAGATAAGTCAGAATATCTGCTCAGAAATGTTAGACCTGGGTTTCAGTTCAATCAATTTATTTCTGTACATGATTTAGAATTGAATCAATCACCCGAGAAAGTATCGAAGAAAAGTGTGACCCAGCGGAGATTCAAACCCGCATCATGACGGGAGAAGCGTTTAAGCAAAAATAAACATGTATCATGTATAAGTAATGAGTTATTCCAATCGGCTGTTTTAGGCTCTTTGGGGATGGACCCGACGGTGGCGGAATAAAAGGAAGAGGAGGTAATGCGCACCAAAAGTTAATCTTCTCGCGGTTCGATCCAGAAATAGTTCTGGGAGATCTTGCTTGCCATTTGTTCCGAGAACCAGAAAGGGGTCGAGAAAACCGAAGCAGTCGAATTCCGTGGTTGAAGAAAATGGGGATACTTAAAAATCCCATTTCATTTCTGGGCTTTCAGAAGCTATTACTACCCCACTTGTTTCCACTAAGTTGCGGTGGGGGAAAGTCGAACGCGTGACATCCTGTAGGCTTCATTCGTCTAAGCATCCCTCTCCATTCACCTACAAGACTTCTTCCCCCTTCATTCTCCGGTATCTCCTTCCTCCTTCACTCTTTCAACCTTCATTAGAAACGGCTTCGCCATAAATTTGAAAGGGATGAAAGGCAATTAGAGCTGCTGGAGACCTCTATCGCACTTCTTAGACTCCCAGTTTTCCTCTCTCTCCAGATCCCTTCATCTTCTGAATCTGAAGACAAACTCTTTTGTGTCGCCTGTACGGCCACGATTCCTCCATTATTTTGCTATTCCCTCGGATTGTTTGGTGACGGTGGTGGAAGGTTACGTTCAGAGATTTGCGCTGAAAACTTCTTTTGTTATATATCAACCACTAACCAGCAACAAGCTTTTCTAGTCAACCTATTTTGTTAGTTAAATGAATATAGTTCTCATAATTCAAAATAAACATTATAACCGATTGAAAATATATTTAAGAGAGAATTTATGATTATCATTGGTCGTTTCCTAAACTACCACAGAGGAAAAATGAGTCTAGGAAAATAATAATTCAAATTAAACGGATCGTCTTCCTTCATGAGTTGCTGAATTTTTGTAGGTTATTTAAAATAAAATTAACGGGGATCAATGGTTTATTCTTTTCCCCTGACTTTAGACGTATGCGATCGTCATAATTTCTCTCAAAATTCATAAAATAAATCTTCGAACCTAATAATGTCATCAGTCCACTGATGATAGGCATTTTAACGAAGGTAACAATAAAAATTTGGCACTAGGGAATTTGTGCGAGAAGTTGGAGAAAAAGTACAATAAAATTTTTTATTAAAATCTGCTGTTTGGGAATATATTTGTAAATCAATATTTCAGCGAAGTTTTACTCAATAAATAATATTTACCTCATACTTTGGAAATGCCCGAATTTCAGCTAGTGATTGACAAGGAGAAACATGTTAAGATGCCATCATCCAGATCCTGACTTTGCCCATTCTTAAAGTTTAAGAGCTCAAAACGCTTTCTTTATCTTACTCTTTCTTTATCTTATATCTATATCTCTTTCTAATCTTTATTTTCTTCATAAAAAATTCGATTTCTTTAGCACACTCATTAAAAGTAATTATTTGAAAAGTGATAATCTCTACTATATCTTCTAGAAGTTCCTTTTATTTTTCCGAATTAAATTACTCTATCAACGATTAAAAAGGAAATTACTCTACCACTTAAATTTCTTTACCTCATTAACTTGTAATGGCTAAGTACTTTCCTCTAACTTGAACTCCATTTCAGCTTGACCTCGTCTTCTCTCTCGAAATATCCCTCGTTTGGAACGTTTAATTTAATTTTGTTCGTTAGGCGGTCAGCTTGGATTATCTCAACTGCGAAGCGAGCATATGACTCTCTCCCGTTAAGTGCACAAAAGTTCTTTTCTTTAATCATGCTCCTTAGGAAAAGCCCATTAATCAAATGGTGTTGCCTTTGGAGAAACATTGTAAGAAGATTAAGGGAAGCTGAGGAGGAGATAGAAAGGATTGCTTATTACTTTTGGATCGGTGGAACACCTGCCAAAATAATAGGGGAAAAGAGCGTGAAGAAGTTCTCGCTCTTTTCATTTGTCTTTAATTGAAGCGTAGAACTCGAAAGACTTTTGCAATTAATGGGCGAGTGTTTAAATATATCACTTTCTTAAACACAGGATGACGTATTTGAGATGGAAGATACTTTTAAGTACTCAAGAACGAACCTCTCTTATAAGTAAAGTAAGTTGGATTAAGAAAGTTCGTATATGTGTATATTCGTTTAAAACTTGAGTACCAGATGTCGTACAGCTTTCAAGATTGTTAAATGTCTTCCCCGGACAGATAATAGACTACTTACCATTCTCTTAACTGTCTCCGATTCGACCCCAGCCAAGTCAAAGCGTCTCCATAAAAAATACTCGGAGAATTCACTTTTATCACTTGCAGGGTTTCTTTCTTTCGAAAACATCAAATAGAAAGAATAGCCGCTTGAAATCGAGAGAAACACCAGATGTAGGAAATTGAATAAAGATTTTTATTCTGGTCGTGAAGTATTGCTTCCTATTCGAAATGTCAAGGGTTTTGATAAAATACACGAAAATTTTGCATAATGTTGAGACTGTTAACCAGCCGTCTCCCTGACGATCAAGCCAATTGTTGAATCCTACGTAGCTCATACATTTCCCAATAAGAATTCACGGTGATTTTAGGTCCATTTCAAAGTAAGGGCAACAACTGATGGTAGACTATATAAAGGGGAGGCAACATATACATTTTCAGTTTATGATGATAAATCGTGCGGTCATGTTTACGACCAGTTATGATTGTATGTATGATTTTGTGTACCACAAAGTGGAAAATTATTTACTGCTTTTTCATTAACAAGGGGGCAAGAAAATACGACATATATCATTGTTGGGGCAGAAAAGGGAAAAAAATGTTCACAAAGGGCATTGATATTTTAGCATAATCTAGGTGTAGAAAGAAAGTATCGTTATGTGTTGAACGCTAGGGTTACCAAGTGGATTTACATCGGCATTCTTTTTTATAGGCTTCATTTGGACGATTTCTGCGTCTTTGTTATCTACTCCTTCCTTTAATACTTTCTTGTGCGTACTCCACACATACATTCAATTCATTCACTCACTCATGTGAACGTTTGTCCGTCAGCGTGATCTTATAAATAATGAATCGACAGAATGTGCGTTTTGTTGAGTAAATAGATATTCCTCCGTCTCATTAGTCTCCGTCCTGATAGCCCATTATGTTGCAATTAGTATTATTCATAACTTTTTATTTCTCCGTTGATAATCAATGGGAAGTTCGGCTACTGCTTATATAAAAGAAACAATCTTAAAGTATGCTTAGCTGAGAATCGCTATTACTGAAAATTAATATCAGTATTCTGAAATTGTTAATGTTGCATAACGGAATTAAATTATCTCTTTCCGTTGAGTTGATTAAATTAGTAGGAATTACGATATTAGTTTTTTCTCATCGTACTACATAAGTTATATATGAAGACATGTTGTCGCAATTCCTCGTATTGTCATTTCCGCATTATACCACATTAAGATCGTTAATTGAAGGTAAGGTTGAGGAAAAGGATGTCCTGGCAATTTACGTGTTTTGTAAACTTTCTCCCTCAGCACCTGGAGCAGAGGTCGCAAGTCTGTAGCCTACATCTCTCATTCAATCTTTTCTTTGAGCTCGGAATTTTTTTTTGGCTCCTTTATTACGTCGAGCCAATATAAAACTGAAAATGTTTTCATTAGTGATCAAATTCGTTTTTATTCTTACAGTTACGATGTCGTTTTATTCAAAGGTATGCACTACAAAACACAGAAAGTGATCTGAACGGTTCCCAGGCGGTATGATGATTTCTCATGAGGCCTCTCTTTAGGAAGATTTCCCATGCTAATCTAAGTTTAGAAAACCTACATTTGTTAAGGCAAGATTTTAGAGCGTTCACTCTATCGTAATTTAAGCGATGAGAAATGTCGTAATATAAACGATTAGAACAAAGTCATTCAGAAAAAAATCTTTCAACTTGGATGTTAAACCATCTTCTCCGCATATAATTTACAGTAGCTGAGTTTAGTGTAAACATTTTAACTATTTTTTTTAACCAAGGAAAAACTGGTAATTTTGCTCGTGTATATACGACAGGAGGTATAAACCGCCAGGTCGCCAGGGCAAATAACGCACCAACAATTTTCCCTTTCTACCTGTCCTTCTCTCTGTGACGTAAGCCGCGAATTTTGGTGGGACGAAACAAACCCGCTTTCATGAAATGACGGGTGATTTACATAAGATTCGGAGGACGCAAACGTGAGTGTTCCACATAGGATTTTTTGGGACAAATTTCTCATTCGAAATCTCGGTATGTTCCATGCTGTGAACTTCCAAAATAATCCAAGGTCCTAGTATTATTGGAGTTCTCTCCGCAGGCATTGGTGCGTTACAAGTAGGATAGAGAATTGAGCCCAAGTTCGAAATTCAAGGCCGGAATGCTGAGCAAAATCTTAAGGTGGTATGAAAAAACCTAAACATCCAATAGGTGTTAAGAAATATTGACGATGTTGCTTCAAAAGTGAAAATCATGAAAGTTATTAATGCGCTTATTTCCGATTCGTAGAAGGGAGGGAGCGCCTCAATCTTAACATGACCAATTCGATAGTAAGTTCAATGAAACCCTATCACAAATGGTAGCCGTATAGACTCACATAATTCAGTACAGTGCTTCTTAACTGGTGTGCCGCGGCATAGTAGTCTGCTATAACTGATCCTATGTTGGGCCACCTAATAACCGAGGAATTTTACATGGCGTATGAGATTTATTGTGCAGGGTATTATTTTTTCATAACGCGATTTCGTAATTAAGGCTTTAAAATATTTTATCTTCGAGTTTTTAGAATCAAATTAATGAAGGTGTGATTTAACGGAATAAACCATCGAGATTTTAGAATGAAACTAATAAAGCTATGGTTTAGTGAAGTTTGAGCCAACAGGTAGGGAGTGCCGTAGAAAACCGAAGATTGAGAAGTTTTGATATGGAATACAAGGCCAACTTGAATTGGAAATAAATTACCGCTTTAAATTACTCAATCTTATTATACTCGGTTGTCTTTGTTTAGCATATAAACATATGTTCCAAGAAGTATACGTATTTTGTGTGATCCTCAGCTTAAGAAAGGATTAATCTTCACTCCGTCATCGCGGAAAATTCTATCATCGCGGGAAATCACTGGAAACTTTGTAGGAATCCAAGAGCGGAAACATGAGTCGACCTGAACCCGAGGAAAAAAGCCATGAAACTCTGTGAATCAATTACTTCGATCAAATGATAGGCGAGTTTACTTTTTTCGCGAGAGAAAGTCGTGATGCCTCTCCGAAAGCAACAAGTTTCCCCACGTAAGACGGGATATGGGCTAAAGTCGAGGCGGACGATGAAAGCAAACCCGGTGGGCATCTTTAATGCGGCATCCGGATCGCAAATTCTCCGTCCGGAAAAGGCTTCGATAAATAGTCAATTTAATCATTCCTTATCGATGAATTCCTCCTCGAATTGCTTTCCAAAGGGGCCATTCCTTTTGCGTCGTCTGACGTTAATGCTTTCCTCTCATTTTTTCCCCCAAAATTGACTATTCCGTGGTGAAGATTCTCGGAGACGCCTCAATAAATTCACCCCAGCGTACGATTACATCGATGCTGCATCACGAGAGAACCCGCTGCTCCATAAATAAAGTTATTGCCTTCACCCGTATTCCGTTCTCTAGGCTCCCGTTCGAGACTTTCACTCTCTGCAACGCTCGCTGCCTTCCCATTCCTCTGGAGTCCTCTTTATTTCTTCCCCTCCCTTCTCATCTGCTTCCACTTCACATAGGAGACTCGTCTATTACGTTCTTGTCCCGTTATCCTGGCATCTGCCCTTCACGCCGCTGCGCATTTCGATAGTCTTATTTTCTTATTCCTCGAGTTTCCCCTGCTCATTCCTCGGCCTTATTCCTCCTCCTCGGTTTCGTCTGCTTCATCTCGCAATGATTCTTCCCGACAGGATGACCACCATTGATTCTTCGGTAACTTTGATGTTTCAAAATGATGAGAGAGAAGTCTACGTCTAGATCTGTGAGGATATTTATGCTTGAAGTGAGAAAATAACAATGAAGCTACTTATTCAAAAATATTTCAGAAATATATACCTTATTAAAAAAAATACTTTCCAGGGAATTCAGTGCCCCATTGACGCTTTGAATATGATGCTATTAGAACTCTGTACAGATTAACTCGAGGAACCACGACATTTTTTTACGAAAAATACTATGGATGGAAAATTATACGAGCACTTTTCATGCCTGAATTAAATTTCCCACTTTTACGTTAAATGTATATACATGAATATAGAAAAACCATCTCTTCGTACACCCTCCGCTACGATAATACCCGGACATGCTATTGGATTAGCCTATATGCATTCAATTTTATGAATTTATGCGTTTATGCAGGTTTATGTGTAATGACATCCAGCTCATGAGAAAGTCTAACTAAACATAATATAGACTATTCTATCAAAATATTAAAATGAGCGGCTCTAACTTATATATTTACATATTTTCAATCAATCTGTAACAATGCTATAATTTAATTTTCTCTTCTTTAAGGTTACATTTTTCGGATGCGTACCCATTTTGGTCTCTCCGATGAAGACATTACTTTCTAATGAAAGAAAGGAGAACACTACCGAAACGCAGTTGTGCCCTTTGGAGGATTTCCGTGTTAATACGTTTATTCCTTCTTCCGATTAAATTTACGATTACTTTGATTCTCGTCGTTAATGATTTTTACTATGTAGAGTAGTGGTTCTGTTAACAATTCATACATGCCCTTTCTATAGGAATCGTGAATATAGAACATTGCGTATTTGGAAATATCAGAGATCGTCTCGTTCTTATTTTAAGTTGAAAATCGCACAATTCCCAAATCCATCACAATTTTAAAACCGAGTTATAATCCATACTCATATTGCCTGATCCTTAGAGTCTTACGAGAGTAATTTACGTAGCCACGAATAACAGTTTCATTGCATTATTTTATATTGACCCCCCTTGAGATCTATGTATAACTTTGGTCTTGAACTGAAACTACCTTGAGAGCGGAAAAATAATGTAGCTCCTGATCAACACTTGCTTAGATCGACAAACTCTATGGAAAATATTAATACTTTTTGAGAAATCAAGTTAAACTCGGAGTGCTTGATGCCCTGCACAATCTTCCCCACTCTCTATCCCTTCTCTGCACCACTTTGTTTTCCTTCCTTCTCATCTTGTCTTCCCTCCTCTTCGTCCATCTCCCCGCACCACTAGATCGTATCCGTCATCCCGCTTTCCAGCATTCCTTATTCACTGTCCGTCTCTTCCTCTTAACTAAATCCTCGTTTCAGAAGCTTTAAGGAGGGCGCGCTCGGATGCCCTCGTCTTACCCCTCACCCCGCTATCCTCCGCCTTCACGATTATGCTTGTACGCAGTCTGGTGATTCGCCTAACCAACCGCATAGGACCCCCCCCCTTTCCGCTCTTTCCTAGTCTTCCTTTGTTGAACACTATTTCGCTCGCCGCACTTCCTTACCATGCCTTTTATAGTATAGGGTGATTAAAAAAGGCTTAACAACTTTTTGATTTTGTATAAATTTATCCTGCCGACTTAAAGTGTTATTTATTGGGTTATTGTCCACAAAATACGTAATTTTTACCTTTAAGATTGCAGGGGTAAACGTAATTTTATTCATCGGTCGATTCACGATTTTCGCACAATCAGTATCCGTTGCTCTGGTCAAAGGATAGGTCGAGCTGGGCCAACGGTATGGTCATCTTGTTAATCAAACCTGATGCATCTAGTCTTTATTTACTTCTGGTGATTGATTAAATATTTTAACGCCACCATTATTGGCTAAACTCGCTAAAGTCAGATCAAGTATCACTACTGTAGCTGATATTGTCTGACATTGTGTAGCAGGTTTTTCAAGAAATCGACATAGGATCGGCCCTCCGGATTATTAAGAGAGATATTTAAAACTATAGGGTAATCATTAAAAACATTTAATATACCTTACCAGAGTTGTAATGCCTCATTTTGAATAGCACTATGTTCTCGGTCCCAGGAAGAGGATTGGCGATACGGATGCAACACATAAGTTTGAAAGAGAGAGAGAGAGAGAGAGAGAGAGAGAGAGCTATAAAAGCCTATATGGGCAGCATTTTTAATTTTAGTTGCGTAGAAGTGAAAGCGTTTACTTTAATTCAAGTCGCGTTAGCATTTATGAACTCTCGGTACACTCCGTCCTAGATATCCGGAGCAGTTCTTTCTCCCTTTTCATCTCCCTCGGGATAATTTTCGAGAAGTCTTTCCTTTTCCTACTCTCGCGAAATGGAGCCCGTTCCGTGAGGATGCTCTTAATTCCCTTTTCTTTGTTTTCTTGCGTGTTCTTCTGGACGGGGGCGCGACTCTCCTCCAATCGCCACGAAGCAAGTAAGCCCCGAGTTTTAATAGGATCGTCTGTTTGCTTGCCTCGGAAGAGAAAGAAAGTTGTTTGTATTTAATTTCACGTTGCGTTGTGAATTTGCTCTTGCTTCGAAAATTATTTCGCCCTAATTGGCAAGGAGATACGTGTCCAATTTTTAGAAACCCTATTTTTCCGAGAATAAGGTTAATCGAAAATTTTTGCAGCTTAATCAACTTCGCGCGCCAGCAACTTCTTTCTGAAGGTGAATTTGGATTGATCATTCGGCTTTTCTAAAAATGGCTGTGTGGCAGAGAAAGCTACTGTACTGTAGGACGTGTCTTTTAGTGCGTGTCTTGCGAGATAAGGCGGGAATACACTAATAAGGATAGCACTTTACTTATCCAATTTTACACTTTGAAAATTCGACCGTGGAAACCTGTGAGCGTGGTGGTTTCGCCATTGTCAATGTATGATTCAGGTTCAGCTGTCATCGGGAAATGTTAATGTTTGGTACTTATACGGATATAAAGTATAAATGGTGAGGTTCGCGATTCTCTGAAAACATTTATTTAGACCCCCTTCTGTATACCCGTCTGAATGAAAGTTACTAAGTAGCTACTAAACTTAGTAAAACTCCTACCATATTAAAATTTTTTAGGAGTTTTATTAAATATTTAAGGACTCTCAAAAATCTCGAAATCTCTTGATACACAGGTTGATAATCTCAAGTCATTAACTCTGAAATCCGGATCGCAGCAGTGTGAATTTATTGAAAAATAAGTAATAATAGCAATGTATAAGATAATTTTAAAACGTGTTGATGAAAAAGAAAATCAAGACAAACCATACGGTAAATATTTGTAAAGATCATCCCACATGTGTTCATATCCAGAGAATTCAGTTCTTGGTCCTTCAACCAGATTTGGTGTTCTCTTTGTAAACGATAAATATGTACAAGTTTGTGTCCTTTGTTGGTTGCATTTTAAGTTTTTTTCCGCCAAATAACATGACATTTTTCTCAAAGTCTTAAATTTTCTCAGTTCTTTTTACATCTATCATGTATGTATAAAAATCTATAAAATCTAATCCGAAGCAAACTTGGTCCTAAACATTTCAGATTAAGGATGCTCAACCTGTATTTCTTTATCTAGTCACAGCAAAGTCTTTTGATAATAGAAAACGACTAGTAATAATATAACAGCAAGTAATATTCATAGCAATTGTCAGTGAAACTACTCGCCGTACACTGAAATAATAAACATTAGCTTTCTTGGATTCCAACGGTAGAGATATATGTCTAATGCATTCCGTGAAGAAGCCATCTTAAAAGAATCATCTGCTATAAGTATTCACTGCTGCTTTGTAAATTTGTTCACATCCTTTCCAGAATTAAATAGTACATTTTTCCGTCTTCAGTGTCCTTCCGTAGTGTTGTTTCCTTACATGAACACTGGAGTGCGTAACACCATCCTTAATTGACGAGCAGTTGACCGACGAGGCTGCGAATATATTTCCTTTTTGGAATGAGGTCGATTCCTTCTTCGCAAACCCACTGTCCATTTGTTGGCAGACGTATTCTTGTGCTCTTCCATCTTTCATTAATGGACACGAGACATTTATACCGCCTCTTTACCCCCTTATCCATCTGTCGGGCACAGGTCAAGAAGAGTCAGTCATGAGGGCATCGCACTCGTTTATGCAGTAGACAAAATTAGTGGTGCTGTGTTTTATTGGCTCATCTTTCCCTCTTTCCTTAGTCCAAGATGCCTGGAGATAGATGCGCTTGGGAGTTTGAGCCAAAGAGGCGGATGAACGCTTAATATTCTGCCCTATCAACTGCTCCCCGTCCAATACGTGCATTCCATCCGTCACCGTCTTAATCGCTGCCGTGTCACGATCTCCTCTCATCCTTTTCCCCATCGCTATGCGGTAATCTGACCTCCCATCGCCACCCTCTTTTCACCTCCTCCAATCGCCTCCCCTACGCCATTCTTTATCATTAATTCGATAGAAGGGTACGTATTAAAAATTCCATCATGTTCTCATCTCTTTTTCTATTACAGCACTCCCGACTTGATTTTTCCATCGAGAATCTGGTCCTATTTCTCGTTTGCTATGGTTTTAATGTTTCACTTAGCATATTTTTTTTTCTTTTTTATCTGATTTACTTACTTTATTTAGAGCAGTCTTCCACGACTTTGATAAATTCTCATAAAAAATGCACTTAAAAATTGCTTATATTTTGAAACCACACCTAGAAAATCCTTAAAAACGTAAGGCATTAGCTCCAATCAATCATCCTCGATGTGATATTCTCTTAAAATTCTGGATGGAAACTTACTCTTTGGTGTTTCGAATTTTGTGATAGACTACCGAGTTTTCTTATGGATTATTAAGCTTTTTCCCAAGAAAAATGCGTTCAAGCTTAGCGGTTGTATTGTTTATAGAAATACATTTATTGTTCTTAATACATTTTAAAATATTCATATTAAATTTAAGTCCTAAGGAATATAACAACTGTTATATTTGTATGTAGGTTTTCTAATACACTTTAATTGTTATTAGACTTTTATTGATTAATCTTAATTGGAATTTACTTAATAGATGGGAAGAAATATATTGCATAAATATTTGGAAGTATATTCTTAAGGTTATTGGTATGAGTGAGGAATCATCTGTGAAGAAAGGGAATTCTATTGGTTGTAGAAAGTAATAACTAATGAAGATTGTATTAGTCCTCAGAAAGTTCTTCAAATAAAATGGGTATAACTAGAAACGTATTCCTCTTGCATACGACATTCTGGATGTTTTCACTATTATGAGGTTTGTGCTATGTCGAATTTCCTTCAACTTGTTTGATTGATTGTGTGAAAAGTTAACTGTTAAATGTAATCAAAACTTATTCACAATTGTAATTTTAGAAATCGTTCAATTATCATTTAATTAAAATTCCAATCTATTTAATGAATTTTAAAAGATTATGACTAGCTTTTGATGCAATATCTTTAGTTTGATTCTCCCACTTTTTTGCTGTACAATTTTCATTTTTGATAACTTTTTTGCGTTCCCTTTTCAATTACTCGTCATTAATTTTTCATGAGTGCTTCCTTTCCAAGGAACCTACGTACTTTTACTTTCTCACGCTTTTTCACTTCTCTATTCGTAGTTTGCTCACATAGCTTATTCCTTTACGTCGACCTTTTTTCAGTCTGGACTCACCTATACCTTCCACGCCCATTTTTTCTCTCTTTTCCTTATCAGATTGGTCATACATCTCTTGCTATCCCTTCGCATTCACAGTTTGTTCTGTTCCCTCCTTCTTCCGGCCATCTCTATTCCGCCTCGACTACCGCCACTTTCGGCATGCAACTTCTCTCCGAACACATGTGGGAGCCTCTCATACATCGGTCTCTATCTCCCTCGGGGAGCAATCGAACCTTAGGGCGGTTGCGGTATCGTGTCCTCTGCTCCTTAGGGAGTGCACTGAGGTAAGGGGAGACCAGAGGCCTTCCTTATTGGACGGCGGGTTCGACTGAGCGGGTGGCTGAATGCATTATCAATTAGCCCATCGCCTAAAGGAAGCAATCCAGCTCAATTTTGTCATCTCTATTAGTAGAATAGGTAGATTTGGAATTATATTCTTACGTCGTGGATGGCTACACTTGTTCAAATTATTTTTACACTTGTATTACCAACAAGATGTGAAGATGAGGACAATGATTCTCAAACGGTGTGCGTTAAATATTGTGAACCGTTAGTAAAAATCTAGTATGCTGCAGAACAATTAATATAATAGTAAGTGGTATTATGCTGCTAACTTAAACTATGCAGTTAATTTTCCGTTAAAATATATCTCGTTGTGGAAATATTAGAATTTTACATTCTACATTCTACTCATATACTTTACTTGTTATCGATTTAGATTCTCATTGAATCCCACCATATATGGAGTAGTTTGCATAAAATATTGAGCAATTGTGCCGTTCACATATGATCTTTCCAGTCTGACAACCCGAGAAGATTTTCTCTAGTTGTATAATTCTTTACCGTGTTTACTTCAGTTTCTCGTTTTTTTAGAATGAAAAATGCTTATGGAGAAAAAATCTCCAATCTTCTCCCTAATATTCTAACCTTCTCTATTCATACGGTAAGATCGGAGTGCTCGAACGAGGCTTTTTCTGTAATCGAATTTTCATTCTCAACATCGTCACAGGAGAGATTTAGAGCACACCCTTAAAAAGATGAGAATTTTGGCACCACCTGTAGGAGTCCAAGAGAGAAAACAGTTTCTCATTCGAGTTGAGGATGACAATTTCTCGGATAGCTTACTAAACACATTTCTCCCGCTTCCATTAACTCCCCGCAGTATTCCACGCACTATGTCTCACGCCTGCGCCAGTAGAAAAGAGGAGAGAGAAGGATAGAAAGTACGGAAGGAACTCGCCGGAAGGGCGGGCGGTAATCATCGTCCCTCACCTTCCGAGTGCGGAACTCTTACTCGCTTCCCATGACGCGCTTCATTCTTTCCGCACCTAAGCGGTCGTCGACTCATTTATATGCACAAGGAAAGATTGCCTCCGGTCTCGGCTTCCTGCAATAAATATCGTCAAACATTTTAGTATATGTTCTTCGGTTGAAACGAGAACGTTCTGATTGGAAATAAAAATTGTTTTCCTCCATTGTCACTTTGCTTAATCGCCGTGATTGAAAGCATGAATTACTGAGGACTAAACACTTTCTTAATCATTAATATAGTTTTTTTTAATACAAGGGGGGGGGGCTCTTAGAAATAAATCGTTCGTGTATTTCAACTGGTGAATTTTTTTATTTTCCGAGATAATCCTTTTTTGTAAAACATTAAAGTATAACTTTGGAGCTAGATAACGCGGTAAAACAGCGAAGAAACTGATACTTAATATAGTTTTTACACGAAAAATCATACATGACACTTAACAACTTTTTAATTATAAATCTAGTCACTTTTTGTTATTTTGTCAAACTTTTCCTATTGCGTCAGAACTAGGGATAAGTATTATTAAATGCTTCATTAGTGCCAAAATCATAGCGACTCGGTTCGTAATAATTTTTTAAGCCATGCAAAGCAATATTAAACCGTTTATGGCACCCTTGAAGGAATGGCCAAAATGGAATTACATCGATATAATAATTTAACATTAGTTGAAAATATATTAAAAACTTCCATATTAATACCATTTTTCTTTCAAACACGATTCTCTAAAGATTTCTGGTTAAATCATATTCGAGTAACTCCTAAAAAATTCAAAAATAAATATCTCGTTCACGATCGCAAATATTTGTGAATTAACTATTCAGTCGAAAATGAAGTTTATTCAATATTTCATGCATGGGAATACATCAGTTACTTAAGGAATATTCTCTAGAGTCGGGTATTTTTTCTGCAGCAAAATCCTATTCAAAATCACCAAACCAAATAACGGATTTACTCTCCAGAGCACGTACAAAAGTTACCGCTGAGATTTTGATTTAATGATCAGCGGCGATCCTGCCTACAAAGAACTCATGAATAACAAACTCCAAGAAAGTCAATTTTCCTCGCCGTTATTTTAAATGCAACTCTCTCTCCCAAAGTGGAAGGAAAGGTATATTTTTGCTCCACGAAAAAGTAAGGGAAGATAGGACCCACAAATTGACCTCCCTCCGTTCTGCACCGTCTCCAGGAAGAAAAGGATTTATTTTTGGCTCCTCTTCCTACTTTTACACTTCATTCGAAATTCAAAATAGGAGACGTGTGATACACTTTTTACATCGCAGTCTTTCTCTCATCACAGTTGGGGCTTGTTCCTTTATCTTCTTTCCTCATTACCATTTCTTCGCTCCCTAAACTTCGGTCTGTCGATGCGGAAAGTTTAGCACGGCGAGATCAAGCACCGCGCTGTGAAAGGGTTCAGAGCGGATTGCGAGGAGCCGAAAGTGGCTGCCACTGTCTTTCGGCCCCATCCCTGCCTCGGCAGTCGTGGAGTCCTGCACCAAACGCCATCGTCAGGATGCCTAGGCAGACGTCACCATCTCCCGAGTTTTATTCGAGGAACTTTCTAAACGTTGTTTTCGTAACATGTTCCCCTTCTTTCTTCCCTTAAGGATTTGCGCAGCGCAGTCTTTCTCGCGGTGGATTAATCTCAAAACCAGCCGCTCTCAGTCTTCTACAGCGCTCTTTCATCGTCTTGAAGCATCTCCTCGCTTTCCAAGCGTCATTCATCCCTCTCAGTAGATTAACACTTGGCTAACTCTTTCTCTCTGAAATGTGCTTAGGAATTAGGTTCACGAGATGATATGAAAATTCTACATTTTAATGCACAACATATGTATTTGTTCTCAATCTAACTTTGAAATTTTAATTAGGATAAAACAGTAAAGTCAGAGGCGCAATCCTTTGATTATATTTATGAATAAATACGTGCGAAGCTACACAATTATGTGAATTTGTACATACCTTTCATTTGGATAGGTATTAAGTTTTTGGGATCACTAGAGCACCCTTTGAAGATATATTTGGTTGCATTCATTAAAGTACGGTGCACGAAATAACAAACAAGGGGGTAAAAACAAACAAGCCTTAAATACCACCCCGGTTACGCCTCAGTTTTGTGAGTTTCGGTTTTGCTATATGTTGCCATGTGAACCTCATGATACACTTCTTAATTTTAGTTATAATATTTGGGAAAATTACTGTCAAAGAAGAACATTTCATGCAATTGATCCTGATCTCGATAACTATATGATAGTATTCGTATATAAGGATATACGCTAAGGAAAATGGGTATCGTTTTCTTTACCACTAATATTTTTGACTAAAAATGATTCTGAATTTCTATTTTCTCATCCTATCTGCAATTTAATTCTCGTAGAAAGTATTCTTAACATCTTCTAATATTAAATATGAAATATTCTCAACATGATAAAAATCATTTGCTCCATGACCCAATAACCCAATTGATGTTAATAGGTGAAGTACCATCAGCAGAATGCGAAGGATAATTCAGAAAAAAGCAGCCAAGTTTACGATAAATATGATATTTTCAGACAAGTAACAATCAAAAGATCGCGGATGAAAATTCAAAGGAAATTTGCATCGAGTTTTGAGTACATAATTATTCTATAGATGTTATTAAGACAAAATATGTTGTTATTCCAAGGAAAATATTCGTCGAAAATGTAAATGTTTTTCTATATAGATGCTTATTTTCTGTATTATCTTTTTCCTTTAGTTTTCTTACTTCCCATTTTAAAGTGGAAAATTTATTCTCAGGCTGCTTCCTCACGCATTAAATGATTTCGCCGCAAGTTCCAACTTTCTTCCAAGTTTAATTCTCCGAAAAGTATATTGACTCGGAACGCGAAGTTTCGGGAAGGTCTCCGCTTATCAGCAGCTGCCACTGTGCACCTTTGGTGGTCGTTCACAAATCTATCGTAGCACCACACTCGGTCTATCCTAGACTCCTTCCTTACCTGCGTCAGCCCCCTCGCAATGAGACTCGAACTATGCGTCGCCCTTCACCTTTCTCTCCCTCCCCCACGTGAAACTCTACGCCTCTTTTCCAAACCCTTTCACGCCCTGCTGCTTCATTCATCCCCTCCTTATCCACTCCCATTCCTCGGGCTCTCCATTGCCCAAAATGCTCCTTCTCTCTTCCAAGTGGCGGCAGGATTGGGCGCTCTTCTCCAACTTCCGCTACCCTCTTGACTTCTTATGCCCGCGACTCGCATCAATATTTCATGAGAGAAAACCGCGGAGGGGAGGCGGGAGAACAAGGGCGAAAATGCTAGCGCAAGGGGTGAAATGAAAGGGGGGCACAGAGAATGCGTGGAGAGAGAGAGAGAAAGAGAGATTAAGGAGAGATGGGAGAGGAAAAAACTGGCGAGAAGTTGGGAGAGGATTTACAAAGAGATTAGGGTAGTTAGGTGCGATGGTGAAAGAAGGCAACGAGGAGGTAAGGAGGTGGTGCTGAAAGAAGGTTCTTTTACGAGGAATGAGAGAGGAAGGGTTCTTCGTCCCTCCTGGTGATGAAATCAACGAGGTTCTTGCTCCAGAGGAAAAATTCGAAATCCTCAGGTTTCAATGCGATGGAAAGGAGCTAAAGGACCGCTTGTGTCTTTTCATTTTTACCCTCAGCGACAAAAGGGAAGAAGGTAAGGGAAATGATGGTTGATTGATGCTCATTTTGTATTCTTCCAATCCTTTTCTCATGCATTTGTAATTTTTTATTCCAAGGGTGGGTTTGGGGATCTATCGGAGCTCTCACCTTTTTGAAAATTCTGAGGGTGGCGGCTGGGAGTTGATGAGGTGTTCCCGAAGAGGATTTTTTGTGAATAGATGGTAATTTGTGATATTTCATATTCGGTTAAGTAAAGCGTATGCTCTCCGTTTTCTATGAATATGGCCTTCGTTGTGATGGGCGGTGAAATTTTTTGGCGATAGCGTTTGAGAACGTACCTTTTAAAGGAAAATTGAACGCTTCGAGAATGCAGGGCTGGTAGATGAGTATTTTGCCGTTGATTTGAAATGCATTACTTAGTAATAGGTTTTAAAAACTTTTTGGCTTGCGAAAAGTTGCATCGAAGGTTGCCCCCAAGGTAGTTTCTCATTCTATATAATAAATGAATAAATAGTTCGTTTACAGGGTCAAATCGAATATCGCGCCGATCGCTCATCTTATAACCTTGCAAAGACACAAATACTGAAAAGTAAGATTTCAAGACCTCTCACAATGATTTGTTTTAATTGAAGGTATATGGATGCAGGGTTAGGCATTTTTTTCATTTCAGTTCACAATTACTCTGATATTACTTGTTAAACATCTGGGAAAGAGAGATATCGTCGAGTAAAATTTTTTAACCTTCTTCGTATTAATTTTGAGCAAAGAAATTTCTTAATCATTTATCGTTGCAGAATTTATTTTTTAGAAGATATATCTTACCTTTTTCCGAATAGCTGTTGTTTAAATACGAGAGGTATTAACGAGAGAACTATGGAATATTGTGTGAAATTAACTGATGTAAGCTCTTGCTCAGTTTAAATGAATGTAGTTGTATTCATTTTGAAGATTCTCAAGAAAAGGGCCAGAAAATATTCAAACTGAACAAAATTTCTTTAGTTCTCTTCAAAATACGAAAGAAGTCATAACTTTAGTTGCTTAATTATTGTAAAAAGATTTAAGATTTCTCATATTTGCCATGAGGTGTTTAAGATTCCTTACAACAGAGTACATTTTAATTTTTTACAAAGGGATGAGTAAGGTATAGTGGCTGATAAAGTTGTACGAAGCGATACCTCAATTTCAATACGCTTTTTGACATTTCTCATTTATGGTTATAGAGGTGTCAGTTTTTAATCAAAGGGCGATTTGGAGGTAACGCATGAACTCAGTTTCTCCATAGAAGCATTTTCAAGTAAAATAGTGAAAGGTTATGAAAATGTGAGAATTAGCTTCAAATGACCGTCCGTCTCGTACATACGAATCCGCACGGCAGACGGTAACGTATCACCATAGAACCCAGGAGAGTGAACTCAAAACTACACTCCATTCATTTCAGACCTGAAATACGTACGTCGAGCAGAATGGCGCGAGCTGGATCCAACTCCGTGCTCTCCCGTTCGTAAAATCCGCTTAGCCTCGCGCAGCAATGGAGTCATCTCCCTTTAAACGATGTCCGTTTTAATTAGTCTCATAGCAAGTAAGTCTGTGAGTTAGACGGGGTCTCTCTGCGAGATGAAATGAGAACCGCGAAAGCGTTGGTACAGGAGGGGATGCGAGTGGGTGTAGAATGCGAATTGGGAAGTGGATCTGCGGTTTGGGGCAAGTTCAAGGGTCGGGTGAAAGGGGGAGAGAAGGGCATATGTGCTACGGAAGGGAGGGAAGAGGGGGTTAATGAGGATTGGGGTGGAGAAAAGGGTATCTGAGGTGAGAAAATAGCCACAAAAAGATGGGGAAAGTGTGGAGAAAGTAAGGAAAGGTTGTGATTAAAAAGTCCTGCGGTCGTGGAAGAGATCTGGGCGAAAAGCTATCCTTAGCTTTCGGATGGGAGAAGAGCAATTGAAGGTGTTTCGTGAGGCGGATGAAGGTTTAGACTACGAAGAATAGGGATTTTTATGTTGGAGAAAGAGATTTGTACGAAATTTTCATTAAAATTTTTCTTATGGAATTTATTGTGAATGAATGTTATTTGCAGAAAAATTTTCCAGCCTAGGAATTAACTTAGATATCATGTTTATAATTAACATGAATGAAAAACCATTTCCTTGAGGGATATTCCTTTTGCTATTTTATATTAACTATTTAGTTTTAGCCTGCGTTCCATTGGTATCCACCCTGAATCGGCAAAGAAGGAAACCAGCTAAATTTTGAGAGGAAAGTAAATTTTTCTGTTTAAATTATATTGTTCATCTGGTTTTGGCTTCTAAGTGTGACTAAGTGTAACTCAGCGTCAAATTGCTTGAATATGACAGTTCTAAAAAGTGAATAACATTATTAGAAATGGAATTTGTCTGTAAGAAATCTGCTGTTATAAAGAAATAAATATTGCAATTGATGTAAACGAAGATCACATTATTGGAAGGTGTTTCATCATGTATTTGAAAGCAGGATTGAGTTTATAAGCCAAGTAAAACTATACAGCTCTAAAGTAAAAAAATACTATTTGATTAGCTTCCTTTCTGATAGTCGTAAAGCATCAAGTAAATATGCAAACAATTTTATAGCATCTTTGTGTTGTAACTAAAACATATAACCTTAGAATATTGAATATCGCGATATTTCACCAACTACCACCGAGAAAGGGAAGTTGTTTTGCTCTTTAATAAGAGAGAGCTGTTTCTCGTATTAAGGATATTTGTAATGACTACCAATAAGTTTGAAGGCCACGCGTCTCATGGATTTAATTTTCCGGATGCAGCATTTACGAATGAATAGCCTTGTGTGGTCAAAATTAATTTAGAGAGAAATTTGGAAGCAGACGCAAAGATAACAGGGGGAAGCCGTAATTAATGAATTTGTACTTACAAAAAGCTCCATCATGGAATTAATTTCGAACTGATATTGAGTTTCAGTGGCACATCTAACCAATTGCAGAAAACTAGTCGTGAGATTGAGCTGTGCTCTAGATTATCGGTATTTATTGCTATAGAAAGTATTTATAATTTATAAACTGTCGAATATTTTTTGGTAGATTTTCTCTTTCTAAAAGCTGTCTTTCTATCGGCTGCCACAAAATAAATCTCACATTACTAAATTCTCTTCTTGCATTTCAAATTTGATATCGATCATATTTCGAAATATCTTTTGATGTGTACCTGCGTGTTAGCAGCACTTTTTTCCTGAGATGGATCATCTGCGTGCTATACAGGTTTTCGTATCAAGACATTTAATCATAAGAGATTAAAGAATACTGACACGAAGGAAGTTATTCTCAGGATTGAAATGATAAGATTCTTTGACAACACACAGGAGTTATTCATACGAGCCGCTTTAGTCTCGTTTCCATTTTAAAGGAACGATTTTTTTTAGCAGGAAGAGCAAAGGGAAAATGAGTGACGGAACAGAAATGAGGAACGTCGGTTATTGCTGGTGATGAGGAAAGAGTGGGTGAAGAATCGAGGCGAGCAGAGGCGTTTAAAGTGAGAGTATGAGGGAAGAAAGAAACTGGTGGTTAACAGGAATACAGGAGTACGCGGGGATGCGTCCATTGAACGCATAAAAATGAAGAAATTTGAGTACGACTCTTGAGATGAAGGAGGAGGTGGGAAGAAAGAGTTCTGAATGCGCAGTGAAAAAGGCGTCAGAATACCTCGACTCCTTATAGAAGCATCAGACACTCTACACTCGCAATCTCTCGTTTCAAACAGAATTCCACTTTTCCTTTCTGTAAAACCTCACTTGAGATGGAAAGGCTCGGACGTTAGAAGAGATGCTTCCTACTTAAAACGTTTGCTTTCCCATAAGTCATGAAAACCCCCTGGTGGATATACTCTCCTTGAAGGTTCGAAATGGGTTTCGGCTATTTGCAGTTATAAAGTTCTCTTATAGTTCCCATTCTCGGCGAATAATTTTCCAGAAGTGCTGAAACTACTTTGGGAAGTAAGCTTTTTTGGACTGACTTTAGACTCCAGAGAGTAAAAACGGGCCATAAATAGTGCGCGAGGTGCAAAAAGATGGAATTCTGAATTAGAACAGCGAGAGTTTAAATATAATATTCCAGAACTTTTTCTCAAGATTTATTTATTTTACTATGAACATATTCGTGTATTCGCATTAAACGATATCTTTATATGCAACCATAATTACAATTAATCGGTTAGTTTCTTTATAGGAAAGCTCATTCATAAATGAAAAATTTCTTTGTAATCACAGGTAGAAGCTTAAAGTGAGTATTTCTTATAATACATAACATAATAGAATTCCTCATTGGAAAAGTCTTTATTTAAATGGCCTTGGTCTTCAATTTTTATTTGTTTAACTCATTAAAGACTTTGAATTTTAGATCTTTTTAGTTTTATGTCAACTATTGTTATACTTATCAGTGTATATCAATGCATTGCAGTAAAATAACCGCTGCGGAGAATTGCTAAAATTTACGGAATAATTTCTACAATCCTATGTTAATCGATAACTTCCCACGCTAAGCAAATTTAATAATTCATTTTTAGAGGAAGAGATTCTTAGAAAAGATAATGTAACAAAGATTTCACCTCACGATATGGGAGTTGGAGGTTGTGCTGCTGGCAAGGAAGACTTTTTTAGCATGAGCCAAAGGAATATATATTCGTGTGCATGACCTTCTGTAGTCCTCGAATTCACCCTAGAGTCGTTCCAGCGGGCAATCGTGCAGAACGGTCGTCCTTATTTCCTAAAATTGCACGCTGTGAATAAAACGCTGTTGTTACCTGTACTATAACGGAGCCAAAACATAGTTTTATCAGGGAAAAGGAAAAGACAGATATGTATTCTAAAAGCCTTAGAACGATGATACTAGCTACTCTAACCCTACCTGCTTAATCTAAGATATCGCTCTTTGTATATATGGTGAAGAGTGAATCTGAAAGTAATGTACGGATCAAGTGTAAAATTCGTGCAAGGATGGAGTGAACACACTAACCATATAAAGTGAAATCCTTTGCAACTGCGATAAATTCATAAGATTTTATATTTTAAATTAAAATTAAATATTTCATTAGAATTACAATTAAGAATTCATTCTTAAAAATCTCCAAATGAATGTTTATTTAGTAATTATAAATTTCTGGAAAGTAGTTCGTCTAAATGATCATCCGCTGATCCTAGCCTATGAAATCCATACGTTGACCATGGGTCCTCTGAACAAGCGCTATCATTCCTTCACCTTGAGATTTCCGCAGTAATTTCATGTTTGCACGTCTCGTCGATTCCAAATTGGGGATACGATTTCAGTAAAGGTTAGAGAAACGCTGCACGAATCTGGGGAAGTTATTTCAAGGTGGAGTTGTGGCCTTTTTTCACTCGCATCCTGCCTCAAATTACGTTACGATGGCACTTGAGCAAGATTTTTTTTATATTCGTGAACAATTGACGATTAGTAAATTAGTAGCAGCTAACGAAGAACACGTTTAGTAACAAGTGAAAAGCAGCTACCGACCTCGTATATTCCTTATAAGACGAATCTACCTGAAGGCTCCGGAGAAGGGATTTAAGAGAAAAATTTGCATGTTTTCCTTTTTATCGATAGATAAACATTTATGTTCCGATTTTACATTGAGTTACAATCGCATCACTCTCAATAGAGTCGAACGTAATCCATAATAGTTAAAAGCATACTATTTTCAAAAATAATATCACAGAAATAACACAAGATGTAAAATGAATACAGTAACTAACCCCTTGTTCAGCTTCATTCTTTGTTCTGATGATGGCATAACTAGTTGCCGAAACCGGTAAACCTTTGTACCGTTTGTACCTTTTACCATTTGTGGACTTGCCTGTACACGTATTGAAATAAATACTCTCAACACAAGATGTATACAAAATGTTGATAGTAAATGTTCAAAGATGTGATTCTTTCCTTGAGAGATTTTTTCCTGTATATGATAGGTTTTCCACCAGCACTAACACTAAACTATATTTGTTTTACTATATTGTTCAACTATATTTACTGTATGTTGATCCTAATATATTCTTAGAGTAAAAGATAATTGCTACCTCTTCAAAAAAGCGTCAACGAACCGAGTTAAGTATGCGTTATGAGAAGTTTATCAGCTTGTAGCTCTGAGAACAATCTGATTTAGAATATGCCTTGGAACGACCATTTAAGTTCAAAACTCAAAAATTCAGACGTGGAAAGTGTGCGCTTTCTGTTTATTAGGAATAATCTTACACTCAAAAAATAGAGAATAGAATTTCTATTTTTATTCAGAAATCTTCCCCGATGTGTTTAATAGATCTTGCTTAACTTAGTTGCCACTACGTCTTATAATCAAAATCAATTACACAGTTTTTCGTAATATAGTAATACGTTATGTAAGGCAATGAGCAGTCCTTACTGGTATGTGCATCGTTATGTACTACTGCAGCCCACCCATGCTCTTACCGTAGTATTAGTCACTCTCTATTCCTTCTCTCAATCTTAAAAAGGTGTATGTATTGGATTACATTTCAGGTTTTCCCTCGAAACATTCTTTTACCAATCCCATTTGCGACGCTAATGCCAGACGGGAGAACGAATTGCCAATCTCTTCCTCATTCCGAGAGAATATCTTTCTTTTTACCTTTCTCTTTCTATTTCTACCATTTTTATTTTTTCCTAATATGTAGTACGTTACTGCGCTAGACGAGAAGCCTGACATAACTTCAGCGTCTCAGAGAAACCCTCCAATCTAGGGTTCCACAGAGCGCAAGAAATTTTACGTGTGGAAGGGGTGGCGAAAACCAAATGTTTATCCGTATGTGAAATTGGTGGCGATGTCGTAGAGCTACTCACGGAATGACCAAACAATCTATAACGAATGCAAATATCTCTTCTCACCTTTACGAACAGTAACTGAATTAGTGTGATGCATTACAGATACACTGATTTAATGGACTAGAGGTAAAGATTCGCAAAATCGTGAAATGTAGTAAGGAATAATTGTTCGATTATTTAGAATTAGAGTTACCTTCTAATTGAGAGATTTTCAACTTTCCAGTTACGGTGGGCCAAAGAAATGCTAAAATCACTGAGTGGTGGACTATGCAATACTTGAGTAAGGAGGAGAATCAGGGTTTTTTTTGCATTTTAATTTTCTGTTCAATTAAATGTTATTAGAATGTGAGACCAGGTTGTCTTTGAGATCAAGGCCGGGCTAGGCTGAACGTCGCTTGCATGCATAGCCGAAATTTCCGCCCCAACACTGTTGTGCGGATATGAAAGGTACACCGAAAGAAAAAAATCGGTTCCCCCACAACATTTGAACTCGCCGGCCCGCTCTCTCCGGTCCTGTAAGACCCCTCTACGACGTTATATAATTTTCCTCACCAAATAATTTTAAAGTAAGTGATTCAAATGAACCGACGGGAAAAGAGATGGATGAAGAATATGGATGTTGTGGGTAAAATTCTGTCATTCAGTGATAAGCATGCGAAGAAATGTATTCTTTGTACTTAATTCATGACTGAAACAGATTGAAATGTCTTTATTGTAATTATAGCACTTAATCAAATGTTATCTTGCAGAAATATTGTTATAATGTTTCTACAAATTTCCAAACTATAGTAGTTTAATGATGGTTTAAGTTCAAAACTACAGAACCGTCAATGGATACTTATTTTCTGTTTTTACTATAATAAATACAGTTTACAGCTGAAGGCCTGTGCATGCATCTGCAAATTTCCTTCACTTCTGGGCATTCCTTCCCTAGCTGATCCATGCTTCCATGGTGAAAGCATATTGACAATATCTTTTCTATTTTCTTAAAATACGTTTCAGTGTCAATTACTAAGTATCAAAAATGATCCGATTGATCTTATAGACTAAGGCTGGTTTGCTTTTGAAAGGGTCCTTTCAAACTTAAACGATTCTGACCTCTTTCTTTATTAAGGACATCTTAGTATGGCTTCCTTTTTCTTACGACTAGCATCCATAGTAGAGAAGGATTCTCCTAGATTCAGCGATTTCAGCGTTTTAGTCCTTATATTCGAAAACATTTTCTGTAGACAGTGAATTTCGAAAGTTCTATGGAAGAACTTTGAATGCCCACTTTTATTTAGAATCCTACTAAAGAACCAAACTACAAGGTGACCCTTAAAAATGTGTACAACTAAAATGGCCAGAAATACAGTTTTGCATTATTATCATTATCACTTAGAATTATCATTATTCCTTTCCAGAATCATTATGAATGAAATAAGCTATGAAATATAGAATGAACTTTAATTTATTGTAGAAATAATGAAATCATCATATCTTAGTAGCAAAAAATATTACTAATTGTAGACCAATATATATCAGTAGGCCCATCTATTTGGGACTCTGTTTCATAGTTTTGCGTCTTCAAAGCTACGTGAGATAATCATCTCATGCGCTAAGTTCGTTTCCCTTACTCCTACATTTCTTCAGTTAGGTGATACTGAGAATAAACTTTTCAGAATTGCAAATTCTCTATTTACTTGAAATCTCAGTAACGCAAGAAAAAAATTAATCGCAAAACTTTGAACGCCAAAATTTCTAAAAGATACGATTTGATGTAAGGCATGTAAATTTTTTTTAAACCGAAATCCTTGCGTATAGCGTTGAAGTTTTTTTCAATTTAGACGGTACCGAAAATTTTCAAACACGAAATGTCGACCCCGTCTGGAAAATTGAAATTTGATCCGTGGATTCATTTTATTTTTGCTCGGATTCTATCGTTTCTACATCCAACAGTTTTCCCAAAATCCGAGGTGCGAATCTCTTGGAATCTCTCCGCTGATATTTTTTCGTTTTCGTACTTCTTTCGCACTTTTCTTCCATTGGGAAACCTTATGCTTAACCATGAGATCATCATGTTTACTGTCTGTATATGTCGTCATCTTCTCCCGCCTCGTTCTTTTGCAGGCCTATAATTACGAACTTAACCATCGCAGTCAAATACATATGCACCTCTACGTTTAAAAATTGGCACTCTCTTGCCCTTGGTGTTTTTTAAGCGTCCTCTGAAAATGATTCCATTCTGGTGAAAGCATCCACTGATTGCATCTAAAATTGCACATGGATGCGTGACAATAATAAAAAAGACCTTAAGCCTATTTACATAATTTTATTCCAGTGGTTCCTTAGAAATATGGAATTTAAACGTCCTGACCCAGTTGATACATCAGTACTGTTTTGCATCGGGTTTTTATTTAAATTTTGAATAGGAAAAAATATATTTTTGAAGAATCTCAATTGAATAAATTTGTGTAAGATCTTTTTATATCTATTCGTTTTCATCTAAATATTTATACTGCTTTTTATCGAATTGGACTATTGAGTAATCTATATTAAATATTAGTTAACCTTTAATATAGTCCTTTATTTCATGGAAACTGGTGTCAAATGAGAATCATTTTTAATCATTAAACGTTGAGAGTATTTTCCATACTCCACGCTCTAGCTCAATTTAGAACCCACGACCTCATAAGAAGGATTACACTCCTCACGTCTTTTTTACAATTTATTAGATATTATTGACAGTATTGGAAGTTCATTGGAAGCTATTTTTATGATGTATTGGAATTGGAAGTTATTTTTACGATGTAATAGGAATACAAGGGAAATATTTTTCTGTTTATGGATTCCTGATAAAACTTAGGGAAATTTAGAATGAATTTGTCCTCCAAAATTCCTTTTCATTCGTTTCTTTATCTGGCAACCATGTCTTACTTAGCCTTTCTTATTTTCTTTCATTCTTATTTACGCTTTCCATTCGTTCCAGACCCTTCTCTCTTTCCCCTTCTTCTGATCTCTCTTCATCTTCTCTTGTTTGTTGATTTCATGGTGGAATTCCTCCACTTCCTCACGTCCGTTCCTTCTGCATTGGCAGCAAGGCACACCTCGTTAGGCCTCATTTATGCCATTCCTCTCCCTTTCTCTTTCCCTTCCTTTCTGTAACACCGCATTCTCTTCCTCTTCTCCAACTCTCCCGCCATTCTCTTATCATTTCGCGAAACTTCCCACCAACATATTCTTCTCTCCAACTGCTCCTATCTTCTCCCGCCGGAGTACGCTTTTTCTTAAGCCCACGCGCTTTCTGCGTAGCCTACGCACTCAATCCATAAAGCCTACAATGTTCTTGACATCCTCCCACTCCATCAAATTCTCTTTTAACAGATTACCATACCGAAACATGCAGCCTGGGCAAAATGAACCCCATTATTTACTCCGGAGGTATTATTCAAGATGTTTCTGGTGGGAAACAACTAGTTTCTCGGATTTTAAAACTGCATTTCAAAGATGGATACTAAAGTTTACGGGGTCAGATACGATACTGAGCTCGCGGAAGGTAGATATTTATACAGATTTTTTACTTTATGCAAATCATGTACTTGAAATGTTACTTACAATTTTAAATTCAATCAATAGTAGATATCTTCCTCCGTTGATTATAATCTACGATAATAATCAATGGTTATTGATCACAATGCTGAGATATATATTAAAATTTATTCATTTTGAACGCGATCAAAGGCTCGATGACTGTATCGAATATCGCGATGACTATCGCGCCTAACTTTCATTTCTCGTAGGGCCTCCGGGAAGCCACGTGGGTAACGCACTCGTCATCGGTGAAAACGGTTCTAAGTTCGATTCCCGGTGTAGGCAAAATGACCTTAGCTATCGAAGCACTTTTAAAACTACTTCTTCCACTAATTACCCTCATATTTAGCGTTTTTATATCTTATATATGTTTTGAGTTAATATTTTACAGGTAATCCGAATAAATTGCGATTAAAACTGTACTCAGTCGAGTTAAACGTTACCTTGTTTTCTTACCACGTACGGTTTAAGTTTTGTAGGAAAAGAGCGACAAATGTGTTTTCTCATAAACGTATTTACCAAGGAAAATTCCTCGGTTGGATTTTAGTTACGTCCCTCTTACCTTACAATTTTTACTCCAGTGAACGTAATTACAGTATTTATTCCTGTACAGACCTCGGGTACATTTAACCAGGTACTGACATATTTTACTATTATTAATATACAGATTTTTGTGGTATAAGTTAACAGGTCTATCTATATTATTAACAGTTATTAACATTATCTTTATTATATTAACAGGTCTATTATAGATTATCTTAGAAATCTTAATTTATGATTTTGGCTTCGATGATCAATTTTAAGTGTATGGCTATATTTACACACATATTCATGTTCTCCTAAAAATTGTTTAAGATCCATGTAAAAATAATTTCTTTTTCTTCATATATTTTAGTTGAAAAAGTAAATGATGTAATAAAGTTGTCTTGAGTAGTATTTATATATTTCGATTATCTCAATATATCAACTGTCGGGCTCAAAAGAGAGTTTTCGGAATGCATCGCAGAGCTGAATTAAAATTCAAAAATAATTTTGAAGTAGAGATCTATCGTGGTTACGTTCACTCCAAATTATTTTCATTGAAAATTTGTTCGTAAAGACTGACCTTCACGCTGGATATATGCTGTGCATNCCTGCCATAACTTTATTCATTCGGCCAGTTTCACGTGGTTTACATAATCGCAAACTAAAACGCAAACTATAATCCGTTTTCTCTGCCTATTACGTATAGGATTCAGTCTATGATGAGGGTTTCACAAGCCAGTGAGTAACTCAAAAGAGAGTTTTCGGAATGCATCGCAGAGCTGAATTAAAATTCAAAAATAATTTTGAAGTAGAGATCTATCGTGGTTACGTTCACTCCAAATTATTTTCATTGAAAATTTGTTCGTAAAGACTGACCTTCACGCTGGATATATGCTGTGCATACGCAACAGTTACAAATAAGTCACGAGGCGGAGCAAGTAATTGTTTAAAAATATTCATCCCGAGAGTCTAGTCCCATGACCCAAGCAATTTAGCGGCTGCATAGATGCAAGATGCACAGATCCTCACAGCTGTATTTGGTCCCATCTTCTCATCGCAGCTTAATGCGTCTGCCCATCCTTTTCCTGTAACCGCCACGTAAATCCTCCGGGGTCCTCCCATTCTGGAACAATTCTCTTTGAACGGCAATTAACGCGGCGGCGGAAAAGAGCCGAGTTTATCAACTCGCGCCGTACACTAACAGATGCGGCGCTTAAAACAAACTGCCACGCATTAAAATCCATAAAACACTTTCTCGCACCCAAATAACGCTGCCGCAGTTCCCTCCACTCCCACCATCTGTCTTGAATACCCTTTCGTCACATTCTTACGCTCTCGCCTATCCATTTTTATCACCTCTTCCTTACCCTACTCTCATTCCAGGCAGTAAAACCCCCTGCTTCCATCTTCTTCCTTTCTTCTTTCCGTCCTCTCCCGTACATTTCCTTCTCATGAACTCACCGAGCTCGTCTAATCCCACTCCTTCGGTAGTTGCACCTGTGAAGCTGTAAACAGTCTTAAACCAGCCATGTTTCCATGCCTGCGGATGTTCGAAAAGGTTTAGTCTCTCGGAGGTTAATGCAGGAGAAGGAAATGGAATTCGAGCCTGGGGCCGGAGGTTCTCTTCTTTTTATTCAGTCAAGTTCCGGTGGAGTGTGATTCTTGGCTAAGGGGGTGGTGAGGCTTCAGGGTCTGAAGCAAGGATAAATTTGGGTTGGTTAAGGGGAAGGGCGAGGAGGAGGTGATGCGGAAATCTGTTGGAAGTCGCGGAGAAGGCTAATAACTGTTTGTTTTCTTCGTTTCAGAACATCCTGGACAAATTCAACCCCGGGGCACGTCAGCTCATCAACGCGGGGAAGGCTTACTTGAAGGCGCTTCACGGTGAGTGGGTCTTTCTCTCACTTTCAGGGTATCTTTCCATGCTGCTCTCTCCGTCTCTCCATCGCTTTTTCCCGATTGCTACGTCTCGCAAAGCCGAGCGGCTGAGATTCTACTCGAGGGTCGAGCGGGTGTTAGGAGCAGACGAATCAAGTCGCAGTTCGAACTCAGAGCCTGTTTGGTACGAGCTCGTCCTGCATTGATTTCGTGAGGTGAATGTCTTGTGACGCTGTGCAGTTTTGTGAAAGAGCGCAAAAACAGGGAAAAATTGGACAAAATTCTCTTCAAAAGTTTTATTCTGCGTTAATATTTTCATGAACATATTATACATGATGATGTAAAATAACATTTAACCGAAAATGTTTGGCTATTTTCCTATAAATTGTTAAAGAGTCATAGCCTGGAAGAACTTCTACGGTTTCAAATTGAATTTACCAGTATTGAATTGAATACCAGTTCAGGAAAATATACCAAAAGTTCAAAATGCGTTGGAACTAATGTGGACAAGTATTTTCTTACTTTCTCTGATATTTGCTAGTGATGGGACGATTCCAAATTTTTACTGATTCCGATTTCCGATCGGGAATTTTGCAATTCCCGACATTACTCTAAGCTATCGATTTCGATACGATTCCCGATTCCTGCAATGATTAAAATTCATAAGTTTTAGTTACTGTTGTTTTAGAAAATAAATATTAACGAATGAAGTACAAGTGTATTTATTAGTAAAACATTTAGCGGAATAATTAATTGAGAAGCAAATAAAATAGAGAAGGATATAGTTTTTACTGAGGAACTTAGGTAAAAGTTGAAATAAAAAGGAAACATTATCTTTATTCTGATAATTTATTTATCATATTTAAGTCCCGCAGTACAAAGTAATAATTTAAGATTGCTGAGTTATGAAATTACGTAACTTTAATTAACAATACATAACTTTAATTATCAATACATAATTTAAATTATCAATATGAGAGGAGTGAATAAAAAGGTTTTAAACTATAGTGAAAATAAAACTTTAATTTGGAAATGAAACAAAGTAGAACTAACGGACGGTATGGTAAGTTCGAGAATTGCATATAAATTAAGATATGATATTTAGACTTGATTAATTAAGATAAATTCCGTATTAAGATGTATCAAGTTCTATAGATTTTAATTTTACTAGTGGTTCAATTTATAAGTTCAAATAATAATCAATCTATCATTAATCATCAGATGTGGAGAGAATTATCAGAAATGTAACATTGAGTTTTAAACGGGAAATTCAAAGAATCTTAGGAAAACGGGTAAGGGTGACTTTGTGCAAGATGGTGCGCACCCAGGAAAAATCCCAAGGAAGAATGGACTTGAAAAAAGTCTAACGGGACCGGGAATCGAACCCAGGTCTCCCAATTTCCGGTCGGCAATTGGGAGACCCGGGTTCGATTCCCGGTCCCGTCAGACTTTTTTCAAGTCCATTCTTCCTTGGGGTTTTTCAAAGAATCTTTTTTGGAATCGGGTGTATGGGTGAAAAATTCTTTGATTCCGACTCCGATACACAAAAATGTTCCGATATTTCAGATTCCTGATTTCGATCAATCTTCCCATAAATATTTATATCCACGGGTGGATTTATAATTAGACGCAATAGGCGCTAGCTTAGGGCCTCATTCAAATGGGGGACAACAGTAAGACTTTGCTTACAAACTCTCAACAACGTACGCATTACAAACTTTCGTTGTTTTAGAGGTACTAGATTCGTGGGGTGTTCATGGGTTCTTGTTTCTTACTTCAGGAAAGAATTTTAAAGAACTCTTCATAACATGTTTACAAAATGTATTATATAACTTAAGTAACTATATAGTGTAAAATCTATTCACTTTAATTTATAGAAATACAAATTATAATTCAATATTTTGTTTATTCATGCCAAAGTGAAACGACAGATTAACATGGGATGTATTTTTGTGCATTTAATAAAATACTTTTTAACTCTCACAATTGCTAAAGGGGTCCTCGGTATGATTGTTGCGTTTTGTCCCACAGTGATGGATAAATCGCGTATAAACTGAATTTCACATAATTCCTATCTACGTGTATTTATCGTGAAAAATCACGCTCCAACTTGTTTCCGCAGAAGGAAAGGGCAACCATTGGCACGCGAAACAAGCCCTTGTCTATTAATATAAACATTTTTCGTAAAACCTGCCATAACTTTATTCATTCGGCCAGTTTCACGTGGTTTACATAATCGCAAACTAAAACGCAAACTATAATCCGTTTTCTCTGCCTATTACGTATAGGATTCAGTCTATGATGAGGGTTTCACAAGCCAGTGAGTAATTGTATATTAAAAACATTATCCTGATGGGCAATAAGTAATGTCTTGGCGCTACTAATATCTGATAACAGTTTATGGCCTCGCAAAATATGCCGTAAATTATCTTATCTATAAGCAAACACTTCCGACAAACGTGGGCGTCAGATAAAGGAAAACCTAATAAGTTCTGGTAATTTGACATTTTGTTAAACTGAGCATGAGACGGAACGTTCTTTAATGCAGTTTGGTCGTGCTTTTGAAAGCCCATGTTAGGATGCAGCTTTTCTACGAAACATTTTTTTCTTGATAAGAAAACTTTGGATTAACGACCGAATCTTTTCCCATTTGGTAAAGCGCCATAAATAAATTTATCTCCTTACCACTGCAAGCCTACTGGCAGTTACCTTCAAGGAGTGTTTTCCCGCTTGTTCTGTATTGAATTTTAGATAAAAGAAAAAATTATCCCTTTATCACCTTAGAAAGTGTTGTTTTAAATTATTCACAGAAAAGAAAATGGATTCCTCGAAAAACAAGATTATATCGTGATTCTGAGTTTCTAAATTAGTGTTAGGAGATAATTAAAGAGGAAAGAAAAAAATAAATATAATTTTCTGAGATTTATGTGAATAAATAATACTGCTATATGTTGTTAGTGTACCGCTTAATAAACACGGTGTATTATTCAGTCCTTAAAATTTACGTTACGAGGAGTTACGAGGCCTGTAAATGGAACCCAGCTAGTGAATGTTTGGACCTCATTCGACAGATTCGTATCTGTATCCGTATATATACCTCATCAATATTATCCTTCTCGGTCTCAGTTTTTAAGACCTACTTCCGCTAATTATTAATTCCAACTGAATCCATTTGTGCTCGGTTTGTTTAGATCTACCATCTTCACCAGCCTTTTTCGATCACTTACTGTATAAGTAAATCACGTAGTCCCTATTCATAGTCCTATTTCAATATGCCATTGGTACCCACGTATGTTATCTTTGAGGTTTGCCATTTCTGGGTATTTTGCCATCTATCTTTTCTAGTATTCCCTAGTATTCTTACTCAGTCGTACAATTGCAGCTGATGGTTCCGGTACGCTAGGCGTAAAGAAAATCTAATAATATCTCTAGAAACAGGTTGGTGTTTAATTTTGAAGTTATCACTCCTAATTCAGTTTAGACGGTATCAATTTTCTTCTTACCCTTGCTGCTTTGCTGGAAAAACTTCTTCCTCAGCATTCGTCATGGCCTTGGCCTTTTCAGTTCGTTTGCCACCCGTCAGGATCGTCTAACAGATCCCCGCCAAATGCCTCTCACCGCGTCTATCTCGCAGTTTCTTGTTTATAGCCGATGCTTTCGAGAAGTACGCTTTCTTAGGATTCTGGTTTTGATGTGTGATGAGACGAGAGGGTCGGAGAAAAGGTGGAGCAAAGATAAGAGGGATTCGAGAGGGTTAGAGAAAAGGGTTTTCGGAAGGTATCAATTCCACAAGGGACTGAGTGTGAGAACTCGCTGTTTGCAGTGTTCGTGCTTTGATGGCTTCGAATCGTGTCTGTGGGAATACCTCGTAGGAAATGGTTTGGAAGGCATAAGATCTTATTGCTTGAGGAGCAAATGTACCGGATTCTGCTGTTTTCATTGCTTTGCCGAGACTGTCATTTTCATAGAAAAGAAGAAACGAAAGTTCTTAAAATTTATCCTACAAACGAATACCTAAAATTGCATTCAGTTTGGTCATGCGAATGAAATTATTTCGAGTTTTCCCACTAAAGCAAAATTACTACTAAATGCGCTTTTGAATAAGTTGATCCATTCAGCTGTCTAAAATGAATTGTTTTACTCGTTATCTGCAGCTAAATGCGTCTTTTTCTCTACTTAGGGTATTAATATCTTTTCTGGTATGAATATCATACTTTAATTTACTTGTCTTTCTTTTATGACCAAAATTACGGGAGATAATACATCATAATGGGGCGCCCGGATGGCCAAAAGGGTAGCGCGTTCGCCTACACTCCCGCGGTCGATCCCCAGTGGGGGCCAATATTTAATTGGTGTTCACCCAGCATCGCGATGAACATGGGTAGCAAACTGAATTAAGAGATAGTGGGTACAGTCCCGAATAGCTAAATATGGTGGCGTGGGAGTCGATATGCTGACCTCGTGTCACCCACTGAATATACCTATGAGCTAGGCCTTATTTCTCAAAGGGTTGTTGCGCTAGGAGTTTATTAATATATCGTAGTCATTACTTTCCTATCACCGATTTATGGAATCATTTTAATGCAAAATTAGTGCCTCTTGATCAATAGGAGTTGAATTTGGAAGTACATTAAATATGAAAATACATGGTAAATCAAGTGATTTAACTTTCGGTTCATGTGGAAAATTTTACCAGAAGCGGTAAAATATCGGTTTCCAAAATAACGTTAAATTAGCTACTGCATTTGGAATATTTGGTGCATCCAATTGAATTTGAATAGTCTTCTTACATTCTAAAATCCACTTACGTTAATTAAAGGGAAATTGGTGCGAGATAGTCAATATTCTGAGGGTCTATGCTATGAATCGAAGATAATTGTGAAGATGGAGTTCCACCAAGTATCACTAAGAGAGATTAATTTTATAAATATATACTTTGGGGTTTCCATAACCACAGCTTTTATGCTGCAGGAAGATATTAAATTTGATATTTACTCCCTATTTTCCTCCGCTTCCTCATCTCGAATTTTAAGATCCATAGTAAGTATTTTCTTTCGTGTTTCTCCTCGTAAAGATAAACATCTAAGAGCTCTCGATAAAATTGAAAGGAACAGCCATTTCGAGACAAAGTCCAGTCTTCTTGCGGTTTTCTTGTAAGAAATGGAAAAAAAATTCGAAGGAAGTTTCGGTAATGGGTCGGGGAACTAGATTAGGGTCTTGGGAGCGACCTGAATTCTTTTAATCGCCTGGGTTCCGTCAAAATTGTTAGCCGGAAAAGTCATGAGAAACTGAAATTACTTCGATATCGGAAGAGGCGAAGGAGAAGAGTTGGTAATGGCGAACGGGCAGCGGAGATGGAAGTCGAACAAAGGGAGCCCATGCGGAAGTGCCGAGGTCATTTCCTACGGCAGCGATTAAAAAAAAATACCACGGACTCTTGGTGCCCGGGAAAAGAAATGAACGCAGAGAAGTTTCTGTTGCGAGGAAATCGATCGTGTTTATCCAATTCGGGAAGAAATACTCGTCGAAATGGGGAGAGAAGGTATTTTTACCTACTTTCAAGAATGAGACGAACAAAAGATGGTGCATCTCCGTCGAATGACCTCGTGAGGATGCGGGACGAGGATTCGCCATGCATAAATAACGTGCGTCAAGATGTGCGGAGTCGATGTGGGAAGGAAAATAGAGATCGGTTGGGGAGATATATGAGCTAGTGGGCGTTAGCGTGCGTGAGTGTGACCGACAAGTTGAGGTCCGAGAGGGTGACGTCATTTAGGTGAGTTACTGCGCCCTTAAAAATAATAAGCGAGGGAAGTTATAACGGGTTGAGTTTTGGTCAGTCTCATTCCCACCTCCTTCGCCACAATGCGCTCGAAGCGGAGATTTGGTGAAGAATGGAGAGCGGAAGGAGTGTGAGAAGGAGAAAGAGTGCGAGTTAGCGCGGGAGCGATAATTGAAGACGGAGGGATGTGTTACGGTAGAGAATGATTTAAAATCATAAAGAAAATTACGAGAGGATTAAGACGCCTCGGGTGGAGCGTAATTTTGAACAAAGAAGCGGCGATGGATTGAAAGAACGAATATCTGAAGATTTTCCGAGGGAGAGGAAACATTTCGAGCTGGAAAGCGCATGACATTCACTACTTATTCATGCATATGATGCGCAGTAATCAAGGAAATGCGTCCTTTCTCAAGGTGAGGCGTGAATGGGACGAATGGAATTTGAAATTGAAGTGAACGACTGTGTTTACGTTTACAATGAATCTCGTCTTTATCTCTCAGGAATTATATGAGCAATTACTGAAATGGAAATCAATTAAATTGAAACTATCTCTTAAATCTACTTATTTTTCTCTCGATAGAATTAATTTGCCTAATTTTGTAAGGGAAACGGGCTTCTTATAAGATTGTAAATTTAAACTGTGTTTTATACAATAAAATATCATGTCAAAGGAAGGTTAGCATATAAAAGGCGTAGAGATGGTTATATATGTTGCTTTATTTTTATTTAGCATTCGATTAGGGATATTTTTTGAATGGATTCTATATCAAGCTTTTCGCCGCTATTATTTTATTTTCAAAATATAACGTTCGTAAACTATAGCGATTACGTTTTCGTGGCGATAGAATCTTTCAAGGCGGGATATCATTTCACAAACCTTGACTGTTTCAAGAAGTTTCAGAGATGATGCGGTGAATGAAACATGAAATAATTCTAATTCCAAGTGTGAAGATGTATTTAGAAAATGCTCCAAGAATCATTAATTTGATCTATCATTACAGCTGTGTCAATCATTCAAGTTATTCAAATCATTCGGTGATTAGGCTTTTAATGTTTCTCATCGACTAAACGTTGGTATTCCATAAATTTCGCTACTAAGTAAACGCTGATAAATGTTAATGGAAAGAAGAGCAAGTTGCTGTTTATATTCACATTGCCAATAAAAATTCACATTCTAAATATGTGGAAATTATGAAAACCAATCACATTCGACGCTACTGTAACTTTCGTATTATTTATGATCAGCCAGCTGAAATTGGAAGGCTTAATTCGGTATCGCATTTGGGTACAATCGAGCATCCATACTCTTGATCGCAATAAGCCCCGTTTCCGCTCACGGAGAAAGGGATTTGTATTGTTGGATTAAATTACGGGGAATAGCTTTGCTAGATGCGGAAGAGGCATGGGAAGAGTCAACGTTTGAAGAATAGGTGGAGATGAGTGTGAAGCGAGAGAAAGGATAGTTAATCTGGAACGTGACTGTCTCAGTAACGGAATGTCTTAGACACGCCGCCCTTTATGCTTCATTCCACCGCTTTTGTAGGTGCAGCCGCTTAGTTTAACCGAGTTTCCCCGTTTCATCACTATCTAGCCTTTGTTGTCTTCATCCCATTTCTTCCCTCTTCAATTTCTCCTTCCCGGAGGTGTTCTTCCTGCGTCGCTCTGATACGACCCTGCGTGCTGCCACCCGACACTCTCATATCCTCAGTGCACAGACCATTAATGTGTGTCAAGCGCTTCACTCTACTTCTGAAAGATGAAGCACGTAAAACCTCTCAAGTCACGCTGCCATGAGACCCCCTTCATGTTTTTGCGATGAGTTGCGGCAGTAAAAAAGAATTTTCTCGCTTGGTCGTAACGGTTCCAAGAAATGTTTAACTCGGCAGTAACCATAAAATTAGATTATGGATATATGATTTACAGGGTCGGAGTTGGAGGGTGGGAGAGCTCGTGATGGCAAGGCCGACTTCAAATTTAATCTCTGCATAACAATATTCATGAAAATTTCAAGAGTAATGTATCATGGGTTAAAGAAGTCGTCTCTATAACGTCGAAGCAGTATTTTTTATACACTAAATATTCGATTCCTGGAGACTGAATACTATTTTAAAGTTTAGATCCGCCTGATACATATATGTAAGCAATACCTGTTGATGTATCCCCAAGAAGTGATGGCTGGGTGTGTCTCCATGGAGTTTAGAATCCCATTATTCCATTTCTGCGTGCGCCTATAAAAATATCATTTTATATTCCTTGTGAGGGAAGGGTTTTCTTCTTTGTTTCTTCAGGGAGTGCGTGATAGCATGTTGTTTTGGTGATGATATGCATTGGTGATCGTATTTTTTTGGGTAGGAGGGTACTATACACCTTTTCTATCTGCGATTCGTTCGTTCTTTTGTCTTAGAAAACTTTGAAATCCATCCTGTGAACGAGTCGTCGCCTTCATCATTCCGTATTTGTTAGGATTGGTGTTGCGAATAAATTTGTTGTTGTAAAGGCGTAGATAAAATATTTTTAAGGGTTCCCGGATAGCCAAGCTATCGAAGTCTAACGCTATAGCGTTAGACTTCGAAGATAGCAATCCCGGGCTCGATTACCTACGTACAATGGTGGCTACGTGCGAAATAACCTATGCAGTCTAAACACTTTTAATTCTGCAATATTTTAATATCTTAATACAATGCGTCTAATTAAATGCATAAGTGGCGATTGGGACACCCACTCTTTAGGGAATTTGGAGTCACGCAATAACGGGAGAGTCCGGTAGAACAAACCAACTTGGAGTATTTCTATAAATATCATGATTGGAGAACAATTTCGTGGTTGTAAACTGTGAGCGTAGTACTACTATTATACAGCAGGTTATGATCTTAAACAATTCAGAATATTTCCAATAGAAAAATAAAATTTAACTGTTAACATATTTATACCTAGAGACTCAAATCTATTTTATCGCTCTAGGATTGGAAAGTTTATATATCTAGATTGTCTACTGTAATGATAGTACAGGATAGTAACATAGAGAAATAATCACTATGGAAATTAATTTTATTACCAGTATTTATGAAAAATTCGTAAAATGTCAATATATATATTGCACAAAAGCTTGCGGCTCGTGACGTAATAAGGAATCGATGCTCAGCAGAGGGAGTAAATATATTGTTCAAAGTATATACCTTTAGGATAGAAATATTGTTGTAGTACAGTGTTCATTTCAGGACCAATATCTTAACATTTTCAACGATACCATGCCCTTTTTATAACAACGTCAAATTATTGAGAAAAAGCGGAAGAAAAAATGAAAGTTGGGAATTCTTATACGTATCATAGGTTTAATGTGGGAGACTCTCCGTGGATCCGGAAGTTGGCAACCATAGTTGCGATTGTACTGCAAGATATTTTGAAAATACTTACGGGTATTCTCACTCGAGGGAATTATTGAGAATGTTCACGATTACTATAACGCTGCATTAGGCTACGCTTTCTAATGAGGTTGTCCACCGTCAGACCCCAAATCCTTCCTTAATGATATGGTTTCAAAATGCATGAACGTTTCTCCTCAGTTAAAGCTCTAATTTTCCAACATATACAGAAACAATTTCCACATCGTTAATTTTGTGAATGGAATCGCGGTTTTGATTTTTTCATATTGGTCAACATTCAGAAGAAATGTCGGAATTTTCATAAAGACATTTTATCGGATTTATGTTGTGAAGGAGACCCGCTGAAAGTTATGAAACGACGTCGTAGAAAGAGGCGAATGTCATTTTTATGCGTCTCCTTTAGTTTCTGCGAGCTCTTACAGGAATTTCCTCTCGCTGCCCGTTATAGAATTTTCTCGGGTAAAAAAGTAGGGCCTTTTGAGAGACGATAGGGGAAATTTTCCCTTTCTACGCTAAATTCACTCAATAGGCGAAGCGTGCGCGAAAAATTCCGAGACATTCCGCGCAATCTCGGTACAATCCCGTGAGCGTTCCCTTTTTTCCCGTTTTATTTGCAGTAAGAGGCGGTTTGTAGGCTCTTCGACGCACCTATTGCATTGTGGTTTCCCCAAAAGAAATGTGCAATCCTCTGAGACGTCCTTCGCTACTCACGTACCGCAAAAGAACGTGCGTGATCACGTAGTATGAGAGATATGTATGTGCTTTCAAAACCTGCGACGAAATATGTTGAGGAGAGCCGTCGATGCCCGTGGGGCCTCGCTGAACGCTATCGAGAGAAAGAATGCGATTTCCCAAGAGCCAAAGATTAACGCGGGGTATTTTTTGTATACAAATCCTCTCCGTCGGACGTGCCTGAAGAACCCATCGCGTGCTGAGGCGTTGTAATAACCTAAATTTAGGTTATAAAACAATTTCTAGCTGGTGCTTGAGCTAATATGGCCAAATAGATAATTTAGGAAGACAATTGAGGCTGGATTCAAGAATATGTCCATCCAGATTATTCTATTTTATCGTCAACACATTTTTTTCCAATTTGCTTTTGGGAGCAAGTTTCCTCTCATAATTGAGGTGTGATTATATGTTTGATATTATGTTTTTATATTAGGAATTTAGTTTTTGTGCTTTCCTTATTAAATTCATTCACGGAAGCGTATTATGGATCGCAGAAAATTTAATCCTTAATGAATACATCTTTGTATTCCTTCTGCGAAATATTGCTCTACAAGATCGGTTACAGCTACTAATTTCAAAATATTTTAACTTTTCTTCGTGGAAGTATGCATCATCTGGTCCAACTCCGTAGTTTTGTATAATTTTTATAGTTAGATTTCTTGAACAAGAGAAGAACAAGAAGTTTTTATGTCTCATGATATAAATGTACGAAAATGAGCCCAGTTAACTCTGTTAGAGCATGCGATAGATTTTGGCTTTTCGTGAAAGAACTTTGCAAAAAATATTCGTACTACATCAATATTCGGCCACGGAAGAGGTTTTTAGTTTTATGATCGAATGAAACAATATAATTTCCAATGAAAATTTTATATTTAGAATGAGTATAATTTTTCATAAAATTTGATTGTAACAATATGCATTGCTGAAGTGATGATTAGGGTATAAGGCATACATTTTAGTAATTTTTTTATAATATCAGCAGTTAGAAACAGCTTAAGATTCTACACAATTGGCCTTACTCTTTCTAAATCTAATGTGCCATTGTCTTTTTTTTTAATCTTGGAAACGTAATTAGTTTGCGATTAACTTTCATATGGCTGTTATGAAGCATTTTCTTGCTTAAATGCTCGTCTCCTCGAAACACTGCGCCTATTGTTTTTACCTGGAAGAATTTTCCGCGCACCAGGCATTTGTAGTTTACCTCGCAAAGAGCTTAGCGATTGTGTCGACGCAATTGTGAGGGAGATCTGCGCATTTGCGTGGAAGGACGGCCTTGCCGCTCCGTTTCATTCCCAGAGGTTCGTGGGCGCACCGCAGTCAATCAAGCCTTAAGAAAAGAAAGTCCGCAGGAGATTTGTTTCGCATCTTATGGAGTGGTTCTGCAGGAAAGAAGGCGCAACCGTATGTGGACGAACGGTGGGAGGTGTGTAGAGAGATGACGCGAGTTCAACAGGTATACGATGACGATTGATGTGCACCGCGAATTCCATAGGAGAATTGCGAAATGCGATTAGGGCAAACCCGCAAATGGTAATCTGCACTTTGATTCGATGGCATTACTGGGAATAGATTTATTGCGCGCTTGATGCATTGTTTCGTTTCCGGTCGATTTGGTGCTTGTAATAGTCATTGTTTTGCGCTTATGGGTTTCTCCAATAGCTTGGCGTAGAGTTGACATTTCGTCCACTCGGGAATGCGGAGGAGGAAATGCGTGGAACTCTTGTTAATCTTCGTTAATGGACCAGATTATAGACTAATTCATTAACAAACTATATACAAGCGATCAGCTTCAGAATAAAACTGTAGTGTGTGCACGTGAGTAAGTTCTATTGATGATGGGTTGGCACATTTTTCCGTAAGTGCCGCATTTGCAGGGCTGAAGAGCTGTAAGTTTCTGCTCCATTTAAGCACGTACTAATTACCATCTCCACTTACCCAGATATGAATTGAATTCACTAGTTGATGCATATTGCAACCATATGCACCCTACTTCGTGTTAGGAGTCATTGAATAATATTTTGTTCTAAGTTCTATCCTGATCATTCTTCGGCTATCATAGAAAATAATGATAACATGCTAAGAGTATTCTCATCTACGCGCGAGTAATATTTTTGATCGGCTTTTAAATTTGAGGCAGTGAAGGACTCCCAGATAGCCAAGTTGGAAGAGAGTGCGCCGCCTTTGATGAAAGCGATCCTGGGTTTGATTATCAGTGGGATTCGCCCGTATGTTCAAAATGATCTCAGCTGTAGAGGCACTCTTAAAAATTACTACCACTACTTAATGGTAATGAACTATTTAAATTGGTTGTTTGATAAATAACATGTAATAATCAACGATTACGTAAGGAATGTCATTCCAAAATAATATATTTTCCATTGTTCTGACATTCGGAATATATGAGTACTGATCGTTATGTTTCTAAGCATTGCGTCATCTCTCACCTTTGCTGGAATTTTCCACATTTCTCGACAAGAATTTATGCGTAGCTAAGATGTGCTCGGTTTCTGCGAGTAAACATTTCAAAGTTTTATAACCCCTATAAACTGAAGTATTTCTTGGCCGGAAAATAAAGCGAGCAGTTACTGCGATGGTACGAAGTCAATTCTGGAGGACTGCCAAGCCCGGAGCTCGTATTCGAGAAGTAGGCAGTCATGAAATTGTCTCTTGAAAGTTTTATCACGTCCTCTTTGATCAGTTGTAATTTCCCAACAGTCGAACTTATAGAGTGCGCGACGTAAATCGGTACGAAGATGAGCTAATCGTGTAGTATTTGTGAATGAAGTTGAAACTCACGCGAAGCACAGTGTTTGTATTAGGTACATGTAAGAATTGACTGCTAATGCTGGGTAAAATTAGTTTTTGAGTTGTTAGTTAGTTTGAGTGTTTAATTACAGAGTTTCTTTTCGGGTGATTTATCAATGGTGGTTTACACGGAAATATATTTGGATCCGAATAAAATAAGTTTCTCATTTGTGAAGAAGAAACTGCCTTCGATGTGGATGGGCGATGGTTTTGCGGGTGAGCGGTCAGTCACGTTTGTAGGTGTAAGAGATAAGATGTTTACGTTCGCCATATCTTTCGCGAGCCAGACGGCAGGTGAGAGAATACTTCGCACTCATCTAGCGTAAAAATTGTCTCGTATCGCACGGCAGTGAATAGAAAGAGGTGAATGAGGAATAGGAAAGCACTGCTATAAGATGCTGCACGCCCAATTCCACATTTCAGGTCAAAGGCAATAAGCTTTGCAAAGACGGCGAAGACTATTCTATCCTCCCTGGGACCACCTCACGAGCGCGGATTAAGGAAACTTCGCGCTGTGGGCGAGTCAGGGAATGCGGGGAAAGGAGAGAGGAGCGTGGGAGAGCTAGTGATTTTTTGTCGAACATTCTCGTTGCTTTCTCCCAAATACCATCGCAAATTTCATTCCCACTCTTTCTCGGTTTCTACTCGGGTCAATCACGACCTCATCCCTTCCACTACCTTGCTCAGTAACGCTCCTATCGTTGGACTTCGGAGATATGCCATTGTTAACAGATGATTGCGTCAGATACACGAAAAATATATAAAAACGTGACGATCGCATATTTCATAATGTGAGAAATATGGGAATACCAAACGCTTCCACATTTGGTTGAGAAATGTGTGAGGTATAATATATGTTTTGAAGACAAAGACGTTACCTTTTGAAGTAAGTTACGCAAAGAGCGAGATATCATTATGATTTCACGAGTCAACTAAGCGCCTATCCTTGAGGATGAAATGGTGAGTTTTTTTTATAAATGCGTAATAAATATATATCGGCCCTGACATATATATATTAAAACTATGTGTTCGTTAGACAGAGATGAATTCTGCGGAAACTTAGCTGTTTCGAAAGATGCCATGAAGTTCAACATATTAAGATGCTAGCGCTTCAGAAATTTTCCTAACTTTTCTAAGCGATCTCTTTTATTTGGATTTTGCGTTTGTTATAAGAATGAATCCCATAACCTTTCGCTAGTTGCTTTGGAAGTAACAATTGCTGATTCATTCCAAAGTTTTCCATAATGATTATTCAATAATAAATTATAAGATATATTTTAGCGATTATAGTAGAAATTAACCAGTTATTATCAGCCAATTTTTATAAGTTCGCATGGACCATTTCTTTATACTCTTGATGTCATTCTTCGTTTCTTCAATATTCTTATCTCTGAATACATTTTTGCCTCACTAATGTTAAGAAGTCATTTCTCGTATTATATAAAACAATTCAATGTAACAAGAGTTAAGTAAGTTCGAATGCTACTCATACCTTCCCACCATATTCTAAAGTTTTATGAATTAAAAGAAATGATTTCATGGAAGACCAGAGATTGCAGCATTGGAATCCTGCGGTGCAGCTTTTGCATAAGCTATGGTTGCATTTACTCATTTCTTTAGAAAAGAAAAAAATCAGTGATACGATGGTTATTCTCTTGTGAGATGTCCTTCGATGCAGCTTTTGCCTCGGTCAGTACCACTTCGCGTAAGGCCGAAGGAGACGAAAAAGTAAGGCACGACTCCTTCGCCTTGAAGTCGAATTTTTCGGTTCGTTGAACAATTATGGATAGACACTAGGTTAGCAGGTGCCAACTGATTGTGAGAAACAATTGTGTTTCGAAATCTGCATCAGATCGTGAGAAATACCTGCAGTTAAATCATTCACCACAACTCTCTATCCTGGGCGGTGTCGTTTCTTGTTACGCTGAAGTGATGATTAGGGTATAAGGCATACATTTTAGTAATTTTTTTATAATATCAGCAGTTAGAAACAGCTTATGATTCTACACAATTGGCCTTACTCTTTCTAAATCTAATGTGCCATTGTCTTTTTTTTAATCTTGGAAACGTAATTAGTTTGCGATTAACTTTCATATGGCTGTTATGAAGCATTTTCTTACTTAAATGCTCGTCTCCTCGAAACACTGCGCCTATTGTTTTTACCTGGAAGAATTTTCCGCGCACCAGGCATTTGTAGTTTACCTCGCAAAGAGCTTAGCGATTGTGTCGACGCAATTGTGAAGGAGATCTGCGCATTTGCGTGGAAGGACGGCCTTGCCGCTCCGTTTCATTCCCAGAGGTTCGTGGGCGCACCGCAGTCAATCAAGCCTTAAGAAAAGAAAGTCCGCAGGAGATTTGTTTCGCATCTTATGGAGTGGTTCTGCAGGAAAGAAGGCGCAACCGTATGTGGACGAACGGTGGGAGGTGTGTAGAGAGATGACGCGNAATGATTATTTTCAATGTTTATTGTCTGACAACCATTACTTTACGTCGGATATTCTACTTAAGAACGATGGGATTTAGCGGAAACTTTTAAAAAGTGCTTTAGTTCAGCAACCTCATACATGGAACTCAAATCAGATTGACCTGTTACTTCACCGCTTCAAGCTCAATATAGATAGGAAAAACGTGCGTGTGCATTGCAAAATGAAATATCTCGTCCGTTTCCTTCCTTTCTGGGGCATGTCCCCCACTTTAACATATTGATTTGAAAATCTCGGCAAAACAGGTACTTGCATTCTCGTTTATATCGATCACGCTCGTTCCTATGGGGCTCGACCTTTCCAATCGTTGGGTCATCGGGGTGGCCAGGAGCGATGAAAGGGAAGACCCGATCTCATCCGGTGTGTGAAGAAGAAAAAAGAGAGAGTGAAGGGCCTCACGTCGAGTATTCGAAGAGGCGTTCCATTTGGTGGTGCTTCTATCATCCTCCCTTGACCTCTCCTTCTCGCAGGTCAAAGGTCTTCCTCCACGCCCAACAAGCTACCCAGTGACTCCATTAAGCACTGATCGTATCTGAAGATTATTGCGTTGCCTTATCAGGCAAAATTTCAAAAGCTTGAACGAACGATGAGGATTTCCTCACCGATGTTAAAGCGGACACTATATACAACGCGTTTTAATTGCAAGGAACAAAATTTTGTTGACAAACCTTATATTATTTTCTCTTTCTAATTGAATTCATTAAAGAATATAATGATAGAGTAATAAATGTATACTTTTGTTTATAATTTTATGGCGGTACATCTATGTTTCCCAGTAATTACTATTTTGGTAACAATTCTCTTCTACAGACATCCGCACCTTCAAATTCAGATTGTAATCTGTTCCACTTACCCCAAAAAAAGGTGGAGAGAAACTGAAGAAAATCAATGACGTGGACGATTCGCTGAGGTCTACCTCACGAGCAATTCTGTGGGTGCAAATCTGATCGAGGATGTGGTTTTTTGAATTATTCCGAAGCTTTCTCTTCCATTTGTATCTTCCATACCACACAGCGAATTGGAAAGTTCGCGCATCGCGAATATTTCTCAAACTGCCTCATATGTATAGGTGTATAGTTTTCCTCATCACCAGAGACTTAAGAAGCCTGTAGTTCAGATTTCTTGTCTGCTTTGATTTCAATTAAAATCCGAAATAGGTAATGCAGAACGTCGATGGCCTAGGCCTTCGCTTGATGGTGTCCAGTTGCAGATAAAAGAAATTAGTGGATACCAACAATTGAAATTTACCCAGTTCAGCAAAACAAGAAAACACACGATGTGCTTAGATAAATAGCGTCATCGTGCGATTTGCAACATACAGGTGTACATATCAAAACATTATCATCATCACGGTTTGCATCGTAACCAGGTGGTGTGTATTCTGTTGTTTGTGGTTTTGCATAAAATGAAGTCGTTCGTATCGACTAATTTTCTTTATTCTAGGTAATGGTTGTAGTAAAATGAATTCACTCAGGACTATGGCATCCACAATTTTTGTCATGAAGATTTGTGTAATATTATTTGGCATTTATTAATATCTTTTTCACTACGAACTCATTTCATTGCAAATGCAGGGATATTTGTTTCTGTGTCCAATATTTATTTATGGACGGACTACGAAGACAATAATTACATTCATTCCCCGTCGGAAAACGTTTTCTCATGCCTCCTGACTCGGAGTCTTATCCAAGTTTTCTAGTAAGCACTTTTACGTTATTTTTTGTTGAAAATCGTGGGTTACGGGAGAGCATCTGGCTCGGATTTAGGTAGGATGTTAAGATCAAGTGTTTATTCATTCAGTACAGTTTTTGGGCGGCGGTATTTACTGACTGTTTCTTGTTCGTAATCCCATATTATAGAAAATAGAGTGTTTCTGATATAATTTAGTTTTGAGTTTGAGGTTGAGAAAAAGAATTGAATATTCTACGTGGTCGCATTTATATCTATTCGTGGCTTGGTACAGGAAGTATCCTGGATTCCCAGTTGCGCTTCCTCCGAAAAAAGTAGGCGAATCGTAAACATTCTACACAAGAAATAGACGTACGCATTTCTTTGACTTTATTGTACTACATTCATAGGAAATGCTGGGCCTAAGAAAAAACTCTAATCGGAAGAGGCGCTACAACTTAGCATAGGTTTGTTGTACCTACATACCTTATATTTAACTGTGGAATGATTTATTGAAATAATCTAATGTTCCCTTGTTTGCAAGAATTTTCTAAGGAATGATGAAACGTAATTTCAGAGAACCCACGTTATTGGAACTCTCATGTTCATTTATTTAAATCCATTACTGGTTTGAAATCGTAGTATACTCTTCACAAATAAAAAAAAATGAGCTAAGAGATAATCCGAAGGAGAATAGATTCAAGTGTAGAAATTATTTTTATCTCATCAATTAGATGTCCCTTTCAAATTCAGTTTCTTGGTTGAGTTAGTGTAGTATTTTTTCTAAGGCGAAACTTAACTTGATTTACCCATTCCTTTTCTTCCAAACCCATAGGGCAAACCTCTTCATGGAAAATTTCATGCCATATAAGTTTTCAAAGTATATGCTTGAAGTTTCATTGTCTGGTCGAAATCATTGGAATGCAAAGGAATAAAATTTGGGCGTGGGCCATTTCCGAGGGCGCTACGGAACAATGTGGACCTCGTTTTTTTAAGGTCGACAGGGAAAGCAGGTATTCTGCTTTAGCTTCGCCCCACAATGTATCTGTATCATACTCTATATTAACGCTCTTATCGAAGACTTTTCAAGGGCAGTGCCAACGCCCAATCAAGGGCGTTTAAGACGGAATTTGTGCTCCATTTATCCTTCTTATTATCATTTCTTGTTTGAGTGGCCTTGCGTTACGGAAGTTCTAATGGCCTAGAAGTTCGTTCTAAGTGGTATTTTGGTCGGGTGAGAGAGAAACTTTTAGAATAATTTCTGTTCTTTACTCTGTTTTATTTCGAGTGAATCGGCTACAGGCCAGTGACAATTTGTGACGGTTCCAGTTATACCTTGTAAGCGGCTTACTTTCTTTGTAAAATCGTAAATAACGTTTTGCTAAATTGATTATATCCAACCAATACTGTAGAGCGATCACCATAACTGGTAAAAATAATCCAACTCAGTTCAGTATACTATGATGTAGCCATATATTTGGGATGATGCTTTCACTGATATAAAAGTGTTATTTACGTTACCGATGACCGATAGTTTTTCCATTAATTTTTCGCGGTAACTTTGATTCTTGATTTAAAATCTGAACGGGTAGTGATACATTTAAATTTTATTTCACTGATGACAAAATAACACTAATGAATTTTGCATTACATGTAATTTTGTGCATTATATCGAATGAACATAACCTATAAAAATTATGTGTTTCATGAGACTTCCTTCTTCTGGTGTGTATGCATTAATAAGCATATTCTTAAATTTGCCTCATAAATATTGCAAAGAAACTTACAGTCATTGTTTTAAGTGTGATGTGAACACGGTATCTAGAATAATAGTTTCGGAGGCTACGTGCACAGTTTCGTAATATCGCCAAATTCGAGCGCATTATCTTGGAGAACAAGGAAAGAGGGGCAAAAAATATTCATAAGGCGACGGCCATAAACTCATACTCATACCAATGAGATCTTATCCGGAGATTCTTTACGACGCCTCGTATTCTTCTTCCTCTAGGGAATAGAATGGTTTACGCTTAAGTCTCTTCATAGCTTTACGCACTTTCAAAACGAGTCCTCGGTATGTTTTAATCAGGGGAATGCGGTTTGGGCCGAGCATTTTAAATAGGACAATTTTGTAGAAATACCGGGGAAAAAGTTTTTTTCTTCCAGTGTATCCCATTACGTATTTACGATTCAGAGTTCCTCAAGCTCTCCCTCTTCTATTAATTTTCAGATCATTCTATCTCACAAATAATGAAAAGAATAATCTTGAAAGAGCAACTGCAAATAAATGAACGATGTAATGTCGCAGATTTTCCGCTCATAGAACTCCCGATTGCCATTTCTAGCTCATGCTCTCTTCCCTATCTCTGAACGGGGTATTTTACCTTACATTTTAGGATCTTCTACGTATTTGCAATCAGAAGAAAGAAATAAAAATAGATGTAAAGGTTATAGTTAAGTAATTAAGAATCACAAGAAATCAGGAATAAGACAGGAATAATTGTGATATTTCTTCTAGATCAATAATAGTAATAATTTTTAATTTGTATTGGGATATTCTCATGGACCAGAAAAAATACAAAAAATACAAAGATAATACAAAAGGAAAAAATACAAAAATTGTTCAGCAGCAATATACATCAATATAAAATACAGAAGGAGAAATGTACATGAGTATGAAACACAAAACAAAACATTTGCAGTTAAAAGATGATTAAATAATTTTTCTTTAGATATTCGCACCGAGCTAGAATGTTTGATACAGTCTAGTAAGGAGTTCCAGAATTGAGAACCAGCGATCTGGAAGGAATTTTTAAAAAAATATTAGATCGTGGTGTAGGATATATCAGCTGATCGGGCTGAACTACGAGTTGGTCTGGTAGGTAGCTGAATTTTGTGGGCAAAATGGTCACAGACGTAGCTGGGCTCGCAGTTTTTAAACACGAAGAAAAAACAACGATCCGAGTATGAACTTCCTTCTTGTATTACGTTTAACCCATGAAAATTTGAAACGATAGTTAGAAATATGATCGGCTTTACGAAGGTTAAAAACAAATCTAACAAAAGGGTTGAGAAGCCGCAGGAGTTTGAGTTCTTGATCACCCCTTAAGTCATTATAAACTAGGCAACAACAATTAAATACAGAAAAAATAAGGCACGAGATGAGCATTTTCCGGGTTTGTAGGGGAAGGTTATTACGTAGTAGTTTCAATTTGTAGGGAATATTATATCATTAAAATTGTATAGATTAATCCACAATTCTCGTACACATACCTACAGATACTAAGTGCCTATACTAATATCTGTGGATATTAAGTGTATCTATGTTCGTATTTTTCCTACTAATTAAGAGAATGTGTAATATATTCTGAAACTAGTAAACGAGAATGAATTGTTTTTGTAGCTATCATATCCTCAACCATAAATTTGCGTAAAAGTCAGTCTTCATTAAACTAGTGCATATTAAGCTTATTTTGAATTCTTCCACAAATGATTTAAGTCCAAGATAATTATGGAAATCATTTTGTGTGAAGTTTAAAAATATCAATTAAGTTTTTAAAAATTGAGCTTTCGTTGTGATCATCAGAAGGGTGATCATCAATCTATAGTAGATGCATTCGTGTCGAGCACTGTTCCTTGTAAAGGTCAGCACGCTAATTTCTCTTCCTATCCTTGAATGCATATTTCGTCTCGTACCCATCCGTGCATTTTCTCACAATCTCGCACTCCCTTTTATTCTCTTTAAGCTATGGAATACTCTCAGGACCTCATTCATCACGATAATCCAACTTTTCCTTTGTATTCCTCCCTTTAGAACCTCTTATATTCATGTCATGTAACACCTTTGTCATTAGGATCCATCTTTCTTTAGAGATCTAAAATACCTTTATGAGAAATTTCGAAGTAACTTAATAAATGCGTCTACTTATCATATTTTGAGAACTATCTCTTTCTTCTTTATGTATTTCCTATACCATTTGCATGTTTTTCACAAATACCTTCTCTTTGTGGGTGTTTTTCTGCGTAGATGTTTCAGATTTTCTTTATACAAACCATTCTTACTCTATTGATTTTCTGTGTACGCGCCTCTTATTGTAAGCTCCTAGTTTATTGATGTAGTAGTGAAGTTATTGATCTTAATTCATTAAATAAATTTTTGACAATGGATCAAACAGTACGTTGGATTTTCTAGTTCCTACGTTTGAATATCTTTCTTACGAATTTCAGTTAAAGATAAGTTAGCTGACTTGGTAATTATATCATCCTTGGGTTTTGTTTTAGGGAATAAAACAAGAATTGGGACGGAAACATGAAAGAGGCGGAATGAAAAGCGGGGGAAGAAGAGCAACGGAAGCGAGGCAGAATCCGTTCCTTTCTCTTTCGATCCTAAAGCCCATTTTTACCCCCTCTTCTTCCGCTTGGCTTGTTTATCCAAGGCACTGAATCCTATCAATCCGGAAAGAGAGAGTCAATATGTCGGACTAACAATCTATATTCGTAAGACATACCCTCTTGCTCGGGAGCAATAAACCGCCTTTTAGAAGCCGCGATATTTTTTACGATTACGTGATTTCAAGCATTAAATTGCTTCACTTTCCCCACCCAAATCCCGTTTCGGTCGAGGAAAGAGAGAATTGTGAATAGTGGAGGGAAAGGAGGGATAGAGAAGGAATAATTAAAGAACAGTATCTTTCGATCAAAAAAGGCCAAGGCTACGAGTCTGTGACGAGAATAACGAGTATTTCCCGTTTGTTTCGATTAATAAGAAGATATAACTCAGTGAAATTCTCTCTGAAAAATTCTAAGTTTGATCATAGATAAAACCATTAGCAATGGCTGAAGGAGAGAAGGTATTTAGCGTATTTCTGTGGAGTATTGAAAAAAATCGCCGTGGTTGAAAACATTGCTTCAAATTCAAATGACTATATGTTGGATGGAGGCGAAAGGTTTTCTCCTTGAGTAGGAATTATTATTGGCACCGTTTTCAGACAGTGATTTTTCTTCTGAATGTTGTAATTGAAAAACTAAGGCGATTCTCCAGAATTGTATTGTGTGTGTAAATCTCAGATTCATTTCCATAAATCTACTTAATCCATTTCAATTTTTATGATCAACTTATTAACCATTGCTTGGGAATAAAGGAAGATAATCTAGGTATTGTTCAGTAAGCACGTTTCATGTTGATATGTAGAATATAATGTTGATGCCGTGATTATTGTATTTCTTCAGTAGATCGAAGGTTGAATATACACATTTAAGCCCCATTTTGCTACCATTTTACCATTAATATTACGTAATTTCATTGCATTTTTAAAGGTTAGGTTGGCCATGTTTTCCTTGGTCCTCGTATCTTAAAATTCCGTTCCAGATGAATTACAAGCAATATTTTGAAGTGCCTATAATCCATAAGGCAATGGAATAAAAGAAGATAATCTTTTCAAGAATTCGGCTAAAAAATTCTATTTTTCCATAGTAAAACCTCTTATCTTATTTAAGCAATGGATTATTACGAACTCTTAATTGTCGAATTTTTAATTCATCGCGAATGTTAACGAATGGTTTGCTACTATGGTCTCTAACTAACAAGTATGGCTTTTTTCAATCAATTTCTTCTTACCATTTACCAATCAATTGATCAACTTCGACTCAGAATCTAGGTCGAAAGGTAAATATCCGGAAGTCGGCGAAGCATGGTCTTTTGCAAGTAATTTATTCTTCGAATAATTTCCAGTACTTTGAGTACAGAACCTCAGGCAGCCGCATTTGAGAACGTATTAAAAGCAAACCATTCGAAAGGGCGCAAACAGTTTGGAGCTTGCATTTTCGATCCATCGACCCGCTCTTTTAAAAAATAATAACGCAGATACAACTTCAACCATTGAAGTGGTGCATTCTTTGGTAAATAAGGATTCCGTGCGCCCTTCGTTTCCTTTTAAGGGCCACTCGTAGCCGTGCGCGTTTATTCTGCGCCCTTTTTTCTCGAACTTTTATTTTCCTTCTCTTCACTGGACTATTTTATCGAACGATAGATCTACTCCGGTATCAATGAAGGAAAAAAAATGTTTTCTTAGTTCCTTAGAAGTGGATCGAAAATGAGCTCGCGATCCTTTCTTCAGCATCCGTAGTACTTTTTCCTCAAAGACCCTAGGTACATAGTTATTCCCTCAGGGGAATACTTCCTTACTTCTCCGGTGGACTGTGCTGCGTTATCACGGGAGACTCACTCTGCATAGAAATTCAAGCGGCGATCGACTGAGGGGGACAAACTTCAGTATTTTTGTGCTCTTTTCGCCCTTATGCCATTGAACGTCTATTGTGAGCAATCTATTGATCCGTCACTCAAATGCCCATACTTATTCTTTCCTTCATTATCGATGGTTAAAGTTTACAGGGTAGTTGTCCATGTAGTGGTGATTTAGAAAGGTGGCGCTCTGATATGACATTCACCAAACTCGTAATAGTTAATGAAATACTCCATCGACTCCCATTTCAACGTTTTAATTGTTCCACACTCCCATATCATATTTTTAACGTGATTCATTGTTCCACAACGCTGCACTTGCTGCAAATTCGCTTCCTTAATTGATGAGTCTCTATCGACAAATGTGAACAATCTTGGCGTTGATTCTCAAAACGTAAAGACGCATGAATTGCAGCAAGCATTTTTTATTCGTTAATTTACTTATCTCGAGTTGGGAATTAAACAAACAATAAATGCAAAACAATAGATGCCTCAATTTTTTTACGATAGCATCTCTCATTCTCCATATTTTTCTGAGGTGCTCATACAACTTTCCATTATTCTAGTGCTTACGTACCTCTGATTGCTACACCCTAGGGCGTTACATTTTTTGTTCGCTGGCTGAAGCCGACCAAGCTATAGAATTTCCTTCAAAGTTCTTAATGTTAAAAAGAACCGGCCAGGAGATTTATGTGGTGTGTATAGTGACATCAGTCATTTCAAGAGAGTCGCGCTTTTCACGCCTAGGAGTGCATTACGATGTTCGATGAAGATCAGCGTAAGTAACTTCTTTCGTGGTATGAGAAAGGAATGGCCAATCTCAGGAGAAAAGAAAAGGGCTTATCGATGAGCTTCCTAAAAAACAGCACTCATCTCTACCGCAACCGACCTTGTTCCCCACCTTCTTTTTTATCACCCTTTTTATCTTCTGCCCTACTTCTTATAACTTCGAATAGCTTACGTTTCGCCTTCGATCGGAAGTACGGGTGCATAAATACGCAAGAGGAAAGAGTACTGACTCGGTGAAGGATCAGGAGGTAGAATTGGGGAAACCTGTAAAAGGTTTATTCCTTAATCCGGAATAAAACTTGAATCTTAAGGCCATAAAGTGGAAGGGAATTTTTATTCAGCTGTCGTAAACAAATTTTTTAGGAGTAAAAGGAGGCCGGAGTGGGTTTTATAAGGAACGCAATGTCCCTTTAAATGTGTATTTTTATCTCATGGTAATCACGAGGATTTTATAATGAGGGGAATCAAACTATCTAATATACTACGATAATTATCAACGTTTGTGCAAACACTAAGCTTATCGAGTTAAACTATATGATCAGTCTTAAAAAATACGTGCCATTTGTATCCAACGTAAAATAATGTTAAACTCATTCAAATTATCTTCAGTTTTGCCGAAGTCGCAACAGTGGAAGGAATAGCCAGAGAAAGGTTGCGAAGAAATAGTACGAGAGAAAAAAGTTGAAGGAAATTAGCTATTTATTTGAGTTCGACTAAATTTTTGCGGAGTTGTGCCCGTTCTGCTTGAATTTTATTAAAATCTTAAGAATAGAACACAACCAAATATTACTTCATAATATTCCAGTAGAAAGCACTAACTTGAACAACTAATTATCTATTTAAAGGAAAATAAATACGTGTTCTAAAGTTGCTATGTCCATGCGTCCTTTGCTCAAAGTTGCGGTACGTTTTCTATAAAGTATGATTTTATGAAGAATACTTTGTAAAGCTGTAACTTTGAGTTTACCAAGATTGAAGTTTCAAAATTGATTGTGAAGGATTGAAGTTTGAAAATTTTTGGTTCGAAATTAATTCTCCAAGGGAATGGAGATTGACGCTTAAATTAAGGATAAAATTGAAGATAGCGATACAGCGTATTTTCCTTTATTTAACCTAATTCTGTAGCTCGGGGCTCCATTGAAGGTATAATGATCTTGATCCGAAAAAATATCTTCCCTTCAACCTTATAATTAACTAGGTTTTTACGCGAAGTCATATTTTAGGTAGTTTGACGTAGCAGACGTTAGTTGACAGTTTCATCCTTTCCATAAAAGTTTGCGGTCGATTAGGGCGCGACGGTTATTCCATAAAAGTAGCCTGACAATAAATATAAAAATTTAGGCAAGGATGAATTCCGCATCGATAGGTTGATTCGCTGAGAAAATTTTAGAGGAAATAATCAGTCTTTATAGAAAAGCGTAAGTGAAAAGAAAAAGCGTTCTGAATTCTGAAACGTGAAATCATATTTAAATTACATACATGCATAATCTATTTGGGGGGTTTTCGAAGTAACATAATTCATGCAACTTGAAGGGTTTCATGGTAGAAAAGGAATGATGTGAATTATAAGGGAGTAAATCAGGAGCAAAAGATATAATAATTATTGGTAAGATAAGTAAATTGTATTAAGGATAGAAAGAAATGGCGAGCGATTTTGAAGTCCAAAGATATGAGAAATAAAAAAATAAAATGGAGCTGAGCTCAGTGAGGCACGAAGGAAGAAAAATTGATGTGATGTAGAGAGAGCATTTGAGGGGCTTATTCCACAGATGAAGAATGAACACGTCTCTCATTGGAAAGAGGGGCGCTGTACCCAGAACCGCGCCCGGCCCATCTGCCGCCAGAGTGCAAACATTATGCTGCCCCTTAAAATTAAATACCAAAACCATACATGTCCTGACTTAGAGGTAAAACTTATTTTGAAAGACTTTGAAAAACAAGTGTATTATGACTACGTTCCCCAGCTTACATTGGTCACAAAATATCAGTAACATTAATCATGCATATTCCTTATGTTGGAGGAGTAAATAGTCAGACTACGGAATAGTAAGTTTCTAATAATTCACAATACTTTCAAGTAACATTATCAACGCAATGCGCATAACTTAAGATTATATTATTTCTATGAAATCTATTTTTTGCAGCTAAATGTTTAAGTTTCAAATAAAAATTGAATTGCGACATAAATAACTAAATCCACTAAACAAATATTCCTTTCTGGTCTTGAGTTATCCCAAATTCTTTACTCTATATGTTCGCCAATCTTTAATTTCACATAATAATCTTTCCTAGTTAATTCGTATATGTTACACAGAAAACAACAACAACAATATTGTGATACTAGTAGTAGTTGGCTACGCTTCCGCCGCCCTGGTGCGATGCACCCCTTGCACCCATAGGACGGCGCGGCTGTGGCTGTAACTGTTTCAGAACCCGCTGCTCCCAGATATCCATTGCTGATTAAACTCTATAGAATCAGTATTCACTCGGTCATTTAGAATCCCTAGTTTGAATGGTTAAATATATACCAGTTGATATATGTTACAACTGGTTGAAATGTTTTTGTTGAAGATAAGTAAATAGGACTGAGAGGTATCCATCCTGCATCAAAAAATTCATTTTTAAATGTTCTGTTCTCTTAGTTTCCGCTATTAAATAATTTATTTATAATCCAAAGAACATTGAAGATGCGAGTACAACAATAAGCTACGAGTAATTAGACTACCGGATAGTCTAGTTAGTAATGCATTTGTCGTTTGTGAAAGGAGTCCTGAGTTTGATTTCCGATGGGGGCCCACGCGAGCAAAACGATCTCAGCTGTTGGAACTACTTTATAAAAAGTACAATGAATAAGCAAATGCCAGCTTATTTGTTTCTGTAAAACCACATTTTCCTTGCGCACCAGAATGCTTACATTTCCGTTTTTCAAGTATGTAACTTGAGATATTTGAAAAATAATCTGGAAACCCAAGAGTTAATGTTGACAGCAAAATAATCTTAATAAGAATGATCAATTAGCAGAATCAATATCGTCGTTATGATGAACCTGTTACATTCCTTTGAAGGACTTGAGTTTGTATTTTCAATTGTTTTGTTCTCATTATGCCTGGAAATGTAATGAAGTAGATAATGTACATTTTCTTCTATCTAATGCATAAGGAAATTCCATTTAATCATTTCTTAGCCACTATGTGTATTTTTCAGTCATCAATTTTCACATTCTTCGATTTATATCGAATTAGAGTCCACAAACCATATTTTACATGAGATGGAGATTCAAGAGTTTGCGGTAGGATGGAGTTCGTCCTACATCTGAAACAACGAATTTTGCAGAGATTCCATCTCAGAGTGGAGAATCTTCCTTGGAAATGACGAAAAGCGTCGAAAAAAACTTTTAGCCAAAGTCTATCGTATAGATTATCCATCCAGAAAATTTCTTGCTTCTTATTCTTCTGAAATCGGAATCAACGTCACTCAGAACTTTCCGCTCCGGGTTTTCATGCAGCATTTGATACGCACGAAACCCTATTACGGAAATTCTTTTCGTGGTTGAATCAGGAAAAGATCATAGCTTTGGCTGACATAGCTTTCTGAAATTAATTAACCGAATATTGTACTATCGGACAAATTGTACTGCTTTGCTCGCTACCTGATTGTGTGAATAACGTTCAAATTTCCTCCAGAAATAGTGAGGTGGAACTCAAACGAAATGAGTTAGGTTTCCTGTAACTCAGTTATGTGAGAGTTCTCCCGTGCTAAGGATGATTGTTAATTTTAATTATAATCCTTTTGATAAAATCATCAAACAGTTTTGATACAATCTCAATACACATCCCCGATGGTAACGTTGAGGTAGATGGAACGTTTTGGCCTTATAAAATTTATCTGAACCATGATGAACAAATTGCGTTACCTTTTAGTTAGCTCATTCTTAGGAGGATGCCTTTTAAAAATATTCAGACGTTTGAAGAATCCGTCAGTACTTCGGGGAAGGTGTATCCTTTGAAGTCTATTTTGGCTCAAAAGTGTCTAAGTCCTGTTGAGCGAAACCAACTGTAATCGGGTCTCCGGAGAGCCATGTTGGTAACGAGTTCAATTTCGGTCAAAGCGGTCCCGGGTTCAACTCCCGGCGGAGACTCACGTGCGAAACGACCTTAGATATCGAAGCACTTTTAAATTACTACAACTACCGACGGAAATTGCGGAATTACCTGTAGCTGTGGACTATATTTTGAAATTATGGTATTACATCTTCCATCCTATCTAATGATATCCATACATAGATACGTAAAGATGCATGATTAAGATTAATCATTAATGAGATTCTATCAGTTTTCAAAATTACGATATTACAACATATCTCTCTTTATAATCCATGATGTCTTTTTCCAAAGTTCAATGAAAAATATAAGTTTGTGTTGGAATATCAGATATCAGATCAGTTGTTGTATTAGCATCTGAACTCTCTCTTTGACCATCCACAGCCGCTAATTAAACTCGTGCTTGGGTATATTATGGAAGACATTTCCCCATTCATAAGGAATTTCTCGAGGTAGTGAAGTGTAATAAATTGAAGCTGAAGAGGTCATGAAATATTCCAAGGACAGGTGTTAAACTTTGCTCTTAGTCTTGTCCGGGTTATTCACTTCTTTTGAAATAAAAATTTTAACTTTTACATCTACATAAATACCCTGCAAGCCGCCTTACGGCGTGTGGCAGGGGGTGAAAACACCGGGCGTTCGGACTATTTTTTAGCCTATTATTATCATGTATAGTTCGCGGAAAGAATGAATTCTTAAAACGACTCGTCCTAGCATCTATTTCTCTTATTTTGCGCTCATTGTCGGATCGTCCAAGGTAGCAGGGGGGTCTCATAATATCTACTATATCTTCCGCAAATGTACTTTCCCTAAATTTATCAAGCAATCGCAATCTAGCTTCTAGTCTCCTATCTTTTAAGGATTCCCAACCTGCATCTGACAGCATTTTGGTAACGCTTGCTTTTTTATCGTAGCACTTCTTAACAAAACGTATCGCTTTCCGTTGCACTTTCTCGAGTTCACGGATGCATGTATCGTCTGCCGGATCACATATACATACTTGATGCATATTCAAGATAAGGCCTAACCAACGCAAAATAACATCGTTCTCTAACTTTTTCGTCACATAATTTTAGATAGAAATATATTCACCATTAACGCTATTGTTCTCAATTAACAGATTAATGGTCTTAAGTTGAAACTTGGATTATGTATTCAACTAAAGTGGGGAAACATTATAGCATGTGAATGTAAATTGGATAGAATATCAGAAAAATATCGAGTTTACTATATTAATAGCCAGGCTATCCTGTTGTTGATAAAGTCTACACAATTGCTCCCAAAATGCATCTTTTTTTTACCAATCTTGATCTCTATTAGTGAATCCTTCAATTAGTTTTTCGATCCCGACGGAATTAATACGGAAGAAAAAATGTATCTCTACTCGATATGAAAGGTACATTTTAGAATTAACATACTCTCCTCTTCTTTAAGTACACCTTTTTCCTTTCCTTGAAGGGAAGTGAGCCAAGTGGAACGAATCCGAAAAGAACTAGTTAATAAAACAAAATAAGGCAAAAAAGGAAATTTGAAAAATAAACAAGCTCGGCAGTGCTCCCTTGTGGAACGAACAAATAGCTAAGGAAAGAATCGGGACGGAAGAAGAACCTCAGATCGAAGGAAGGGCGGCCTTAAAGAGGGAGCAAGCTGAAACAATCGTTGTGGAGAGGAAAAGAAAGAATGGAGAAACAACAAGAAGGGAAGGAGGAAGATGGAGGAAGGAGAATATGAATGTGGGATGTAGTCTCTTTAGGAATAACGGGAAAAAAAATCTCCCCATGATAAGCCGAGGAAGAAACCTTCGGATATGAAGGAATGTCCCCAATTCCGACCGCCGAATTCTGGTTTTCCCTTCTGGCGTTTTCCTTTCCCTCTCTCTATTTCGTATTGTCTCTTCTTCGTAAAAGATTAGCCTTTTATACGTGCTTTGTTTTATCAAAAGCGTGCTTACAATATCGATTTTTTCAGATGTTTTTCTCTTGGTTATTTCGGAGTGAATCGGATTCTTCGAAGTGGTTTGTGCGGTGGGTATCCGGTTTTGCCATTATATATGGTAACATTTATTCAAATGATTTGAAAGTATGCAATTTCAATTAGGTGAATGTTATTGAAGTTTTTCAATGGGATAATCTATCACTAAGAGGTGGCATATGAGAGGTGTCCGAAACGTTATCGAAATTCTTGCTTAGTTCCGTAATAGCATATCAAGAAATATAGTATTAAACAAATAACTTACTTAGTATGCGATTTTTTGAACATATAGGAAAAAAAATGAGCTCTTAATGCTTTTAAATGCCCCCCTGCCACACGGCGAAAGGCGGCTTGCAGGGTATTTATGTAGATTTATGTAGAATGCAAAGGAAACAAATTCTTGCCAATTAGTCATTTAGTTTCAGCTTATGTCAAACAATTTCATTTTATTGTGCATTAAATATAATAATGGCGCTGATTTTTTGATTTTTTTTCGGGTGGAGTAATTGCAGTTGGTGAGTTATGGCTAAAAATGTCCGCTCCTCCTCCGGAAAACAAAGGAGTGATCCTGCCTTTCAAATATATCTTCAATATGATGCTATAAATGATTCCTTTCACTTTTACTTTCCGAAATTAGAAGAAAACCGTTTCCGTTGATGTAAAAGGAAGCAATAGGAAGCCTATTGCGAGAATTTAAGACAGAGGATGATTAATTATCTTACTTTAAAAGAATATATCAATTATATTTTGGAAGAAATGATGCGAAAGAAAGCTGAAGGCAAGGAAAGAACAAGGTCTGTTGTAATCAAAAGATCGGAGAATAGAGAGAGAAGACAAAGGTTATTGCCTTGTGGGAGAGGGTCTTTCGGCTCAAAGACTTAAGACGGGTTCTCATTCAAGATTTTTTTATGAAGAAAGGTATTTTTATTAATTCTGACTAGGTACAGTATCTCGATTATGAGATATTTCTATATTGAAATTCTTTGATATAAATTAGATAATCGCTTCCAGGTGAATTGAGATTTTTTATTAGAAATTTCGGAAATGTTAAAGATAAATGCAATAGTGTTCAATTGTCGCTAATTCAGTAATATAATCCAAATATGCTTTTTTCCGGTTCAATTTCTTGTTTTTTATTATCTTTGTATGAGTAAGAGCGGTAATGCTTCGTTGTTCAAACATGATATAAAATATTATAGGAATAGAAAACTCACCTCCTCTATGTCACAGTACGAATATGTACTGAAAATTCTATATTTACGTATGACATTTCTACAATAATTTTGACTAAACCAAATAGACATGTGTGAAGATAGATACATAAAAATCCTGTCTTTTTAATCACAACACATTTGCTTTCTCCAAATTCGCAGCTGATCGCACTGGATCTCCTGTTAAGCATGGGAAATACTTGAAGTCACCTCGGCGACGGGATTATTTTCAAGTTCATCCTGCGTTTCGTTCTGCTCCTTAAATAAAAAAAAGTTCAACTCCTCATCTGACAATGAGTCAGGGACGATACAAGAACCGAAAAAGCGTAAAATCTTAGGTCGTAAATAACAAGCGCAATCACCAAATACGTGAATATCTACATTTCAAGGAAACCCATCTTTTTCCGGAAGAATATCATTTACGCCCGTGAGTCTCCTCACCTTGACCGCCATCCCATGGTTACTTTTCCCGACATGCTCGGAAAAATATTAAAACCAAAGAGAATATGCGCTATCAGAGAATAGAGTTGTGTATGTAAAGAAAAGAGACCGATAGAAAGGAGCAGGTTGGGGCGATAGCTCCTCCTGGGGAAACAAATGAGTTGAGATAAATACGTACACGTGCGCGCGAATCTGTATGTATTTTTTTTCCAGGTCACGGAGGAGATTTAGCTTCTCTTCCTTCGGTACTTTTTCCGTTCGTCTACTTACATACCACCAATTTGTGCGGGCGACGGCAACTTCGAGTCTAGGAAGCTCGTATTCCATGTGGTGTACGTGAATTCTCCCGCAGGATGTGGAGGTGTGAGCGCCCGCGATGGCTTCGGGGGCGGGCAAGGAGGAGAAGCAAGAGGAAAGAGATGGCGGAGCAATTGGCGGATGAGGAAAGGGGTGGTGGGCTGAGCTTAAGGAGGCGCCCGTCCGGTCTTCTTCCCGTATTTTTTACCCATGGGGGCGATAAAGATGGCTTTGTGGAAATGGCCGAAGATTGAGAAGGAAAAAAGGAAACTCCCGCTAGGATACGTGGGTTGGTTGCGTTATTGTTCGGAATAATGGAACAAGGAAGCTGTCCGCAGATAAGGCTTTATGGCAGGAAGTGGTCCAGATGCAAGTGCAACTCTGTCCGTCCATTTCCCTGACGCGATAGTTTTCGATAGATTTTTTTATTTCTTTAGGTCAATATGACGGAGGAGATGTTAGATTTTTATGGCTTCGAGAAGAAGAACGAGAGAATGGAATATGTACATTATATGCCATTTTCTCCGAAATGTAAATAGCATCAAAAGAGAGTTTTAAGATGGGGCTAAAATGGTACATGTGGCCTTAATGATAAATGGGGCCTAAAAATAATTGTATATAATGCAATATATGCAATATTTTTCAGAAATTTTATATTTTAGATGAATTTATTCGTATGGCATTTGTGATCGTAGAATCAGACCCAGTATTATAATGTACTCGTATACTTAAATGGGCTTTAACTAATGTTCACTACAGGACCCGGACCTATGCTTATTATGCCTTATTATTTCTGACGAAGATCATAGTTGATTTCCATGATCATCAATCATATATACACTAATTGTATTCCTCACTTTAACTCTAACAAACCATCATAGAATAGCTTTAAAGTGAACATTAGTTAAATTTAATTTTAAGTATAAGTATATAATATAATACCGGGCATTAAATGAAATCCACAAGGGTAACATAATCTCCTACCCAAATATTAGAAGAACTCATGAAATTCTCTAAAAATTATAAGCAATTATCGCGTATTAATAACATGTCATTGTTTACTGCAATAACTTTTCCTTTACACGAAAGGCTTGCTAAAAATATTATCGAACGTTAGTCTTTATTGTGTTACTTGAAATATTTATAATAATTTATTTTAATACAATTAATTTGTTACATCCACGTAGCTTATTACTTCTTTTTAGATCACTATAATTTAGTTTTTTGTGCATTCATCTTCCACGGAAATATGCTACAATTTTAAGAATTTCTATATTCTCTCCTTCCTTGAATAAACCAGGGGCTATCTTTAACTAAATTTAATATATTTTGGGGATTATTTAACCGATGTAGAGATAGTTGATTTTGAGCTTAACAGCGGAAGATATTTAAGATTAGTCTGCATGTTTTCGTACTAATTTCCTTCTCCATTATCTTTACAATTTTGTCTAGTTAGCAATTAGTCTTATCTGTGTCTCAAGTGTTCACATTATTCGCTCGTTAATGGCTTCCTGAACGATTTTAAACGAAGCCGATATGATCATTTTGTGAGTGGAATTTTCCAAGGTAGTTGAATTAAGCGTCTTCAGTTTCAGTTCATTATCTGGCGCTATCGTCATGTAAATGCGGTTTATATTAGGAGTACGTCTGTTGTAATCAAAAGATCGGAGAATAGAGAGAGAAGACAAAGGTTATTGCCTTGTGGGAGAGGGTCTTTCGGCTCAAAGACTTAAGACGGGTTCTCATTCAAGATTTTTTTATGAAGAAAGGTATTTTTATTAATTCTGACTAGGTAGAGTATCTCGATTATGAGATATTTCTATATTGAAATTCTTTGATATAAATTAGATAATCGCTTCCAGGTGAATTGAGATTTTTTATTAGAAATTTCGGAAATGTTAAAGATAAATGCAATAGTGTTCAATTGTCGCTAATTCAGTAATATAATCCAAATATGCTTTTTTCCGGTTCAATTTCTTGTTTTTTATTATCTTTGTATGAGTAAGAGCGGTAATGCTTCGTTGTTCAAACATGATATAAAATATTATAGGAATAGAAAACTCACCTCCTCTATGTCACAGTACGAATATGTACTGAAAATTCTATATTTACGTATGACATTTCTACAATAATTTTGACTAAACCAAATAGACATGTGTGAAGATAGATACATAAAAATCCTGTCTTTTTAATCACAACACATTTGCTTTCTCCAAATTCGCAGCTGATCGCACTGGATCTCCTGTTAAGCATGGGAAATTCTTGAAGTCACCTCGGCGACGGGATTATTTTCAAGTTCATCCTGCGTTTCGTTCTGCTCCTTAAATAAAAAAAAGTTCAACTCCTCATCTGACAATGAGTCAGGGACGATACAAGAACCGAAAAAGCGTTTAATCTTAGGTCGTAAATAACAAGCGCAATCACCAAATACGTGAATATCTACATTTCAAGGAAACCCATCTTTTCCCGGAAGAATATCATTTACGCCCGTGAGTCTCCTCACCTTGACCGCCATCCCATGGTTACTTTTCCCGACATGCTCGGAAAAATATTAAAACCAAAGAGAATATGCGCTATCAGAGAATAGAGTTGTGTATGTAAAGAAAAGAGACCGATAGAAAGGAGCAGGTTGGGGCGATAGCTCCTCCTGGGGAAACAAATGAGTTGAGATAAATACGTACACGTGCGCGCGAATCTGTATGTATTTTTTTTCCAGGTCACGGAGGAGATTTAGCTTCTCTTCCTTCGGTACTTTTTCCGTTCGTCTACTTACATACCACCAATTTGTGCGGGCGACGGCAACTTCGAGTCTAGGAAGCTCGTATTCCATGTGGTGTACGTGAATTCTCCCGCAGGATGTGGAGGTGTGAGCGCTCGCGATGGCTTCGGGAGCGGGCAAGGAGGAGAAGCAAGAGGAAAGAGATGGCGGAGCAATTGGCGGATGAGGAAAGGGGTGGTGGGCTGAGCTTAAGGAGGCGCCCGTCCGGTCTTCTTCCCGTATTTTTTACCCATGGGGGAGATAAAGATGGCTTTGTGGAAATGGCCGAAGATTGAGAAGGAAAAAAGGAAACTCCCGCTAGGATACGTGGGTTGGTTGCGTTATTGTTCGGAATAATGGAACAAGGAAGCTGTCCGCAGATAAGGCTTTATGGCAGGAAGTGGTCCAGATGCAAGTGCAACTCTGTCCGTCCATTTCCCTGACGCGATAGTTTTCGATAGATTTTTTTATTTCTTTAGGTCAATATGACGGAGGAGATGTTAGATTTTTATGGCTTCGAGAAGAAGAATGAGAGAATGGAATATGTACATTATATGCCATTTTCTCCGAAATGTAAATAGTATCAAAAGAGAGTTTTAAGATGGGGCTAAAATGGTACATGTGGCCTTAATGATAAATGGGGCCTAAAAATAATTGTATATAATGCAATATATGCAATATTTTTCAGAAATTTTATATTTTAGATGAATTTATTCGTATGGCATTTGTGATCGTAGAATCAGACCCAGTATTATAATGTACTCGTATACTTAAATGGGCTTTAACTAATGTTCACTACAGGACCCGGACCTATGCTTATTATGCTTTATTATTTCTGACGAAGATCATAGTTGATTTCCATGAT